>CAJQZJ010032522.1:384662-473776 GCA_907164525.1 Lophiomys imhausi
CACACACACACACACACACACACACACACACACACAGCCCTGGCACATCTTGGCTGGTACTCAGTGCAGAGTAGTGCAGGAGTTGAAGGTTGAGGTGGCTGAGGAGACTCTGCTGAAGTGGGGATAAAATGGCAAGTTCCAAGGACTATGGTTTCTAGTTTCAGGTTTTCTGAGCTCCCAATATTATTAGGCTTTGCTGAATGGAATAACAGTTCCTGCAAGCAAATAAAGGGAATAAAGGTGCTACATTTGTTGAACAGTGGCTACAGTATTTCAGTTCAGATTAAAATTTAAGAATTTATACGGACACCAGTACCCCTGAATGGTTGAAGACCTTTATGATTTATCCAGAATCAAAACCCTGATTTCCACTTCATCACCAATAGAACCTGACTTGGCTGTGGCTGGAATTCACCCATTGCCTTCTGCTTCAATTGACCTCATTCACCATCATCTCATATTGGTTCTGTGCTACTTCAAGATACTAAGCCCACACTTCGGGGGGGGGGGGGCAGCAGCCATTTCCTCTAGTTCTGGCCAGCCTGATTTGCAGTTCAGAACCCGGTTCTTTTATGATATCCTTGATTTTTCTCATCAAACCCACGGATTTAGTTCAAAGCATTATTCACCGATTTCAAGAGAAATTTTTGTTTTGTTTTCCTCTTTGACACGTTAGCAAGTTAGATGTGCATATCAAGGGATTTCTTTTTCTGGTCATATGGCTGGAAAGATTATATAGTCCAGGTTCAGCTATGATATTGTCTGCCAGATACAAATTGTCCTCAAGTAGATAACTATCCTTATAGTCTATTTATATAAGTAAATGGGAACTCCTGTGTCTGGCTATGCACCATCACTTAAAAATGGGGCTGACCAGAAGCTAGTTCCCTGGGCCCTCCTTGAATATTATATTTTCAGTGAGGTTGTCTTCAAATTACCAAATCGGATTTCTATTTCTTGGGCATCTGAAATTGGAAAGAAATATTTCATGTCTGTGTATCTGATATAACAACTCATATCAGCCTTGTTATTACAGATGTTAAATAAAAATGAAAGGTAATAGAAACCCTGATCATTCACGAGTACTAGTTAAAGAAAAACTTTCTGCACCTCTGGTAATGAAATTGCTAATACTGATCTCGAAGTATGCTTGAATGTTCCCTTTATGGAAAATGAAGCTGACTCTCCATTCCATGCGGTGACTCATACACACCTGCAATGATTTATCTTTATCTTCAGATGAATGAGAAGTCACTCGGATTTGTCCTGTGGGTGACAAAGGCTGCCTATGAAAATCTGATATTAGCCGGGCCTTTCATAGAAAGTCTCAGTGACTGTTCTGATAGAGATGAGAACAAATTCTAAGAGTCCCAGAAGAAAGAAGCTATGAAACTATCCACCCAGCCCCGTATCAAAAGAGAAGGTTGAAGTGTCTGTACCAATGATGCAAACAAGAAGGTAGACATTATTGAGATAACAGTGGAGCATCTTATGATGAAAAGGAAGGCCCTCTTGCAGAAAAAAATGCATCTTTCTGTAGGAAACACAAAGTAGTCCCACAAAAGGGGTCATCATCTGTGCCCTGTGTTGCCCCTGCTGCTAGTCTACCTTTGTTAGCAGGCTCCTCAGTACCATTCAGCCACGGCCAGTGTCATCAGAGCGTGTCAGCAGATTTATCAGGAGAACAAAGAAGAAATTACATTAATAATGGAGTGCAGCTAGGAACGTCTGATACTGTGCAACAGTGCATACAAAATGAAAACACATAATTTGTATTTATGGAATGGAAAAGAACTTTATCGTTTCAAGAGAAAAGTGACCTCCTGTCAGGTACAAATGGTGAACAAAAGTTGTATCATTAAAATTCATGCTTGATGTAGCATTCATGCTTTGAAGTTTATGGCTCAAGTAAAAAAAAAATGTGTGGTTGTCAGAATGAAAAACAATGATCGGTCCATTTTACTTAGTAAAGCATTTTGAATTACTTAGTAATTCAAAAATTACAACTTTATCAGTGTTAATTAAAAACAGGTTGTACCATCAGAATTTTTGAGTACTTTTTTTGCTGTTTATTTATTACTTCAATTTACATTTCCATCACAGTCCCCTCCCTCTACCCCTCTCGGACCCACCCTCTCCCCATTCTCCCACCTATCCTACTCCTCTGGGGTGCCCCCTCAGTTCAGCAGCCATAATGGCAGCTCCACTAGGGCAAAGTATCCCACTAACAAGTAGCAAAATCTATGTTCCTTTCAGTCTGTTGGTTATAGGCTAGTTATCCTGCACCATATGGCTAAAATCCAGTTATAAGTGTATAGATGCCATGTGCATCCTTCTGAGTCTGGGTTAGTTCACTTAGGATGAGCTTTTCTAGTTCCATCCATTTTGCAGCAAATGGCATGATTTCCTTGTTTCTGATGACTGAGTAATATTCCATTGTGTAGATGTACCACAGCTTTTTTTATCCATTCATCAGTTGAGGGACATCTGAGTTGTTTCCAGTTTCTAGCTATTACAAATAAGGCTGCTATGAACATAAATGAGGAAACTTCCTTGTGTTTTGGTGAGGAATCATTTAGATGTATACCCAGAAGTGATATGGCTGGGTCTTGAGTTAGAGCTATTCCAAGTTTTCTAAGATATCGTCAGACTGATTTCCACAGAGGTTGTATAAGTTTGCACTCCCACCAGCAATGAAAGAGGGTTCCCCTTTCTCCACAACCTCTGCAGCATGTGCTGTCATTTGAGTTTTTGATCTTAGCCATTCTGACAGGTGTGAGATGGAATCTCAGAGTCGTCTTAAGTACCATTTCGCTGATGATTAAGGATGTTGAGCATTTCTTCAAGTGTCTCTTGGCCATTAGAGATTCCTCTTTTGTGAATTCTCAGTTTTATCTCTATACCCCATTTTTGATAGGGTTATTTGGTTTCTTGTTGTTTAATTTCTTGAGTGCTTTACAAATTATGGATATTAGCCCTCTGTTGGAAGTGGAGCTGGTAAAGATCTTTTCCCAATCTGTAGGCTGCTTTTGTTCTAATGACAGTGTCTTTTGCCTTACAGAAGCTTTTCAGTTTCATGAGGTCATTGATTGTTGGTCGTAGAGCCTGAGCTATTGGTGTTCTGTTCAGGAAGTTGTCACCTGTGCCGATGACTTTGTCCCACTTTTTCTTCTACTAGATTTAATGTGTCCAGTTTTATGTTAAGGTCTTTTACCCACTTGGACTTAAGTTTTGTGCAAGGTGATAAGTATGGATCTATTTGCATTCTTTTACTTGTTGACATCCAGTTAGACCAGCACCATTTGTTGAAGATGCTGTCTTTTTTCCATTGTACAGTTTTGGCTTCTTTGTCAAAAATCAAGTGACCATAGGTGTGTGGGTTCATTTCTGGATCTTCAATTCGATTCCATTGATAAACTGGTCTGTTTCCGTGCCATTACCATGCTGTTTTTATTACTATTGCTCTGTAGTTCAGCTTGATGTTAAAAGTCCTGGAGGAGAGCAGGCATACAAGGACCACATCTAGAAATAATAAAGGCAATATGCAGCAAACCAGTAGCCAACATCAAATTAAATGGAGACAAACTTAAAGCATTTCCCCTAAAAATCAGGGACAAGGCAGGAATGCCCACTCTCCCCATATCTCTTCAACATAGTAGTTGAAATTCTTGCTAGACTAATAAGACAACTAAAGGAGATCAAGGGGATACAAAATTGGAAAGGAGGAAGTCAAAGTATCCCTATATGCAGATGATATGACAGTATACATAAGTGACCCCAAAAATTCCACCAGAGAACTCTTACAGCTGATAAACACCATCAGCAAGGTGGCTGGATACAAAATTAATTTAAAAAAAAATCAGAAGCCCTTCTTTATACAAAAAAATAAATGGGCTGAGAAAGAAATAAGGGAAACAACACCCTTCACAATAGCCACAAACAATATAAAATACCTGGGGGTAACTCTAACCAAGCAAGTGAGAGACCTGTACAACAAGAACTTCAAGTCCTTGAAGAAAGAAATTGAAGAGGACATCAGAAGATAGATCTCCCATGCTCATGGATAGATAGGACCAACATAATAAAAATGGCTATCCTGCCAAAAGCAATATACAGATTCAATGCAATTCCTATCAAAATATCAACACAATTTTTTACAGACCTTGAAAGAACAATTCTCAACTTCATATGGAATTAGAAAAAACCCAGATTAACTAAATCAATCCTGTATAATAAAAAAATCATCTGGAGGTATCACCATAACAGTACTTATTTTTTTTAGTTAAAAATAATAGAGCATTTTCAACTATGAAAGGTTTGAGGGTACAAAAAAAACTCTCCTATTATTTAATATGTTGTTAAGTTGACACATGGTAAAATAAGAAAATAATGTTTTGTTAAACTTTTAAAACAAATCAGCAAAATTTTAATTACTATTGATGAGACATTTATATGCAAAATAATGTATTTAAAAGGTAAAAATATGATTTTGAAGAGACTTTATTTTTTTATTAGTAGGAATTGCATTCAAAACACATTTTCACACTTCACTGAAATGTTTTCATTGACAAACACATTCAATTAAAAGCTTTTTGGATTTTGTATAAACAAAAATATACACAACTGTCTCTTAATATCCTGGGTTCCACATCTGGAGTCAGCTATGGCTCAAAATGCATGGGCACTAAGCAGCTGTGTACATCATACTTGGTGTTTTAAACCATCTGGTGATGTTCATGGATACAGCTCTGCAGAGGTCTTACACAAATACTAAGCCATTTTATTTACGGAACTGTTTCACATACTTGTTATCTGTAGGATATCCTGGAGCCACTCTCGTAGATACCAAGGGACAAGTGTAATACTATATAGAAAAAGGAAGAGAAAGCCATGCCTTTAAGTATGTTTATTTCATGAAATTCCTTCATGATTTAAGAAAGAAAAATTGATTTCGTTAGTTAAAATAATGAATATTCCCTTATTCTAATATAATATAGACTGAATCAAATTTTATCTTTACTCTTAATTCTTAAGCCTTTTTATTGCTCTCATTTTCTTTGGCATAATTTACTAAAAGCTTGTTATCTGTGAATCTTGATGCAATCTGCATTCTTTTTTATAGATGACAAAATTGAAAACAGATTTGCAGCAGAAAGAGATGACTATGGATCACATACGATGAGTGAGATAAATATTGTTGGCAGAATCACACTAAACCTTTGGAGAATCATGAGAAATGAGGTAAGGTGTTTTACCTAAAATGTTTGAAAATAAGATTAGACCAGTATAATAGTTTGCTCATTATAAAATATTACTTTAAATTCTCTGTATTGTTGTATTTAAGTAAAGTTGCAAAATAGTTTATAAAATGGCTAAAGAATTATACCTTTATTGTTTTTCTATGTCTACATTAACAACTAGAAAAATGAATATCATTGTATGTACCTGTAATCTCAGAACTTGGGAAGGTAAGATAGGAAGATCTTGAGTCCATGGCTAGCCTGGAGTGTATAATGAGACTCTTAAAAATGATAAAGTCTACAACTATAATAAAATATTGTATTTGTGTTTGATATTGTATAATTTCATCATTAAGAAAATCTAGTTTAGACTTAGGAAGGAAACTCTCATAATAAATACATCTAAATACTGAGCCAAATTGGAGAGAAAATATTTGAAAATACTTAATAACAGCATTCAGTTGGATGGCTTTTAGATTAAATGATTTCAACAAGCTACCCCACTGATTTGCAAGCCTTTAGAGAGGTAGTTATTTCACACACCTGTAGGGCTTACCAGGTAATGCCTCCATCTCTGAAGTTGTTTTCTGTAAATGAAATGGAAGGTCCCTGCTGTAAGTTGCTGGTTTTAGATTTTGGACTTTGAGTAATAATAGCTAGAATGTTTAGAGAAGAGTCACTCTCCAATGGCGTCTCCTATTTCAAACTACTTTTTCAGTATACACTTTGTATTTCTTTTCTTTGTTATTCCCTAATTGTTGTGGCTATCCTGGATTTATGCTAAACACTGACTTTCCAAACATACTAGTTCACTATGTAGCATGCTAATCGTGCCAGAGAAGGCAGTGGATTCTTTATATAAAATTTAGATAGCCTCATTTTTCTTCCTGTTTCCTCTTTGTGCCATGAGTCAGAAGTCATGCTCACACTTAATTTAATTTGAAAGTGTACATTAACGAATCTGCTTGAGGATGATTTTATTTGGGATGCAGTTATGTGGTGTTGAGGATTCGTGTGTACATGTCTGTGGGAGCCAGAGGTCAACCTTGCATATCATTTCTCAGGAACCATCCGCCTTGTATCTAGAAACAGGCTCTCTCTTTGGTCTGGCCTTCCCCCTCTCCGTTCCCCCTCGGATTACAGCTGTGCTACCACAAGTGACCTTTAACGTGAGATCTGTGGATTGAACTCAGGTGCTCATGAAACACTTGACCAACTGAGCCATCTCCCCGACCCATTATCGCTTTTTAGAAGTTTAATTGTGCAGGGGGTGGTGGTGCACGCCAACACTTGGGAGGCAGAAGCAGGGGAATGTCTGTGAGTTCAAGGCCAGCCTGGTCTGCTAATCTAAAAAGCCAGTTCAGGACAGTTAGGATTATTACACAGAGAAGCCCTGTCTCAAAAAAAAAAAAATTAATTGATGGGGCTGGAGAAATGGCTCAGAGGTTGGGTCCTGAGCTTAATTCCCAGCAACCACATGGTAGCTCATAACCACCTATAATGAGATCTGGTACCCTCATCTTGCAAACTGGCATACATGCAGGCAGGATACATATAAATAAATAGTAAATACATCTTTTTTTTAAGTTTAATTATTATTAGCAATTTGACAATTTCTATAAAATTCTGAATGATAGTGGTATCTTGTTGTGTCTCAAGCCATTCTAGAATCTCAAGACTTTGGATAGAGCTAGCTTTCAGTATTTGCTTCATACTGGAGACATTGAAATTGTTTTCTGGATTTGAATAGTATTAAAGGTTCCTCTTAATCTTTGTGTCTTTTATCTGTTTCTCTCATGCTTGGAAATTTGTAACTTGTGTCATTCTTCTACACATAAAATTTCTGATGTTCCCACTGGACTTTGAGTCCTTAATGACATACCCACTCACTGCCTCCTAAACAATAATTTTTATTACATTATATATTAGCCACTTAAAGTGGATACTTACCATGAAAAGTGGATAGATACATTTACAGACCTTCTAAATCATCAACTTAGTCTAGGCAGTCAGACTTTGTCATGTGATTTGGCAGCACAGAGAACAGAGTGTTAGATCGGATCATTTAGGTCTTTCAGCCTCCTCTAAGAACTTGATTTGCCATACGTTAACAGTCTATTTTCTAGTCATATGTCCCCCATTTGGTCCCTCCCATAATTTTCATCTCTTTCCTCATTGTCTGCATTCTGAGAAGGTCATTTAGATTTATTCTTCACACTGCTAACTCAATCTGTAATACATGTGTTCTGCTTACTGCTTTCAGGTGGGCCTTATTCTGCTCTTACCAGGGTCTTGGCATCCTTCCTCCTCTGAACTTGTTGGATTTTTACTCATCAAGTCCATTGCCTTTTCTACCTTTTCAAAAGGGAGAGAGGGTATTAGTGTGTACTTACTGCTGAAGTGTGCCATTGTTCAGGGGATGACAGAAATCTTAAGTAAATGAGATGAGTTTGGATCACTGTATTGAGATGGTATTGACATTAAATCCCAATTTTATACTTTCTGGGTTGTAAATTGGAAAAACTTTATGTCCAGTAAGCTATACATATTTTTAATTATGATTCACTTATAACAGACAATCTTTACAATTAGTTTTCATATCTTCTATGAAAAGTTCTAAGTGGTACTAGGACTTCGTAAAACCAAATGAATTGGGGTTGATTGAAAAAAGGCAAATGTTCCACATAAATATGAGAATAATTATAATTCTGCCTTATGCTTTTCTTTTAGGTTGCTCTGACTAACTATACTTTTGAGAATGTGAGCTTTCATGTTCTCCATCAGCGTTTTCCCCTTTTTACATTTCGAGTCTTGTCAGACTGGTTTGATAACAAGACAGATCTCTACAGGTAATGTTTGAGCACTCTCAAGGGGATACTGTATCATTGTTTATCTTTTCAAGTAAGCATTAGGGGCTGGAAAAAAAGCTCCGCAGTTATAAGCCCTTACTGCTCTTCCTGAGGACCCAGGTTCAATTCCCAGCAACCACGTGGCAGCCCACAGCTGTCTGTAACTCCAGTTCCAGGGGATCCAATGCCCTGTTCTGGTATATACAGGCACATACATGATGCACAGCCACACATGCCAGAAAAGCACCTGTACACGTAAAATAATGAATAATAATGAATAAGTTCATTAATTTTAAAAATAAAATTAAAAACCAGTATTATTGAGCTTTATATTATATACAATAAAATGCACACATTTAAAGTATGTTGTTCTGTGATTTTGAGTATATTCATCCACTCTATATCCCATTATGATAAGGAAGATAACTACAAGAGAATACTCTTAAACAAATTTGCAGTCAGTCTACCCAAAGCCTAATTATCTACATAAATACTAACTACATTTCTATCAGCTTGCCACTTGTAGAACTTCCTATAAATGAAAATATTAGTAATCTGATACTTTTTGTTGGACTTCTTTGATGAAACTCAATATAATTTTTTAACTTGTAACTGTTGTGAGATTCAGTTGCATATTGTTCATTCTTACTATTCAGTAATATTCAGTTCTATGAAATACACAACAGTTTATTCATTCAACTCGTAATATATATACCAGTGTGGGTTGTTGCTACCATGAATAAAACTATTTTAGATAAGTATGTTACAAGTCTATGTGAACATATATTTTAATTTCTATTGTTGACAGATTTTTAGGCCATATGGTTGGTTAGTGTCTGTTAATATTGCTTGTTTCCTTTTGTAGTTCATCTACTGCAAGTCTGCTAGAAATAAATTACCCCAACACTTACTTACCAAAAGAGAGGGAGAAAATACTTCTGACATTTTCTTATCTCATTCTAGGGTTGAGGTTTGGTTTGGTTTGTGTTTCTTAACTACTGTAAAGGTATTTATTGCCTTTCCTTCTGACCTTCATTGTTTTTGATAAGTCAATAGCCATTTACATTTTTCTAATTTGTCCAATTCATTTTGATTTATTTTCTTTCTTTTTTATTTTGAAGACAGGATTTCTGTGCATAGCCTAGAGTGTCCTTGAACTCTGATGTAGCCCAGAATGACTTCAAACCTGGAATTCTCTTCCCTGAGTCTCCCAAGTGCTAGGATTATAGTTGTACAAAACCACACCCATGTCATTGTTCCTCTGTATAAGACGTAGTGTAGATTCAAGGGAGTGACTGGTTTCTCCTGGTCCAGCTTTACTTAGTCTTTGGAAGGTCTTGTTTCCTGGGGCATAGGAATGAGCTTTCCCAGCATTCCTGTTCTTAGCACAGTAGGGAAAACATCTGCTTTATACAACTACCTGTTTCTCGGTCCAGACAGGTTTTCTGCCTGTCTCCCGAGGCAAGCAGAGGTCCCTGCTTCTTTCTTAGCAGCTGAGCTCCTTTGCTTAGGTTCTGTGACGGGAAATACAGAACTTTTCTCAGCAGCTGTTGTTCTGTTTGATGTCAGGTCTGTGTATGGGAATGGCATATACCAGGCTCCAGGTATTACCTAAGCACTTCTGACTTGATAAGACTTAGACTCCAGAAGAAGGAAAAAGGAAGGCAGGTGGCCAGTATTTAAAATGAATGCATTTTGGGTTATTAAAACACAAGGTTAAATGGTGGTGAAGATGGAAGATACAGCTTTTAAAAACAACTCCCGTGTGTGAGAAAACAATTTTATTGAAAATAGATTTTTAAAATACAATTCATTTTCCCCAGCTCCTCTCAGATCTTCTCATTTCCCTGACAACCCAGATCCACACCCTTTCTCTCTCTCATGGTTTCTACTCATCTTCCATTCCATTCTGAAGAACCTCAGGGGAGTGAAATAAAGCTACAATAAGGATAGGCTTTACAGAGAAATTAGGTCAGTGATAGAGCTGAAGGAAAAAGTAATACAAAAACTGATAAATAACATTTATATTCAACGTATCATTAATTCAACTTATTATTAATTCAACTTATAATTTGATGATTTGTCTAGGGATGCTATAATACTCTAAATGTGCATGTCTTGCTACCTCTGGTTAGGTAATATCCAGGATAAATACCTTTTTGCCAAGTGAATTAGAGAACTGGGCATGAGTTACCAAATATCAAGGAGAATTTTGAAACTAATTATCCTTATAATACCTTATTATAAGTACTATTTTAAGTTTTATGTATTATTACTGAGTTTTATTCCTTGAATTTTTCTGACACTTAACTCCTTAATGTACATTATTTAAAGGTTCCTATTGTGACTCTTCCCCCTAAGTGACCTCCCCTTACTTGTGTTCATGCATGGGTTCTTTTTTGACAGATGGAAAATGGTTGATCATTATGTTAGCCGTGTCCGTGGAAATCTCCAAATGTTAGAACAGCTGGACCTAATTGGAAAAACCAGTGAAATGGCCAGACTTTTTGGCATTCAGTTTTTACATGTATTAACAAGAGGTTCACAGGTAGAAATTTTTCTTGTATACTTTAAAGTTTTTCATATGTGAGGTACATATTTTTGACCTGTTTGAAATGATTAGATTTTTTTAAACTTTTTATCTATTATCAGTACTTGAGTAATTGAATCTTGTAGTATCATTAGAATCACCCCTTAGCAGTGGGAAAACCAAGAAAGAAGTACTACCTCATTTTACATATTTCTAAATTTAGCATCTTTCTAGTCCTAATAGATAATTTTAACATAAAAATAAAGAATCTGAGAATCAATTTTAATAACACCTGGAAATTTGATTAAATAACACAGTAATGTAAAAAACCATATGATTAATCTGAAGAGGGAAAAATATCCCTAAAATATTGCCACATATTCAAGTGACCAGTATATTTTTTATTTAAACAACATTCTTTTTCCTTTGCAGTACCGTGTGGAGTCAATGATGTTGCGTATTGCTAAACCAATGAACTATATCCCTGTGACACCTAGTGTTCAGCAGAGATCCCAGATGAGAGCCCCACAGTGTGTCCCCCTCATTATGGAGCCTGAGTCTCGTTTCTATAGCAACTCTGTTCTTGTTTTGGATTTCCAGTCACTATATCCTTCAATTGTGATTGCATATAACTACTGTTTTTCCACTTGCCTTGGCCATGTAGAGAATTTGGGAAAGTAAGATTTCTTTTTATATTGACAGTCATTTTATTGTGCTTTGTTAAGATTTAGACTTTCTTCATATTTCTCTGTTCTTCACACTGTCCTTAAAAATAAAATGAATTGGGTTATAGCACAGCTAACCCATTTGCTGTAGTTGTCTTATTAATTGACATGGATCGTGATATGATTAATTCAGTTTTGTATATGGATGGCTCATGTGGAGAAGATCGTGAGTAGAGACAGATCAGCCTTGCATCTTTCTGTTTTACTCTTCATAAATATCAATGGTCTTCTTTAGAATTGAGAATTGTTTTAATTAAATGAGCTTCCAGTGCAATACTTTGAAAATAATGATTTTCAGTTGTTACTTTCTCTTGACTTAGAAATATGCTGTGATTTTTTTTTCAAAAGATGGAATTGACTCTTACAGTTTGTTAATTTGTGTAAGTTCAATGAGAATGACATTTAAATTGTCAAAGGAGTGGATGATTTTCTTGGATTACAAGAAATACAAAATCTTCTTTTTAATAATTTTGAGTATGTGAGACCAGGTGTTGTCTGCTATTCTCTTTCATAGGGAGCACTTGTGGAAACTATCACTTACCTTGCCTTTTATTAAGAAGGAAATTTGAAGCTACTTATCTTTATAATTGAATTTTTCTTTAGGGAGCTTAATATAACATGGATATATGCCAAGTTGAAATTTTGTATATTAGTGTATAGTTAGCATAAGTTATAGAGCCCTGCCATTTAAGAAATGCTTCTTCGGCTGGGCAGTGGTGGCTCACATCTCTAATCCCAGCACCCGGGAGGCAGAGGCACAGGCAGAGGCAGGTATATCTCTGAGTTTAAGACCAGCCTGGTGTACGGATGGAGTGAGTTCCAGGACAGCCAGGGGTGTTACACAGAGAGAAACCCTGTCTCAAAAAACAAGAAGAGAAAAGAAATGATCCCTTCTATAAACTGTGCAAATATGAAGAATTTTTGTTAATGAACCAAGTAAGCATATTACTAGTTACATGAGTTCATGTTTACATATCTGAAAAAGAAGTTGTGATGAATTTACAAAAGATGCCTAAAAGCTCTATTCTATCATCTGCGAAAGTCTCTGCTTAATATTTTCTTTCTTAACAGGTATGATGAGTTCAAATTTGGCTGTACCTCTCTAAGAGTACCTCCAGATTTACTGTACCAAATTAGGCATGACATCACAGTTTCCCCCAACGGAGTAGCTTTTGTCAAGGTAATTCCCTGTTGTAACTGAAAGGAATCAGCTGTGGCTTACCTTCAGAGAGCAAATAGTGGCTTAGGTATTGTTGGCACATAAGGCTTGAAGACGTTTATCTCATAAATCAAAAACAAAATCTTCTGAGAAATCAGTTGGAAGAAAAATAACCATCTTGCTCTTGTTGAATTTCGATTTGAAGTATTTTAATTGCTGTATTTTAACTAATGAACTATCAAAGGAAATAAATGTACAACTACAGCATCTACTTTCTGCTAGAATCTGACAGACATACCTAGCAAATTGATGGTTGAAAGTTGTTACCTACAAAAATGTTAATTGCTTTAATGTATACATCCTAAAATGTTGTACATTTTAAATTAAATTGATACCATCTTAGATATACTGATTCTCTAATATATTTAGTAACTACATTCTTAAAGAAGATTAATTCAAACTAACAAGGTCCCTTTATTCTCTGTATGCTTTCTACTCAAGAAAGACTGAAGAAAGTTTTCTAATTGAATCAAGAAAATAGATTTCAGAGGTTATATTACCTTCTTACATGCCAACTTCATTTCTTTTCTGTTTTCCTAGCTGTGAGTTGAAGCATATTACATTATAAACAGTGTTTCATGGTAGAAGCAGACCCCACCAACCCTCCAATTCATTCTGGTGTACTTATTGAAAATAGCATTCTCTACCAATTACAATTAAGATATGATGCTGAACTTTATATTAACAATTTGGATATGAAGAAAAGTTATATTATTAAATTCATTGTATATTGCTTTCTTAAAATTTTTTGGAATAGAATATTTCCAGATTTGATGTAGATAGTTGAAGAAATTAGTTGATTTTGGGGGGGGGTTCCCCATGTTTAAAAAAAATCCATTTTCAAATAACATTACTGCATCTTTTGTCATGATTTTCTTTATATATGTCTTAAAGCATTATGCCTCACTGAGAAAGAAACCAGGAAAACAATCCTAGGAGGGATGGAACCCTGGGAATAAATCTAACCAAAGAAGTAAAAGGCCTTGGCAATAAAAGTTACAAAACAATGAGCAGGACATGGTGGTACACACTTTTAATCCCAGCACTAAGGAGGCAGAGGCAGGCAGATCTCTCTCTGTCAGTTCAGGCCAGCCTGGTCTATATAACAATTTCCAGGCCAGACCAGGGCTACATTGTGAGACTTCATCTAAAATAGAAGAATGAAAAGATGAGAAAACTTCACTGTATGAGAGAATTAATATTGTTAAAATGACATAACATCAAATTGAATACATATTTAATGCAGTCCCTAAGAAAATACCAATGTCCTCCACAAAAGTGGAAAAAAATAAACCTAAAATCATACGGAAACACATGGTATCAAAAGCGAAAATGATATCTGTGCAAAAAGAGTAATGATGGAGGGAGACCTCACAATATGTAATTTCAAAAACACTACAAAGCCAAATTATAAAAACTTAATAGTATAGAATTAGCATGAAAACAACATTTGACCGGTGGAATAAAATAGGAAACCTAGAAATAAACCTGTGTGTCTAAGCCATTTTATTCTTGATAAAAGTGCCAAAAATATACATGGGAAGAAAGTCACTTCAACACACAATGTCAGGAAAAGTGATTGTATGAATGTAGAAGACTGAAACTAGATCCCACTACCTTTCATTAATATAGAAATTACATCAGGTCTAGAGATAAGGCTCAGCGGGTAAAAGCACTGGCTGTTACTTGGTTACTCCTAGACCCATATGTGCTTTACAGCTGCTTGTAACTCCAGTTCCAGGGTATCTGATGACCTTTTCTAGGCTTTGTGGGCACCGGGCACATGCATTGTGCTCCGGCAGACATGCAGGCAAAACATTTGTTCACATAAAATAAAAATACATCAATCATGATGTGCATCGAAGAATCTCCATTTGGAGATGGCTGCATTAGTGGCAAAGCTAGCCACTGGGCAAGAAAAAGCCCTTGCTTCAACTGTAGACAGAATGCTGTCCAAAAAGGACAAAACTTGGAAGCAGGTAAATTGATAGCCTAGCTCTGCCAAGACAGGGTGGGCAAGTCCTTCATAATTCCTGCTTCACAATTAATGTCTGTACAGTCAATGTCTGTCAGAGATACTGGGCCAAGAGGCTGAAGGTAGATGCTCCAACGTTATAGAGAGACATTGGGGTCTGTCCAGGCAGCCAGTTGTCTGTCATTTCTTAGTTGTCTGTCATTTCTTAGTTGTCTGTCATTTCTTAGTTTTGGAAGCTGTTGGCTCTGCACATCCTGTATATTCAGATATATTTATCCTTCTCAGGTCTCTGATGTGGTTGAAGACTAGATAGTTATAAATAGTCTCACAGTTAAATTTTAAGTTGTTTAGGAGTTAAAAGTATGTTCTAGGTCTAAGAATATTTTATTTTAAGTTGGTAATGCAAGTTAGGATGGAAACTGAGTTAGGTATAGAACTTTAAACTCAAAACTTTAATCTTGAGATAGATAAATAATAGAACATTATTATCAGTTGCCAAATACATATGGACTGGACATTGGGAATGTTTGTTATACCTTTAATTTTCATAATTCTTGCCTAATTGTTCTTACTGTTTTGTGTTATATTTATTCTTATAAGAAAAAGAGCCTTTTATTGGACTAAAAGGGGAGCTTTTGCGGGGGAGATACACCTTAAATTTTTTTTAAAAAGAGGATTGGAGGGAGAGGGGGAAGAGAGTAGGAGGGTGGGACCTGGAGAGGGCTGTGATTGAGATGTAACTTGAATAAATAAATAAATGTTGAAAAAATGCATCAATCAACAAATTAAAATCACCTTTAAATGAATTTAAGACCTAAAACTTTGAAACTGCTACAGAGAAACCCTTCTGGTAATTAGTACAGATAACGGTTTCCTGAATAGGACTCAAAACTCAAAATTAACAAATGAGATTACATAAAATTTAAATGTTTACAACAAAGTAAACAATCAAGAGTAATTACAAGTAAAGTATGGAGTGGAAGCAACTGCCACAGGGCTGGCATCCAAAAATAGGAAGGATTGGGGAAATCTAATACCAGGTGGACACATAATCCGATCAGCAAACGAACCTGTGGCCACAAAGGACTAGTAGTGGCCGAAGAACAGTGAGAAGGTGCAGAGCGTCTTGGCCACCAGGAAATGTAAGTCACACTGCTCTGAGACTTCTCACCACAGTCAAGGCTGCTGTCACCCAGAAAACAGCAGAGGCAGCAAGTGTGAGAGGAGGCAGGAGCCGTTGTCGTACACAGATGGTAGAAGAACAAATTACATGGCTGCCGGGGAAGATGTTGTGAAAGCCCCTTTCAGACTAAAAGCACCACTCCCGTGTAACACAGCATCACTTCCAGGTATACACCAGAAAGAAAAGAAAAGAGACCTGCATGCCTGTTTACTCCTACACAGCTCACAGTAGCTAAGTCATAGAGTGAGCCTGGTTGCCCATCCTGTTCATCAAGAGATGAGTGGATTTTTTTAAAGTGCTATATACACACAATAGAGTTGTATTTGACCATGAAATCATGTCATTTGCAGGAAAATGGATGGATACTGAAAGTCAACATATGTAGTAAACCAACATACAGAAAGACAAATACCACTTTTTGTCTTATATGTTTCCACATATAATAGAGGCTTGGAGGAGAGTGCCTTAAAGTACAGGGTCTACAAGAGAAGGACAGTAGGAAATGTTTATAATAACAAAGACATAGTGTATAAGTGTAAAAGTTTTCACAATGCACTAATGATTACAACTTTCTAAGTGATAGAACAAAAGCGGAAAGTTAAGTCTGCTTCAAAAGGTACACCAAATGAATTAGAGGCTAGACTATATTTTCCTTGTCACATAAGGGTTATTTGCTTAAGCTCCCTTTAATAGCATTTTTAAAACCTGATTTACATTTTGACCTAGTATGTAAAATTTAATGAAATTTTTTTAATATTCAAAAATGTGATTGTCCTATAACTGAGGCTTTAATTGTTCAGTTTGGCATGCGTTATTTCACACGTGTCTGAATCACCGGTTAATACTGTTTTGTGGTTTTCATTTCTACCAGAGTTCTCATAAATCCTCCCTAGACTTGATTATTACAAATGATTTTTTTTTTGGCAACAACAAATGTTATCACCTCATTATTCATCCCCTCTTCCAGATTGCTAATAAATATAGGCCGGAGGGGATGGCTTAGTGCTCTAAGCATGAGATTTGAAATACCTAGAGTCCCTGGAACTGCAGGTTTGAATGTCAGCAGAATCAACCCAGCTCATCATTCTTCCAAGGTAGATAATGGAGTTCCATGCAGACCACTGTGGGGTCACTAGGGTGAAGCTCTAACAGTGAGGTTGGTTGTGAGTGATGCAAGGCCCATGTGTCTTTCTAGAGAGGATGGGGGTGTCAATCAGAGTTTAAACAGCATTTCTCTCCGAGTTTGCTGTGTGCTCAACTATGTACTAGTTGACATCCTACCTCCTGGACTTTTCAGAGCTCACAATGAAGTGCTGCATTCGATTTTTACAGCACAGGAACCTTGTAGAAGAAAAACTCCTCAAAAGGAATAAACTGTGACGATTGTGTATGACAAGTCCTCGTCCTGTGGCTGTTCTGTTAGTGGCATGTTTCAGTTGGTGGCAGCTGGCCATTAGTAACTCGTTTCATTCTTAGTTACCGAAACCTATATGCATGCATATATGATTGAGGAATTTTATACATTCTTTTGTTGTTGTTGTTGTTCTGTATGATAGCCTTCAGTACGAAAGGGTGTTCTACCAAGAATGCTTGAAGAAATTTTGAAGACCAGATTCATGGTGAAGCAGTCAATGAAGGCTTACAAGCAAGACAGAGCCCTGTCCCGAATGCTGAATGCGCGTCAGCTAGGACTAAAGCTGATAGCGAATGTAACATTTGGCTATACCTCCGCTAATTTCTCTGGGAGAATGCCATGCATTGAGGTAACACATTTAATGAGAGACTATTAAAGGATTCTGTTTTGGTTTTAAACTTTAGACTTAAGAGTTGCATTTCCATGACATACTAGTTTTTCTTAAATTGGGTCTATAAACATGCATCTTTATCAGTATTTGTGAATTTTCTCGGAAAAATTATGTTCCCTTATTTCAATAATTTTTAAATTATATACATATTTTACATTTATTAGCATGAAGTTTCAGTGCTGGTTTATAGTAATTTTTGCAGTAAGTTTGATACTAAATAATTCCTTTTAAGTTTGTTGTTCTCTTGTTTTTTCAAGGCAGTCTCTCTGGATATCTGGCTGTTCTTAAACTCACCCTGTAGACCAGGCTGTCCTAGAACTCAGAGATCCATCTTCCTCTGCCTCCCAAGTGTTGGAATTAAAGGCGTGTAACCCCATGCCTGGTTCCTTTTAATATTTCTTTTTTTCTTTTTTTTTCCAAAGATTCATTTATTGTATGTATGTGAGTGCTCTATCTGCATGTACACCTGCGTGCTGCATGCCAGAAGAGCACTTGCAGATCACATTATATGGTTGTGAGCCACCGCATGGTTCCTGGGAATTGAACTCAGGACCTTTGGAAGAGGAGACAGTGCTCTTAACCCCTGAGCCATCTCTCCACACCCCCCTCCCACACCTTTTAATATTTCTATAGAGACCTAGTTATAGTGAGGTTGACTTGTCCAAATGTTACATTAAAGAAAAATCATTCCATGGGCTGGGGAGATGGTTCAGTCAGTAAAGTACCTACTGTGTAAGCATAAGGGACCCAGGCTAAGATCTCCAGCACCCACGTGAAGTGTCAGGAGCAGCAGCTTGTTACCTGTCCTCTCAGTGCTCAGTAAGTAGTGACAGGAGGAGCTTACAGACTCTTCCTGACAAGTGAGTCTAACTGCTTACGCTCTAGGTTCCATGGAAGACTTTGTCTCCAGAAAGGTGGAGAACAATTGAATAAGGCAGCTAATGTCCACCTGTGGCCACTACACACGTGTCTCACATGCACATGCACTTACTGTACATCCACCATACACAAAAAGCAAAATCTTCCATAATTGTTAGCATACCAGTGAAAAAAGGTAAAACCTTCATTTGAATTGAGCACCTGCACTTGAAAAGCATTGAGGGGGAGGAGGGTGGAAGGGTGGGACTGGAGGGGGGAGTAGGGAGGGGATTGTGATTGAGATGTAACTTGAAGAAATAAAAAATAAATTATTAATAAAAACAAAAAGAAAAAAAAAAGAAAAGCACTTTCACAGAATAAGACTAGTTTCTTAAGATGTTTATTAGTCATGAATATGATACAGTACAGCAGGAATATAAATATACTAGTGACAGAGAAAAGACAGGAGATTCAATGACCAAATGATCTTTAATGTCAGATAAGGGCTGGAGGAAATGATATTTTATTTTACAGCCAAGTTTACAGTACTTTACTAAGAGGAAACTAGAGGAAGAATAAAGTCTTTTCACAGTGTACAAGAGGCAAAGTGAACTGTACGCTTGCTCAAGAGCTGACACAAGAGCCATCAGGTCAAGCGCTCGCCAAAGCAAGCCTGATGACTTCAATTCCTGAACCCACAGAGTTATCCTCAGCCTTCCTGTGTATGCTGTGGGCACACAGAGTTATCCTCAGCCTTCCTGTGTATGCTGTGGGCACACAGAGTTATCCTCAGCCTTCCTGTGTATGCTGTGGGCACACAGCATGCACACTTTTTTTTTAAGGTGCCGACATAAGGCTGGAGAGATGGCTTGGTGAGGGGAATGGGGAGGGAGAGAGGAGAGGGGGAAGGGACATGGCTCAATCAGTAAACTGCTTGCTGTTCACACTTGAAAACTTGAGATCCTCAGTACCCACTTAACGTAGGTGCAACCATGTCTAACCCCAGTGCTAGAAGGAAGATGGGGGTGTGGGGAGAAGGTGACTATTGGGCAGAGAGATTCAACACTTTATTTTCAGTTAGATAACATGATATAGTTCTTTTCTGGTTGGCTGGTTTTTGTGTGTTTGTATTTTGCTTTGAAACAGGATCTCACTATATAGCCCTAACTTCCCTAGAACCCATAGAGATCTGCCTTCCACTGCCTCCCAAGTACTGGGATTAAAAATATGTACCACTATGCATGGCAATTCTTAGTGTGTTGCAGTGTATTAAGTTATCATTCACATTCTCATATACCCAAAGTCTCAATAGGATATATTATCTTAATTTAAAATCCAAGTTAAATTTTTGCCCCCAGCTTTACTATCTGTTCCTTTTCTCCTATGCCAGTGTTTACTGTGCACTACAGCTCCACACAGTTTTCTACATACTATTCAATCCTGCATTTAGTTTGGAAATTTCAACTTTTTTAGCAAAAGGGAAAACATCATTATTACTGTTGTTTGCTTATCAACAAAAAGACGCAAATGCATGGTTTTATTTTAAAATTGCAAAGGGAATGCTCCATCTAGTTTACATGGCAGTCTTCTCTATATTTTAACCTCACTGAACTTAATAGATATAATACCAATGTTACATAGTCTTCTTAATTTACCAAACTACATAACCCGATGAAGGTGTGTCTCAGTGTCTTACATTGCCTAAGGCCTAGTATCTTGTATCAGCTTGTGCTGTGATCCTTACTAAAACTCACTGGTCACAGTGAAAGAACCTCTGGGCACATTTATTTACCTACTTGTTTTAAATTGAACACTATAAATATATTTTCTGTTACACAGTTGTGTACATTTTTTCTTTTACTTAATTTTACCAAAAATTATATATAATCAATCACAGACATTTAATTTCAGCACTTGAAAACATTATCATAAACACTGACAGAAAATTTTTGAAAGAGATACATATACACTTCTTATACTTGGACTCAACACAAAGTAATTTGTGTCCTGGTTGATTATATGGGTCTAAAAGATGGGCTTTGAAAAGCCAGATGTGGTGGCACACGCCTTAAATCCCAGCACTCCAGAGGCACAGGGATGAAGATATCTGTGAGTTCAAGGTCAGCCTGTTCTACAGAGAGAGTTTCAGGACATCCAGGGCTTGTTACACAGGCTTTGAATAAACATGGCTTATTTATTCTTCCAAGAATTAAATGCACATTGTACCTGTGTACCTTGTAAAAGTGTGCAATCCACTTTACTTCTCAATAAATTCAGAGGGAAGTCCGTAGTCATCAATTCCTTTAAATTCATTTTTAACTTTGTGATGAGACACTGGTAGCTATTTTGTTTTTATATTATTTTATTTCTAGATATTCAATAATTAAAATTGTAGTATTATTAAAGTCTGTTGACTTTTACTGAACTATGTTAAATCATTTCCAATGTGTTTATATCAACAGGTTGGTGATAGTATTGTTCACAAAGCCAGAGAGACCTTGGAACGAGCAATTAAACTTGTGAATGACACCAAGAAATGGGGTGCTAGGGTTGTTTATGGTGATACTGACAGGTAATGTGGATTTAGGGGTTTGTAGTTGGATTTTGGGGGTTGTTTTGTTTTTTCTTGTTCATTTTTTGTTCTATTTACATTTATTCATATTTTATTTTTTGGTGTTTAAAATAGCTTAGGGGAAATACTTTTAAATAATACCTACATCACTCTTCTCATCCTTATGATCTTTTGATTGGATTATTCTTCTGAGTCTCTGTATTTAAATCCCTTAAAGAAGTAGCAGTAGTAGTGGTAGTAGACAGCTACACGCTAGGCAGATAGCTCAGAGTGGGTAAGAACATTTGCTGTACCACCATGAAGACTTGAATTTGGATTCACAACACCCACATTAAAAGCTAGACATAGACACATGGGTGACCCCAGCACTAGGCAGGGCAAAGACAAGAATATCTCTGCAGTTTGCTGGCTGCCACAGAGCAAGAAAAACAGGAAGGTTTGGTGAGAGACAGGCTCTCAGAACAAGAAGAAGAACAATTTCAAAGAAAAAGGTGATTTTGATATTATTTAGTCTACCAGTTTATATGCTGTTGGTTGTTCAGACCCTTAGGTAAAAATTTGCCACCATCTAGTCAGTAGTTGAAACATAAATGTGGACTCTGTATTTTGATCCTTAGCAAATGCTTTCTGTGTATATCAGATTTCACAGAAATACTGAGATTCCAATCAGTGAAATGTATGAAATGGACCGAATCACTTTGAGCATCATCATTCATTACTTGTTCTGCATAAGGAAAATTCACTCAGAATACTCGTTCTAAGAACAACAATCGCACCCCAGCAGAGTACATATAAGTTACTAGAAGTACAGAAAATTCCCAAAGTATATCTTTCTTGATAATTTCATTTAAATTAAGTATAATTTTTCATTGAGAAGATAATTATGATGAAAGGTTGAAAAAAACTACCTTAAAATAATAAATGATGCTTAGCAGAGTGGAAAAGAAATCTCAACTGAAAGAAAGGCTCTGTAATCTGTCTAGCTGCAGTCCTAGATATTAACAAGGCCTATCATACTCCACATAGCTTCTCTCACTCAACTGCTTCATCAACTGAATGAAAGTTGATAAATGATGATGAGTGACCATTGCCTCCCTCAATTTCAAGGATCATGATTCATAAAGAATCTAGGGACCCATCTGCGGAGAATCAGTTGACAACTCAGGAGGGTGTTTTACCACTAGAGCAGTCTTTGTTGCTACCCACTTAGTGTATTAAGTAAGCACATGCACTCAATGTGACAGGGGTTCACATATTATTTCGTATGGTAGTGGTTCTCGTTCATGTCCATTCCATCCAGTGGGATCTTACCTGCTTCAGTCAATGACGAGAGCTATTTATAATGGCAGTTCTTAAGCAGTATAGAGAAGGACTTCCAGGAAGAACATATATATGTACTTCCTGGGTAGGGAAGTAAAATCAGAATCTCTAGGGAAATTCATCAGACTGTGATTAAGGAAAGCCTCCTAGACAGCACTCATGCCCCCATCTGTCCCCTTGAGTGTGTACTAGTCATTATTCATAGTGTGTGCTTGAACCTCTTAGCCTAAAGATGAATGTTATTTAAATGTGTTAAAAGTGCAGTGACAATAAGAGTCTGATGGAAGACTACTCACCAGGTGAGGCACACCTGTAATCCTGGGACTGGAGAGGCAGAGGCAGAAGGATTATCCCAAGTTCCAGGGTCAAGTGCGTTATGCAGTGAGCTCCAGGCCAGGCATGATTACATAGCAAGGCTGTAATATCACAAGCAGTAATAACAGCAAAGGCACCTTTTCCTTTTTACACTAGTCATCTCTGTACTGCGACAAAAACTTCACATTAATCCAAGCCAGTCCTCTTGAAGCATAGCTCCAAATCAAATTAGCCATAGCAGGGTATCCACCAGCAAGCTCACGAATACTATGAGGTAAAATCTCAAGTACAGTAACTTTCAAAGTATACTGAGTGTGCTTGTATGTGTGTATTCATACACACTCTACACATACCTGTATGCTTTGTACTCCTGACCCAAGGGTTATTTAACATGACTCACTTCCTATTACTGTAGATTAGTTTTATTTTTCCAAGTATTTTATATAAACGGAATTATACAGTATGTGCTTTCTTATGTCTGGTCCTGAAGAGTGAGCACTCTAGGAGACAGATTAGAGAACACAGAGGTGAGTGCTAGTCTAGAAGTGTGTATGTTATGCTCTGGTCACTTGGCCCACCTGGTAAAGTAACAAGTATTAAGTGTTAGATCTCTCTCTCTCTCCCTCTCCCTCTCCCTTTCTCTCTCTCACTCTCTCTGTCTCTCTCCCTCTCTCTTTCTCACTCTCTCTCTCACACACGCACACTTGATTTTGTCACTTTTATTGAAACATGGTCTTAACAAAAGTGCACAGCATATACTTTATGTAAAAATATCTGCGCCTAAGTGACCAGCCACCACTTCAGTCAAGTTACCGGACATTTCTATTGCCATAAAAAGTTCTTTCATTTTCCTGCTTTGTAGTCAATCTCTCAATTCCCCTTCCAGCCACAACTCTGATTTCTGTCATTATAACTCAGTTTCAGTTGTTTGTAAATATACGTATATGTGCATCTTGTTTTTAAAATGCTCGTATTCATCATTGCAATTGAAAAACTTAAAAGTTAATGACCTTTCCTAATAAAAATGGTTTGGCATTCATTTATTAAATCCACCCTTAGCACAAAACCAGCAATCCCACTTCTGTGTGTTTGCCTAAGAAAATGGAAAAGGATGTCCATGAAAATACTTGAATATAAATCTTCTTTGGAACTTTATTCATTATAGTCAAATGAATAGATAGAAAATTTATGGTACATGCATACAGTAAAATACTCAGTAGTAAAAAGGAACTAGCTACCTAAACATCGTAGATGACTCATCCAGAATAAAAGAAGCCAGACACAATAGAGTATGTGTGGTATAGTTCCATTTATACAAAATTCTTGAAAAAACAAAACTAACCTGTAGTAACAGAAAGCCAATCATTTGCTAATCCTGGGCCAGGGGTACAGTTGTAAAAGACTGGTTTTTTGGTTAATTTAACTGTGTGTCATACACAACCTTAAATGTCCAGGAATGATCCTAGGACCTTCTTGGCATCTTCAGTGTCTGAGTTTTAGTTGTATCTTAGCCTTTCAGAGTTGTAACAAGGTATACTGTGAACTTCCAAGGGGAAAGGGGGCGTTAAGCAGGATAGCTATGCTAGGAAGCAACTTAAGAAGGAACAGCAAGGGTAAAGAGGTCATCTTGCTTTAGACTGTTGTTGTTAGCTGGGAAGTAACTCTTGATGAAATTTGTTCTCATGGTGACTTCCACATTACCTGCTGTGTTTTTAATCTCTTAGTATGTTTGTGCTACTGAAAGGAGCCACTAAGGAGCAGTCTTTTAAGATTGGTCAAGAAATTGCTGAAGCTGTTACTGCCACTAATCCTAAGCCAGTGAAACTGAAGTTTGAAAAGGTAAGGGGAATAAAGGGTTAATAGTCACATAGAGTTTACATGCCTCTTAAAGTTTCTGACTTAATCAGTAGTCTATGGCTCCATAAATATGTTGAATATTAAAGTTTGTAGTTTTATATCATCTCTCAGTTTGGGAGAGTTGGGACAGGAAGCCAGTAAAGGTGTGCCTTTAGGAACTTCTCACTGTTTATTCTTACAACTTTAGTTTCAGTTTATAAACTAAAGTTTGGTTATAAACTAAAGTTAGTTATAAACTTCAAATTATAACTTTAGTATGTGGGTATGAAGTAATTTAAAAGTAGTATGTGATTGATGGCTTTTGAAAAAGAGTGTCACCTCAAATAGAAGCAAATTCGTATAGAAAAATGAGTGAATGGTTAAGAAGTAATAGCAATTCATTTGGTATGCTTTCTCATTCCAAGTTTTAGATAGGAATTTATTGCATCCTTGGGAATATTTAAATATTTTATAATGACATCTGAATACCGAGAACAATAACAGAAAATTAGTCATAGTTGGGGGAAGTGGTTCCTAAAACAATAACAGAAAATTAGTCATAGTTGGGGAACGTGGTTCCTAAGACTCATATGTTGTGAATTTTGGTACAGGTCTATTTGCCCTGTGTTTTACAAACAAAAAAGAGATATGTGGGTTACATGTATGAGACACTGGATCAGAAGGACCCAGTATTTGATGCAAAGGGAATAGAAACAGTCAGAAGAGACTCCTGCCCTGCCGTTTCTAAGGTAAGTTCTACGCATGTTACAGTTAACAGTAGGAAATAAACAGCTGAAGGATCTGGTACAGATGTGACTCTCCTTAAGCTTACCTCTAGTTGAAGGAAGTGTATCTCACATAATTACACAGAACTACAAGGGAATGGGAATCCCGAGAGTTTTATTTTTAATTGGAAACTATTGTACTTTAGTGCTTAGATTCAGACTTCTTCCCGAAGTTTTGTTCAATCAAAACTGGGAGTTTCCTACCTGTTGTCTTCGATGATAGGAGAGCTTCTCAAAGGACAGCTCCCAAAAACAGGGAACAGGTTAGAGACGAGAAACTCTCAGATACCCCCTAAGACACTGAACTCATTCCAGATTGACTGAAAATTCCACTACATCCATTTACTGAATGCTGGATCTTGTCATATCAGAAATACTTGCAACACAGGAAACTCTGTCACCTACTAGCACTATAAAAAAAGTCAAAAGGCTGATTTTTTATTTTACTTGACTCATTGGTGGTATTTAAATTTCTCCGTCTTTTCTTTAGCTAATTGGGTTCTTTTGGTATATAAGATTTGGTCCTGTTTCTCATTCTCCAACTGCTTTGACTGTTTAAGAAAAACAAAGTTTTATGTTTTTCATCACATGGCCAGTGTTTCATCTGAATATCATTCCAGTTTTTCTCAAACTGTGTGACATTCTTAGGAATAGAAAGCTACATAAAGTCTCAAATACTTCCAGCTTCTAATCATTTTTATTATCTAATCACAAGATTTCTCTCTCTCTCTCTCTCTCTCTCTCTCTCTCTCTCTCTCTCTCTCGGTGTTTGTGTGTGTGTGTGTGTGTGTGTGTGTGTGTCCAGTACCTGATAGCTATTTAATGAAAACATCACAATAACACTGGGAGCTATTTTATCTTTTCTGCATCTTTTTGTTTTAAGATACTTGAACGTTCTCTAAAGCTGCTGTTTGAAACAAGAGATATAAGTCTAATTAAACAGTATGTACAGCGACAATGTATGAAACTTGTGGAAGGAAAGGCCAGCATACAAGATTTTATCTTTGCCAAGGAGTACAGAGGAAGTTTTTCTTATAGGCCTGGAGCTTGTGTTCCAGCTCTTGAACTTACAAGGTAAAATGATGCCCACAACAGCCCAGTCTTCAGTACGCAGCCAGTACAGTCCAGGGCTCATCTGCCACAGAGTAAGAAAAGACAGCCACAGATGCCACATTTTCTTTACTTTCCCACATTAACCTCACTGAAAATTAAAATGTTCCCCTGTGCTTTGTAAGATCGCCTCTTCTGGGTTTTTCTTAGGAAACTAGATGCAATGAAACTATGATGTATCTGATTACATTTGTTTCTTCCATAGCAGAATCACTGAGTGATCCTTCATTTTGAACTGGCTAGAGCATTTAGATGTCATTGTGCAGTCAGACTGTTTAGTTAGATCCCTCTCTTCTCTGACTGTTCATACTTAATAGCACCAAGGACTCATACCATCTAGGTAACAGTGCTGTGAGAGTAGGTCTTGAACTGCTACACACTGTCTACTTGATATCAGCTGAGCCAAGCACATAAGATTCTCAAAAAAACAGCAGTCTAATTTGAAAGTAGCCCTGTAGATTGCTCATGGTGTCAGGCTTAATTCTGAATAATTTGCTGGGAAGGTGCCTTCTGTGACAATCTATGTACTTCATTTGGATTTGAACAGGAAAATGCTTGCTTATGACCGGCGCTCTGAGCCTCGAGTTGGAGAACGGGTGCCATATGTCATTATTTATGGGACCCCTGGATTACCCCTTATCCAGTTAATACGACGCCCAGCAGAAGTCTTACAGGATCCGACTCTGAGACTGAATGCCACTTATTATATCACCAAACAAATTCTTCCACCCCTGGCAAGGATCTTCTCTCTTATTGGTATTGATGTCTCCAGCTGGTACCAAGAGTTACCAAGGGTAAGTTTATTAAGTAGTACATGTCCTGCAAATATTTCACTTCAAATTTCAGTATGACTAGATAGTAATTATGTGCTGTGAGAAATTGTCCTCCGTTATTCAAACTTAGAAAGATGCTGTGATCTCCAGGTTTCCTAAAAGACAAACTGTGAGTTCTTACATTCTGTCAAGTTTCCCAAACTATAGAAACATTGAAATGAATCCCCAACAGCCACAAAATAACTGAATAAATCAGCTAGGGGAAAGTAATGAATTACAAAATTACTTAAAAATGGGTAGGTTTTTTGAAGATTTATTTTATTTTATGAGTATTTTTGCTTACATGGATGTATATACACATGAGTGTGCCTGGTACCAGTGGAGGTCAGAAGAGGACACCAGATATCTTAAAACTGGAGTTACAGATGTTTGTGGGCTGCTGTGTTTGTGCTGGGAATTGAACCAGAGTCCTCTGAGAGAACAGCAAATGTTCTTAGCCACTAAGACATGTCTCCAGAGCCCTGCACATGTATAGTTAAGAAATGCATAGGAAGGGGCTCAGGATATGACTTAGTAAGTACAGTGTTTGCTGCTGTGAGCTTGAAGCCATGAGGTCACATCCGTAGTCTGATATAGAAGGGCAGACATGACAGTACATGCTCCAACCCCTGCACGGGGAGGCAGAGACAAGGGTTCCAGTGGCTGGACAGCCAGCCAGTCTAGCCAGTCAGGACATTCCAAATTTAGTAAGAGGCTCTGTCTCGGGGGAAAAGTGGGAGACAGTAGAAGTAAACACCTGCAATTGACCTGTGATCACCACATGCTATATATACACAGGCACACATACACACACATAGAATGCATGGAATATAAGCCAGTGGTGGCACACACCTGTACAAAAAGTTAATTAAATTATTACTTGTATTTATATTATATTTAATTGGTAGGCAGCTGTTAAACCTTAATCTACCATTATAAATGAGCGCGCGCACACACACATACACGTGATGGATTTTAACAAGCTTTGGCCTGGACTGAGCAATTTTAGCCCATCTAACCTAGCTCTTAATTCTATTACCCAAATATGACCGACAGACAGCAAACAGGACCAATTAATTAACACTTAGAATGCTTAACATCACCCCATCACACACCTATAGCTCCAGCACTCTGGAAGCTGGAGCAGGAAGATGGTAAATTTGACGTCAGCCTTGGTTACATAGCAAGATCCTGTCTCAAAGGAAAAGAATATATAGCATATAGTCTCTAGGCATAATCCTGGAGAAACCAGATGAAAGAATTAATCTTGAAGTCCAGTGTAGAAGCTCAGCACAGAGCTCTGTTGGAGCCCTTCTTGATTAGTACTTCACTCATTAGGTGCCTGAAAAAGTGATATATAAGTCCAAACATCTGCACATTTTTCTAAGAGAGTATTCATTGGTTTTTTTTTTTAAGACAGGGTTTCTCTGTGTAACAGCCTGCCTGTCCTGGACTCACTTTGTAGACCAGGCTGGCCTCGAACTCACATAGATCTGCCTGCCTCTGCCTCCCGACTGCTGGGATTAAAGGCATGCACCGTCGGCCTTAAATTATGTTTTTAAAAAGAAAGAAAAATATAAGCTAGGAAACTAAGGATCCTAGCTTAAAAACTGTACTTTTGAAACTTTTTTGAAACTAAACTGTACTCCAGAGAATTTGAACTGGCTAGAAACCAGGAAATTCAGATTTTTTTTTAATTTCCTGAACAGCAAGAATTCTAAGTCAGTGACATTTCTAAGATACTTTACTCCTTAATATTATTGCAAAGTCATTTTTAGACACCACCAATGTAAAAAGAATACCAGATCTCTGAAACAAGTATTAATGTCAACTGAAGAACTCCTGAGCAACATGTATCCAATTAAATTTGGAATGCTTTGGGTTTAATTTCTTTGGAATTTTACCCTCTGCTGCCTAACAAAACAAGATATCTGATGATAGTGATATGTAAGTTTAGGGGCTGAACATATAGTTCAGTGGTTAAGAGCATTTTTTGCTCATACAGAGGACCCAGGTTAATACCCAGCACTCAAACCATCTGTACCCTCAGTTCCAGGAGATCCATGTATGTTCCACGTGCCTACAGACGGAGATCCATGTATGATCCACATGCATACAGGCAGGCGAAACACTCATATATGAAAAGTAAAATAAAATCTTTTTTTAAATGTAAGGTCCGTATAAGTCTTTTTTTTATTAATAAATTTATTTATTTATTGATTCAGGTTACATATCCATCATATTGTCCTCCTTCCCCCCTTCCCAGCCCTGCCCTCCCACCCTCTACCCCCTAACCCTTCCATCTTGCTCCTCTGGAGTGGAGTGTCCCTACATAACAGTCCCCTGTCCCAGTTCAGAAGTCATATGAGGGCCAAGAGCCTCCTCATACACTGGGGACCTACAAGGTAGTACCACCAGTAAAAAGTGCCTCATTGCTAGGGAGGGAAAACTAAAAAACAGAGCAACAAACAAAAACAAAACAAAACAAAAAGTCTATGTCCATGTTCCCTTTGGTGTGTTAGTTGTAGTACAGATATCCTGTACGATATAGTTAAAATCCTACTATAAGTGAATAGATGCCATGTGCATCCTTCTGAGTCTGGGTTAGCTCACTGAGGATGAGCTTCTCTAGTTCCACCCATTTGGCTGCAAATTGCATAATTTCATTGTTCCTGATAGCCGAATAATATTCCATTGTGTAGATGTACCACAGTTTTTTAATACATTCTTCAGTTGAGGGACATCTGGGTTGTTTCCAGTTTCTAGCTATTACAAATAAGGCTGCTATGAACATAGATGAGGAGACTTCCTTATGACTCTGTGAGGAGTCACTTGGATGTATACCCAGAAGTGGTATGGCTGGGTCCTGAGGCAAAGCTATTCCAAGATTTCTAACATATCGCCATACTGACCTCCATAGTGGTTGCACAAGCCTACACTCCCACCAGCAATGGAGGAGGGTTCCCCTTTCTCCACACCCTCGCCAGCATGTGCTGTCACCAAATAAGTCTTAAAAAGGCTTTGGTCCACAAAGGTTTTGGTCACTTTTACACTTCACTATCTACAACAGTAGTCATTCAGCATTTGTTGAATTAAAGAAAGAAAACACTGTAACTGGGTGGCTAGCTGCTTTGCTGTGAAGGCACTCGACTCATTTCTGAATTGATGTTGTTATAGATCCAGAAAGCTACCAGCTCCTCCAGAAGTGACCCTGAAGGGCGGAAAGGCACTATCTCCCAGTACTTCCCTGCTCTGCACTGTCCTGTGTGTGACGAGCTGACTCAGCATGGTGTCTGCAGCCAGTGTCGCAGCCAGCCCCAGCACGTAGCAGTCATCCTAAACCAAGAAATTCGAGAACTGGAGCGTAAACAGGAGCAACTTGTAAAGGTACAGCCTTGATCAGGAGATCTGAGCACCCAGAGAGTCTAACTTTTCAGGGAGACAGCATCAACTCTTCAGTGTAGAATGAGGCATAAAACAAGTATGGAACATGAAGAGAGCATTCTAAACAGATAAACTCCTAAAAGGTTTAAGAAATACTACAGTTGGGGCCAGAGAGATGGCTCAGTGGTAAAAGTGCTTGCGTGGACCCGAGTTCAGTTCCTAGCACCCACATGACAGTTAACAAGTGTTGTAGCTCCCATTCCAGGGAGTCCAATATCCTCTGGCCTCCATGGGGACCTGCATGAATGTTATACACATAAGTTCACTCAGGCACATACACATACAAATATTTTTTTATGTTGATAGTTTGTCATTTTTTAAATATTTAGTACTTCACGCTACATCTTCATCACAGTGCCCTCTTTCCACCCCTCCCAGTCCCACCCTCCCACCCTCTACCCCCTGTTCCTTCCATCCCACACCTCTGGAGTGGAGTGTCCCTACATAACAGTCCCCTGCCCCAGTTCAGCAGTCATATGAGGGCCAAGAGCCTCCTCATACATTGGGGGCCTATAAGGCAGCCCCACTAGGGCAAAGTGTCTCATTGATAGGAAGCAAAGTCTATGTTCCTGTTCCCTTTGGTGCATTGGTTGTAGTATAGTTATCCTGTACTATATGGCTAAAATACGATTATAAGTGAATAGATGCCATGTGCATCCTTCTGAGTCTGGGTTAGCTCACTCAGGATGTCAGTTGAGGGACATCTGGGTTGTTTCCAGTTTCTAGCTATTACAAATAAGGCTGCTATGAACATAGATGAGGAAACTTCCTTGTGCTTTGGTGAGGAATCATTTGGATGTATACCCAAAGGTGGTATAGCTGAGTCTTGAGGTAGAGCTATTTCAAGTTTTCTAAGATATCGCCAGACTGATTTCCATTGTGGCTGTACAAGTTAGCACTCCCATCAGCAGTGGAGGAGTGTCCCCTTTCTCCACATCCTCGCCAGCATGTGCTGTCATTTGAACTTTTGATCTTAGCCATTCTGACAGCTGTGAGATGGAATCTCAGAGTCGTCTTGAGTTGCATTTCTCTGATAATTAAGGATGCTGAACATTTCTTCAAGTGTCTCTCAGCCATTAGGGATTCCTCCTGTGTGAATTCTCTGTTTAGCTCTGTTCCCCATTTTTTGATTGGATTATTTGGTTTCTTGTCATTTAATTTCTTGAGTTCTTTGTAAATTATGGATGATAGCCCTCTGTCAGGTGTGGGGTTGGTGACGATTTTTTCTCAATCTGTAGGTTTCCATTTTGTTCAAATGACAGTGTCTTTTGCCTTACAGAAGCTTTTTAGTTTCATGAGGTCCCATTTATTGATTGCTGGTCTTAGAGTCTGAGTTGTTCGTGTTCTGTTCAGGAAGTTGTCACCTGTGCCGATGAGTTCGAGGGTTTTCCCCACTTTCTCTTCTAATAGATTTAGTTTGTCCGGCCTTACATTAAGGTCTTTGATCCACTTGGACTTAAGTTTTGTACAAGGTGATAAGTATGGGTCTAATTTCATTCTTTTACATGTCGACATTCAGTTGGACCAGCACCATTTGTTGAAGATGTTGTCCTTTTTCCATTGTATGGTTTTGGCTTCTTTGTCAAAAATTAAGAGACCATAGGTGTGTGGGTTCATTTCTGGATCTTCAATTCAATTCCATTGATCCATCCACTGGTCTGTTTCTATACCAATACCATGCTGTTTTTAATACTATTGCTATGTACTACAGCTTGAAATCTGGGATGGTGATACCTCCAGATTTTTTTTTATTGTACAGGATTGATTTAGCTATTCTGGGTTTTTTGTTGTTCCATATGATATTGAAAATTGCTTTTTCCAGGTCTATAAAGAATTGTGGTATTTTGATAGGAATTGTACTGAATCTGTATATTGCTTTTGGCAGGATGGCCATTTTTATTTTGTTGATCCTACCTATCCATGAGCATGGGAGATCTTTCCATCTTCTGATGTCCTCTTCAATTTCTTTCTTCAAGGACTTGAAGTTCTTGTTGTACAGATCCTTTACTTCCTTGGTTAGAGTTACCCCCAGGATTTTATGTTGTTTGTGGCTATCCTGAAGGGTATTGTTTCCCTAATTTCTTTCTCAGCCCATTTATTTTTTGTATAAAGAAGGGCTTCTGATTTTTTGAATTAATTTTGTATCTAGCCACCTTGCTGAAGGTGTTTATCAGCTATAAGAGTTCTCTGGTGGAATTTTTGGTGTCGTTTATGTATACTATCATATCATCTGCAAATAGGGATAATTTGACTTCTTTGTTTCCAATTTGTATCCCCTTGATTTCCTTTAGTTGTCTTATTGCTCTAGCAAGAACTTCAAGTACTATATTGAAGAGATATGGTGAAAGTGGACATCCTTGTCTTGTCCCTGAGTTTAGAGGAAATGCTTCAAGTTTCTCTCCATTTAATTTGATGTTGGCTACTGGCTTGCTGTATATCGCCTTTATTATTTCTAGGTATGGTCCTTGTATGCCAGTTCTCTCCAGGACTTTTAGCATGAAGGGGTGTTGGATTTTGTCAAATGCTTTTTCAGCATCTAGAGAGATGATTTTTTTTCACCCTGTTTATATGGTGAATTATGTTGATGGATTTTTGTATGTTGAACCACCCTTAATGTTTAATATTTTTAATTAATTGTAATTTACCTAAATAGTAAAAATGGCTTAAGTTATTTTACAGTTTAGTTTTTCGTTTTATAGGATAGTGTCTTGTTTATTGAAACCAGGATTACAATGGCCATCTACCCAATTTCTTTTTATTTAAAAGTAATAAATGTAAGTGTTGCAGCTCTGAAGGGAAAGACTTCCCCAACAGCTCTGCTCTGAGAGACATAGTGGTAATCTAGAGTCAAGGAATACCACAGAGTCACACCACACAACAAACCTCACATGAGAAATTTACTGGGAGGGAAAGACCCAGGAGGGTGTCGGCCTCTGCTCAGGTGACAAGGCAGCAGAGAAATGAACAGAAGGCAGGGCCGCTATAAACCCAGTGACAGGAAATGGCAAGGGTTCTTCACCAGGGCACAAGTCCCAGACCACCCAGAAGGTAGGCAGTGGTATACATGAGTGCCACAGATAACTGAGGCACTGTGAATATTTGGATATAGGGACTGGGTGGTAATACTAAGGGTGTAGGTATTATTAAAGTCTGCACACTCCAGTGTTCCCACAAGTGTGTTCATGAGGAGTTAAACCAGTCTGTGGTACCAAAGACACAGGTGCAGGAGAGATAAGGGATGGTAGAGATATGTAGCTTAGAGCGATTAACAAGCAGGGAAGTGAGAATCTAGTAGGATAATGGGCAAAGCCATGAATGGTGATCATGAGTTTGACCCAAGAGGAGAGCACAACCAACATTCTCCAAAGTGGTCAGGTAGAGCATTATTCAGTAGATGCTATGACAGGGCAGTGGGATCAATGTCATCTAAAAGGGGTGATATTAAGGATGCAGGGAACTTTGAGGAGCTCTGGACCACTTCTGCTGTGTCTGTTCCTAGGGGTTGAGAGAGTGGAAAGTGTACCTGCTATATTTTGATTGTGCCTGATGGGTGACTGTGATGAATGCTTTAGTAAAGTTTACCAATGACCCCTGTCTCCTGTCTGGGGTGCCATGGGTCCTTAATTAGAATAAAAGATTCCCCATTCTACATAAAAGGTAGACGAAGTTCCTGACTATGCATTATGTCTCCTACAGGATCACTAAGGGCAGCCCCCATAAGTCTCTGGCCAATGTTGACAATAGTTTCTGGTTTGATCATAGAGAAAGGAAGCAATAGGGGACAGGTGTTCTAGAAAACGATTTAGGTGGTATAAGTATGTCCTTTCGGCAACCTGCTGGTGAGCAGTTTCCACACCCACCACATGAGTGATCTGGTTGAGCTGTTGGTTTAGGTTTCCTGAACCTCAAATCTTCATACATAGAATTCACTACCGATGGGTGTCAGGAAGAGGAAGTAAAGAAGAAGTGATATAACATGACCCAATAGGGTCGGGCTTGAGTGTCACTGATGTATGATGCCTCATTCTTCTGAGACTAGAGGCAGGCTGATCGACCTTGGTGTCTTCAGAAACTTAAAAGAGAGCAAAGGCCCATTTGGGGTCAAAATGTAGGAAAGAGGATTATTTTGAGATGATGTTATAAAGGGCTTGAGATGAGAAAGATGAATCCAGTGAGGGGAACCATTGAGCTTATCAGTGGTTGGGGTAGTAAGGATGACCCTAATGGGGCCTGTCCATTAGGAGAAAGAGGAGAGGGATTGTGACCAGGAGGAGAGAGGAGGACCAAGCCCCCCAATGTTGATCAGAGAGGGAAGAGGATCAGGATGAGGATGAGGCAAAATGGTGGTAGGTAAAGTTCCAAAGGAGAGTGTAAAGATAGCATAACAAGGGGTTAAGAAGGTGACCAGAGAGAGATGACTGTTGAGACATGAGGCCAAGAGGCAGAATTGGCCATCCATACATTAGTTCAAAAGGGGAGATGAAGAGAGGTTTCTTTGGGAGGGCTCCTACAAGCCAACGAGTTTTATCCAATTTTGTATGAAATTCTTGGGAGAGTGGTAAAAGAATGCTTTTGAGAGAGCGATTGGTTCATTCAGTCTTGCCTGAAGACTGTGGATGGTAGGACTATGGAAACACCACAGGATGTTAAGGGCTTTGGCTAAAGTTTGAGAAATTTGAGAGGTGAATTCAGGGCCATTGTCTGATTGAAGGAGGTTAGCATTCTGAAGTGGAGATGATTTCCCTGAGAAGGAGATCAGAAACTGTCTGTGTTCTTTTATTTGTAGTTGGGAAAGCCTCTAACCCATCCTAAGAATGTACCTACCAGGACCAAAAGGTATTTGAAATGTCTAACTGTGGGCATGTGAGTGAAACTGAGCTGCCAGTCTGACTCAGGGAGGGATTCCCTGGCTTGAGTTGGGAAAGGAAGCTTCCTATGTCTGCAGGTGGGATTAGAAATTTGGCAAATTTGGGCTGGAGAGATGGCTCACTGATTAAGAGCACTGGCTGCTCTTCCAAAGAACCTGGGTTCAAATCCCAGCACCCACATGGCATTTCACAGCTGTCTGTAATTTCCAGGCATGGTGGCGCACTCCTTTAAGGCCAGCCTGGCCTACAGAGTGAGTCCAGGACAGCCAAAGCTCTGTTAAACAGAGAAACCCTGTCCCGAAAAAAACTTAAGAAAGGAAAAAATAAGTTTGACAAATTTTACAAGAAGCAGTGATAGTTTTTAGAAAGGATAGATCTTCAAAGTAGGCTGTAAGTAAGGTTTAATGAAGCGAGACAAAGCCTGGCTATTAGGGTGAAAGATCTGGTGCAGATAGGATAAAAATGGTTGAGACATAGCTCAGTTAGTTCCTTGGCAATGACAGAATTGTTCACTTGGTGTGATTGGCAGTGGACAATTCCTATGGCCATGGGAGATGTGAGGCCTCTAGCAGGGTCATAATTAGGTCTGAATTGGCTTTCAACCCTTCTTTAGTCATTAGGAGACCGCACTCTTTCCTTCCAAATGGCTGTATGTGACAAGAGACTGAAGAGCAAACTTGGAATCTGTGTAAGGGTTTAGGCATTGTCCCTTGCTAGTTGGAAGGCGTGAGCAAGAGCTATTAATTTGACCTGTTAGTTTGTGGTTTGGGATAGAAGAGCTTGTGCTTCAGCACTGTGGTGTCTGAAACAATAGTGTATCCTGCTTTGCACACTCCTTCATGTGGAAAGGAGCTGCCATCTGTCTACCATGTGTAGGTGGCTGGGGTGACTCCCTCATGTGTACATAAAGGATACGGTAATAACTCAGGGGCTCAGTGCAAGAATAAGATAGGAAGTCTTCGGAGACTGGTCAGGGCACAAGATTTGAAATGTGAAGAGGTGGGTAGAGCTGAACAGTAAGTACTATGTCCTCTACCAATGCTACCTGAAGAGAGAGAACTTGAGACCAGGCTGGGTAGTGTTTGGAAACCCTTTTATATCAGGAGGTTGGACAGGTGGTGGGGAGATAAAACAATGAGTGACAAGTGACCAAGGTTAACTTCTTTGATTTGCATATAAGAAGTTCAACTGCAGCCAGAGCTCACAGACAGGTACCCATCCTTGGATAGTATGGTCTAATTTTTTCGATAGGTATGCAACAGGCACAAAGGAAGGTCCCAGTTGGTGACCCAGGACCTGAGAACATATCCCTTCTTTTCAGTAACAGAGAGAGAGAAAGGGTGAGTTAAGTCTGGAAGATGTAAGGCTGGAGCCTGGAGGGAGGACCTATTGAAGCTTAGAGATGGCTTGGTAATGGGTGCAAGAAACGGTTCATGTGGGGGCAAAGGGCAGCCTTATATAAGGGGCAGGTGAGAAAAGAAGAAGGAATCCAAGGGAGTAAGAAGCCAGCCATCCCTAAGAAGGATAGAATTCCATCCTTGTGGGTGGGGAGTGTGAGTGACTGGATTAAGTGGTCTTCTATCTAGGGGGATGGCCGTGCGAGTTGGAGTGACAGCTGACCCAGATAAGTGACTTGAGGGGTGGGCCTTAGAAGACAAGACCCTTTATCCCGGCTGGACAGGAAATTTGTAAGGGAGAGGTGTCTGCCTGGCTGATCTGCAGGGATAACTCCAAAGGAGAAGGTCATCTATGTATTGTATAGTCTTGGATTTAGGAAGAGACAAGTCAGAAGCCAGAGCCTGGCCAAATAATGTGGGTTGTCCCAGAACCCCTGGGGTAGGACGGTCCAAGAGTGTTGGGTAGAAATGGGGAGTGTCTGGGTCAGTGCAGGTGAAGGCAAAGACATTTTGTGACTGGGGGTCCAGAGGAATGGAAAAGAAGGCATCCTTGAGGTCTAGAACAGAGAAATGAAAGGTTTCTGAGGGGATGGTGGAGAGAAGAGTATAGGGTTGGGTACTACTGCTGATTTGATAAGTCGGAGATCCTGAACCAGGCAATAGGTTCCATTGGTTTTTTTAACTGTGAGTGTGGGAATACTAAAGGGGGGAGAAGTGGGGCACAGAAGATTCTCTAAGAAGTTAGAGACAAGAGGCTTAAGGCCCTGTGACTTTGGAAAGAAACTGAGTATTGGGCCTGGGTTATATATTTGGTGGGATTTTTGTAATTGAATGATGAGAAGGGGGTGATGTTTGGCCATAGAGGGGTTTGGGTGTCCCATACCCAGAGATCATCTACCTGAGAGGCTGGTAATGAAAAAGGTGTGTCAGGTTGTGTAGTTTGGAAGCACAGGAGGGTAACAATGGACAAGCCTGGGGTCAAGCAAATGTGGCGAGCAAAAGAAATAGAGGTTCCCATTTTGGCTAGGAGGTCCTTCCCAGCAAGGAGATGGGACAGATTGGTATCACTAGGAAAGTGTGAATAAGGGGAGTACCCCTAAATTTAGAGCTCAGTGGTGGGGTTCGGTGAACTTGGGAAGGCTGTCTCCCTACTCCAACAATAGAGGAATAAGATGGAGAGGTTGGTCCCCAGAAGGTCATCATGACTGAAAAGGTGGCCCATTGTCCAGAAGGAGAGAGATTGATTACTCTGATACTGATGATTACCCAAGGTTCCCTGTAGAAGATGGCAGTGGTCAGGCCAAGGGAGCCCAGGCCTCCTCACTTGTGCTTGGCCAGATCAAGGAGGTCAGCTGAAGTGAGATCTGGCCTTGATGCCCCCATGCCATGAGGGACATGGGAGCAGTCAACACCCCCAATATCCTTTTGACTTGGTTTGAGTAGTTTATGAGGATTTGGACAGGTTCAGGCCTGGTGACCCTCCTGCCCACACTTTAACGGGAATGCTGTGGAGGTTCTCAGGCCTTGGGGGCTAGGGAGCCTGGGCTCTCACTTTGGATGGCTGGCAGACAGATCTTGGCCATCACTAGGTATTTTTGCTTTCTGACTTTTCCTTAAAGGCCACAGCTTTTGTGGAGACAGGGCTCCTCTCTCTAGACATTTAAGTTTAACCATAATATCAGGAAAACTGAGAGAAGTAGCTCATAAGGACTTGTTTTCCATCTGGAGTCTCCATGACTCCTTCATCTCTTCAAAACCAATGCCACCTAGGTAAGTCCAGCTGCCAGCACGAGGTACATGGCTGCCTCTGGAACACGTCTTCTCGGTGCTCTCAGAAAACAGTTCTCAGAAGATTTCAGCTCAGTCTTGCTGGTCTGCTCAATCACCACTAATTTCATAGCTCTAGCTAACCAGAATCATTGTCCCAGGAACAGAAAGTTTTCACATCTTCTGGTATCTTGTTGATCACTGCTGATTCTTCAGCCCCAGCTAACCAGAACCACAAAATCTTAAGTCAAAATAGCAACAGCTCTGATAGTCTTTAAACATCCCTTTGAAATTTCACAAGCCAGGCCTCCATCTTCTGCACTGCCCTCAACATTTTTCCCCCCCCGAAACAGAGTTTCTCTGTGTAATAGTCCTGACTGTCCCGAACTGGCTTTATAGACCAGTAGACCAGGCTGGCCTCAATCTCACAGAGATCCACCTGCCTCTGCCTCTGAAGTGCTGGGATTAAAGGGTTATGCCACCACACCTGGTTTGCCCTCAATATTATCTTCCAGTCTCCTACAGAACATCGCACTGAGCGCCTAACACTCAATGGCTCTTCTAGCCCTGTTGTAGTAAATAATTAATAATTGGTAATACAGTTATTACGGTGGCGGAGTTATCCCTTAACCTGTCATTTATAAGTAAACAAACACAGACACCTGATGGATTTTAACAAACCTTAGCCTTGGACTGTGAAATATTAACCCTCTAAACTAGCTTTTTATTCTACTTCCCCAGATAAAATCCCATAATATTTACATCTGTCCCCTGGGCTGTTTCTCTCCACGCCATGCAGATGCTCCCGGCCACATGCAGTTCTGATCTTCCATCTAACCCTTGTCGTCCTTCCTCCTACACCTCCTGCTTCCTCTTCCTCCTTGCAGCTTCTCCTCTAATGTTTTTACTCCCAAAGCCTTCGGACCTTAGCTGTGCCTGTGTCTCTCTCTGCTTAAGCCATAGACTTAAGCATTTTATTGAAGCCAATCAGATAAAATGAGTAGCAAGCAATGTAACACATTGTATGACTTGGTATACATGCGTGTAGGTTTGTACAGTAGGAAGGAAGCAAGCAGACCTCAGGGAACAAGTTAATTAACATTTAGAATACATAACAGATCATCACATCAGGCCAAAGTTCCAAAGTCCTTTCACAATCCTCCCAAAAACATGGTCAGGTCTGTCACAGCAATACCAGTACTGGTACTGACTTGTCTTAGTTAGGGTTTCTGTTGCTGTGATGAAACACCATGACCAGAAAGCAAGTTGGGGAGGAAAGGGCTTATTCGGCTTATACTTCCTGATCATAGTCCATCATTGGAGGAAGTCAGGACAGGAACTCAAGCAGAGCAGGATCTTCAAAGCACGACCTGATGTAAAAGCCATGGAGGGGTGCTACCTACTGGCTTGCTCCCCATGGCTTGCTCAGCCTGATTTCTTTTAGAACCCAGGACCACCAGCCCACAGATGGCACTACCCACAGTGAGCTGGGCCCTCCCCCACTGATCACTAATTGAGAAAATGCCTTACGGCTGGATCTCCTCTACTGAGGCTCCTTCCTCTCTGATGACTCTTGTGTCAAGTTGACACAAAACCAGCCAGTACAGTAGATATGACTGGAATCAAGTCAGTTAAAGTGTGTGTGGAAATTTTCATAATCAGAAATTACAGGACATGCAGTGATAATGGGAACATATTAACAGATTTTGATGGATTTCTCAGTCCAAGACCAGTCAAGGAATTAGAAATAAATACCGTTGTATCCTGGTACTTGGGAGGCAGAGGCAGATGGATCTACAGAGGTAGTTCCAGGACAGCCAGAGCTACACAGAGAAACCTTGTCCCTAAAACAAAACACAAAAATGTTTTTTGGAGGATTGAAACATTGTAAACCACTCCTCACGGTTGCGTATCAAACTCTGAAACACAAAATTAGACAGGTTATGTTTTAGGTGTTTACAGAATATTTAAAATTTGACCACATTGGGGCTGGAGAGATGGCTTCTCCCTTCCTGCTCTAAGGAGGGAAATATAAGGAAATATAAACACTGGAGGGTGCAGACACCCGTTCACACCAGTGTCCACAAGGAGGGGATTGGGGAGGGAAGCTTCGGTCCTTCACTCACGGCAGCTGAAGCTCCACATTGACAGTACTGACCTCCATTAAAGCGTGATATTCATTGTCCCATCCTAGGAACATGGTAGTCTCTGTCATCTGTCGTAAACTCAAAAACTTATTTTTGTTTTGCTGGTTACAATTTAAGCCATTTTTTCTTCCCTTTCCTTCCTCCCATTCCTCCCATACACCCATTCTTTCTCCCTCCAATTCATGGCCTCTTTTTTCATTAATTATTGTTACGTGCATGCATGCATACATACATACATACACACACATGCTTAAATACAACCTTCTCAGTCTGTACATTGTTACTTGTATATATGTTTTCAGGCTGACCATTCGGTATCGGATAGCCAGTTGGTGGGGTCTTCCCAAGGGAAAGACTATTTCTCCCACTCTCGCCATTCCTAGTGTCCATAGTTCTTTGTGTGAGGTTGAGGCTCCTGGACTCTCCCGTGTCAACTCTAACATATCTACTTGTTCAGGCCACATGTGGGTAGTCATGTTGATTAGACTTTAGAAGTGTAGCTTCTGATGTTACTTGGAGAGACAGTAGGCCACATGTGGGTAGTCATGTTGATTAGACTTTAGAAGTGTAGCTTCTGATGTTACTTGGAGAGACAGTCTTACAGCAAACTCCTTGATCCTCTAGCTCCTACAGTCTTTCCGCCTTCTCTTCCATAGTGTTCTCTGATCTCTACAACTCTGCCTTTTGATAAGGTATGGTTTTCTATAATGGTCTCTTGCAAGCAGAAGTCTCCTTGATGAGGGGTGAAGACTACACTTACTGTGGGTATAAGGACAGCTGTTTGCAATGTAGTTACATGCTACACTAGTTTAGTGAAGTGGTGGTTATAGGTTTGCCTCCAGGGTCCATGACCTCACAATGATACTTTTTAAATGTCTGCCTTCTTAATTTAAAATGTAGGTATCCTGCTTGTGTTAAATTTTTTAATTTAATTTTAGCTCTAAGCACTCAGGGTTTAAATCACCAGTAAAAGCCTTGAAAGTAAACATTTGCACTAACTTTAGCGAGTTGAGTATTCTAGCCTAGATTATTTACCAGATAGGCAGAGAGTTCTTAAATATTAATCAGTTTGCCTGGCACTTGAGTGTAACTGTTGCTGAGTGTAGTATATATGACTACAACACAGAAATGCTGTACTGGGGGTCGATTTCAGTCTCTTGGTAAAAGGCTTCCTAGAACAGTGTGCTCTGTCTTTGGAGAGCACGTGCTTCTCAGCAGTGTGCTTGTGGCAGTAACGTTAGCATTGGATACAATGACCAATGTGTTTAGGAAAATGTGCCCTTCAGTTGACATGGGGTGTTTTGCAGGTCAGAATTTCAGTGCCCATGAACCATCTTTAAACCAGAGCCCCTTTCACAAATGAACTAGAGCTGTTACTGCAGTGAGCTCAGTCGTATCTTCAAACACAGTGTAATGCTGTTGCTGCTTGCTCTCCTGTCTGCTCACTCACTCACTTCTGAAATGTGGTCTCAGACTGGCCTAAGAACTCCTTGACTCAGGTCATCTTCCTACCTGAGCCTCCAGAGTAGCTAAGACTGCATGCTTGCAGCTTAAGGTCCCCTTTTCTAACCACATAGTTGTTCTATATTTCCTTGACTCTGAAGAGTTCCCACTAGTATTGGTTTAAACTAGTTTTTTTATGTTTAGTAATCATTTTAACTCCATTTATGACTTGAAAATAAGCATCATTTATACTCTGATGATTGAGGTATCATGTTTCCCCTTTCCTACAAATGTGTTCTGTGATTGATTATTCTTAAGCACTGTCTTAGGGTTCTTTTGCAAGAAGAGATACCATGACCAAGGCAACTCTTAAGAAAGTGTTTAACTGAGGATTGACTTAGAGTTTCAGGGTTTAGTTCATTATCATCATGGTACAGAGCATGCTAGCACACAGACAGATATGGTGCTGGATGCAGCTGAGAGCTACATCTTGATCCACTGGCAGAGAGACAGAGACAGATATACTCCTAAGTTGGCATGGGTTTTTGAAACCTCAAAGCCCAGTGACACAATTTCTCCAAAAGGCCACACCTGTTAATCATTTCAAATAGTCCCACTCCCTGGTGACCAAGCATTCAAATCTCTGATCCCATCGGGCCACTCTCATTCAACTACATTCTACTCCCTGGCCCCCATAGGCCTAGCCATATCATAACCCAAAATCCATTCAATCTGATTTCTAAAGTCCCTATAGTCTATCAGTCTCAAGACTGTTTAAAAGTATACAGTTCAAAGTCGCTTCTGAGACTCATGGAAATCTCTTAACTGTAATTCCCTGTAAAATCAAAATCAAAAAGCAGATTACATACTTTCAACATATAATGGCACAGAATATATATTATCAGTCCAAAAGGAAGGAAGGAAGCATAGTGAGGAAATACTGGACCAAAGCAAGACCAAAACCCAGCTGGACACACTGCAAATTCTGGATCTCCATGTCTGATGTGCACTCTTCAGCTTTGTTGACTGCAACACACTGCTCTCCCTTGGGCTGGTCCACACTCTGTTACCAGATCTTCTTGGCAAGTATCCCACGGTTCTGGCATCTCCAACATCCTGGGGTCTCCAAGGAAATCCAGGCTTCACTTTCACAGCTTCACAGAATGGTCTGTCTCTCTGAGCCTCGATACAGGGACACCCTTGACATTAGCCTGGCCTTGGTGGCTTTCCTTAGCTGCTGAGGGAGATTCAACAACCCCTTTCTTGTATCCTTGACTCTAAAGCCAGAACCATGTGGTCAAAGCTGCCAAGGTCTGCTGCTTGATGGTCTGGAACCCGGTCCCTCCTTCAGTTACGTTTTCCTTATTGACACCTTTACATACTTATGGATTAGGATGTGATGATTCAGTGTATGGCCAGTGTGTGACGATCGGGTCAGATTAATTGGCATTTCTTTGTATTAGGAATATTCCTCCTCCTCCCCTTTTTGGGCAAAGAGTCTTACACATCCCAACCTGGTCTCAAACTTGCTGTCTAGCCAAGGATGACTTTAAAGCTGTGCCGATATCTTTCCACCTCTAGCTCCTACTGTCCTGCTTGTTGATATTAACTGCTTTTTCATATATGTGGGGTTTGTCATTGAGTTTGTGTTCCTTGTATATTCTGGGTATTTCTTATCACATGAATAGTTTCCTAATGTTTTCTCCCATTCGACCTTTGAGTGTTTCTTTTGCTGTACAGAAACACCTTAGTTTTATATGATCACACTTGTTGGCTGCTGCTTTTGTTGCTCATGTTTTCAAAGCATAATCTCCACTGTGATGTGTCCGCAGTGTGTGCAAGTCTCAGTGGCATAGGTCAGTGTTAGAGGACTAGTTCATCTTCGGAGGTGGGGTTCTGCCAGGTGCCAGGTTCGAGTTCTGCATCCTGGGCAGGCACAGGTAGACTGCCTGTGCCTCTCAGTGTAACAGGGTTGTGTTGCAAAGGAAAGCTGACCCACGAAATGAAATGAATCTTGAGACATTTTGTACTTTTTGTGAAAGATCCTTTAGAAGTACACAGGCTTTACAAGCACCTAGGCTTCTGAGAAATTAAATAGATGGGGTTTTCTTTTTTTTTTTTTTTTAAAGATTTATTTATTTATTTTATGCATGTGTGCTCTATCTGCATGTACACCTGCATTCCAGAAGAGGGCACCAGATCACATTGTGGATGGTTGTTAGCCACCATGTGGTTGCTGGGAATTGAACTCAGGACCTTTGGAAGAGCACTAGGCAGTGCTCTTAACCGCTTAGCCATCTCTCCAGCCCAGATGGGGTTTTCTATACTGAATTAAGTTAGCCAGTTATCTGAGGTAAGCAGAAAGGAAGGTACACAGAAGTGTTCTTGTTCTTTTATCTGCTTTTCTTACACTTTCAGATATGCAGGAACTGTACGGGCTCCTTTGACCGACACATCCCATGCGTTTCTCTCAACTGCCCAGTACTTTTCAAACTCTCACGAGTAAACAGAGAATTATCCAAGGCACCATATCTACGGCAACTACTGGACCAGTTTTAAGTCTCAGTATCACAGAACTGCAGGTGCTATGTGTTCAGTGTTTACCACTCACCCCCTCTGCATGGTGCTTTGTCAACCTCCATCAAGTCTGAGACATCCACTGTCTGTCTTTCATTAAAGACTATGAAGAATTCTGCTAACTGAATCAAAAAGCATACATGTTGCTCTCTGAACAGCTCATGTCTTACAATGTACAAATTCTTCATTTTTTCACCTTTTAACATTGTTTTATAATAATGCAGATGTTGGATTTGCTACAGTTTATTTGCCATCTTGTAAAACCATTTGAACAGATCATGTTTACTTCCCCGTGAAAGGAACACTGAAAACCTCTCAAAGAAAAGTCATTCATGTGTATTCCTTAAACTGTCTGTATCAAGACGTGTTGCTTAGAGATATCCACTCACTTTATAATTTTGACTGCAAAATATTTTGTAAATACACTTTTTTACTTTTCAAACAACTGAGTAAAATAATGTGCAATGAATTTTATAAAATGATTTTCACGTTGTTGGTATATCTCCTATAGGTTTTGCTTGACTCAAAGGTAGATTTGTTACTTTGATCAAACTGTGCAAATAGTACCATGTGTAGCATTTTTGAAACATTCTTTTCTAAAGACCGCTGTCTTGCTTTAGCTACTAATGGGGCATTGTGAGGAACTGTGCAAAGACATTTTTGTTACAAACCTGTGGGCCTGTTGCAATACTTTAAAAATAAAATAAAAAATTTATTCCATTTTGCTTGTTTTGTATAGACATTTCTATTGCTTCTAAATATGCTTAAAATATTTTCTTTCCTTATGTACTGTACAGTTAATCTTATTTGCCATCCCTTGAACACAAATGTGTATTTAGAATATTTGTATAACTGTATAAAATAAAAAAGGAATTATGTGGTCAGTGCATTGTTTTTTAAACTGGAAATCCTTTTGTTTTAAGAGGTAATAATGGAAACCAAATTAAAATTGAATAAAATATGAAATATAGTGCTTGACTTTTATCTTGCTGTAAGTAGAATTCTCTCTCTAAACAACATAAATTCCATCTAGCTCAAGACTTTTCTGAATTTTTTTTTTTTTGGTTTTTCGAGACAGGGTTTCTCTGAATATCTCTGGCTGTCCTGGACTCGCTTTGTAGACCAGGCTGGCCTCGAACTCACAAAGATCCGCCTGCCTCTGCCTCCCAAGTGCTGGGATTAAAGGCGTGCGCCACCACCGCCCGGCTGACTTTTCTGAATTTTAAAGAGGTAAATTTAAGGCCTAGAGGTGTAGCTCAGTTGGTAGAGTCCTTGCCTAGCATGCAGGAGGCCTTGTCTTCAGTGCTTAGCAGCACAGTGAGCATGCCCATAACCCCAGCACTTGGGAGGTGGAGGCAGCAGGACAGGAAGTTCAGGGCCATCCTCAGTTACATAGTGAATCTGAGGCCAGTCTGGCTACAGAAGATCCTGTCAGAACAAACAAAGCCAGCCATGGTGGCTTCTGCCTGTCATCTCAGCCCTCTGGGAACCTGAGGCAGGGTAACTGCAAGTTCTGGGTCATCTCCGGCTAACATGTAGTACGATCCTAGCTGTCTTGGAAGGGAGGGGAAAACATGGTAAATTCGTATAACCTAACATTCTTTTACCAAAATTTAACTTTTTTTTGTTTTGTTTTGTTTTTGTTTGTTTTTGAAGACAGGGTTTCTCTCTGTATTTCTGGCTATCCTGGAGCTCACTCTGTAGACCAGGCTGGCCTTGAAGTCACAGAGACCACCTGCCTCTGCCTCCCAAGTGCTAGCATTAAAGGCATGCGCCACTTATGCCTGGCCATTACAGAGAGTTTTAAACTGCCATGTGGGTGCTGGGATTTGAACCCGGGTCCTTTGGAAGAACAGCCAGTGCCCTTAACCATTTAGCCATCTCTGCAGCCCCTAAAATTTAACATTTTTAAAGACTGCAAAATAGTCTAGAAAAATATTAGCATTCTGGGGATCCAAGATGGCGGCGGCCCATGTGGACGCATTTTAATCTTGGGGAAAACAGCCACAAAGCCACAAAAGTTATAAGACGCTGTACAAAAAAATCTGAGTGACTGGACTCACCTGGGTTTCACTCAGCTACCCAGGGCCCATTAAAAGTCCCTGGGCAGGACTCTCTCTCCCACTCTCGGACACGCAGAGAAGCCGCTGAATGTGGGAATCCGGAACCCCCACCAGAAGAGAAGCCGGGTAAGATCCACTCTAATACCCAGCAGGCAGATTCAAACCCCACACAGGGTTACTCACCACCCTACTGGGCCCTCCAGATCCCATGCAGGTGTTCCGGGTATTTAATGAAAGGTTGCGGACCTGTGGGAGTGCCACACACTCTTAGCGGCACATAGCTCGGCGGGTACGCAGGGGCTGAGAGCTCCGCAGGCATCAGCCCAGTAGCCAGCTGTCCACAGCTGCATTTGGAAAGCCCAGACATATCTGTGCACCCCCAGAGGGGTGCTGGACAGGCCCCCCTATTGGATTTACAGTCATTGGGGAAAAAAAAAATCCTGCAGCTGAATTGAGCTACAGGATACCATTCCAGCTGCAGATTACGTTCCACTGCGGTGTACGGGAACTTGGACGACAGTGATGCCATTTGCCAGTATCCAAAGCCATCTCCATACACACATAGGTGGGGCTGTGAGAATGGCAAGGCTACAGGGAGTGAAGGCATATTTACCCACCACAGGGTCCAACCCTGGGCAAACTGTGAGGTCTTTATTATTATTATTATTATTTTAATAATTTATTTTTTATTTCTTCAAGTTACATCTCAATCACAATCCCCTCCCTACTCCCCCCTCCAGTCCCACCCTTCCACCCTCCTCCCCCTCAGCCCCACCATCCTCTTCCCTTCTTTTTTTTTTTAAGTTTAAGGTATTTATTTTTCCCCCCAACAACTCTCCCTTTCAGTCCAAATAATGGTTCTTTTTCTTATAACTATAAATACAATACAAAACAACAGAAATAAATAGGCCACGATTATAAGAGTTATATGGCTTAGCATACATTCCCAATGTCCAGTCCATATGTATTTGGCACCTGACTTTAACATTCTACTATCGGGCTGGAGAGATGGCTCAGCGGTTAAGAGCACTGGCTGCTCTTCCAGAGGTCATGAGTTCAATTCCCAGCAACCACATGGTGGCTCACAACCATCCATAATGAAATCTGGTGCCCTCTTCTGGCCTGCAGATGTACCTGCAGACAGAACACTGTATACATAATAAATAAATCTTTAAAAAAAAATTAAAAAAAAAAAACATTCTACTATCTAACCATCTCCATGAGTTTAAAGTTCTATATCTAACTCAGCTTTCATACTAACTTGCCTCATAATTTTAAAAATATCTTCTTAGATCCAGGACACCCTCTTGATTCCTAAACAACTCAAAATTTAACTATGAGACTCTAGCTATCTATTCTTCAACCACCTCAGAGACCTGAGAGGGATAAATATATCTGATTATATAAGAAGTGCAGGGCCTGCAGCTTCCAAAACTAAAAAATGACATACCAGTGGCTGCCTGGACAGTTCCCATTTTCTCTCCATACATTACAGCATCAGTCTTCAGCCATTTGGCCCCATTTCTCTGACAGACATTGGTTGTAGAGCAGGAATTATGAAGGACTTACCTACCCTGTCTTGGCAGAGCTAGGCTGTCGATTTACCTGCTTCCAAGTTTTGTCCTTTTTGGACAGAAGTCTGTCTACAGTTGAAGCAAGTGGTTTTTCTTGCCCAGAGAAAGGCTTACCACCAATTTAATCATCTCCCACTGGAGATTCTTCGATGCTCATCTTCTACTTGGAGTAACATAGGGGGTGCTGTCAGGAGCTGACATGTCTCGATATCAAAAAATCTTAAGTTAAGAAAACATCTTTGAATGCCATATTCTGCAGATCTCTTGAGGTTTTTGAAGATGCCCTATCTATCTCTTATATTTAGATAAGCAAATATTGCTTGTCTCTTAGCGACTTGTTTTCTGAGTAGCTTAGAAAATAACTGTGATAGACTGTCATAGTACCTAACAAAATGACACGTTTTCATGACTATTAGTTTCCGTTTCTTAATTATCCTAAACAGTTTATGTCGGTTGGTAGCGAGAGGTCAAAACTTGACATTTCATTTTTAAGTATTACTACAAACAATAACTTTAAGAAGCGTTACCCTTAATTTTGTATCAATATACAAAGATCAATACCAATGTGGCCAAATATAATCTTAATTTTGTATCAATATACAAAGATCAGTACTGATGTAGCCCAATACAATCTTAATTTTACATTAATATACTAGGGTCAATACCATTGTGGCCAAATATAATCTTAATTTTGTATCAATATACAAAGATCAATACCGATGTAGCCCTATACAATCTTAAATTTGCATTAATATACAATGATCAATACCAATTTAGCCAAATATAATATTAATTTTGTATCAGTATACAAAGGTATAATGATGTATTCAATAATCTGTCCTTTTTTCTTGTTCTTTCCTATACTATGTCTATGTCCCATTTTTCTCAAGTCTGTTCACTCCTATATAGGAGAGAAAGGAGGATACAGAAAAGCAAAAGAGAGAAGTCCCTGGGTCTAGCCTCCAAAACCCATTTAACAAGACCATTTAACAGCTTGTAGTCTTTTCCCCTAAATAACAAAATTTTCTATTATCTATCAACTAACCAAAGGGGGAGAACACCCTCCCCACCTTCTGGGGATGGGACGTTGTTCTCTTAAAATGACTTCCTGCTGATTTGGGACGTAGTAAACCTGTTTGGGGCCCAAATAAGAATGGAAAAATGGTTAAAAATGTTAATAGAATCATTTGATGTTCAGTCCCTTTGTGCTCAGCTATTTAGATGTCCTACGAAGTTCATAGACAGAAGCTGATCTTCAGAACTTTACTGAAGATCTGGCTGGAGTAGTCTGTGGAGCTGAACGATCTTAGCGATTTTGAGTTGTTGTGGTTATAGACTTTTGAGGAAACTGCTATTGAAGAAGTCTGCAAGGCTGGATCATCTGGGCCACTCGTCTTCTTTGGTGTCTGATCTGTTTTCTGCTGAGGTTTCCGTTGTCCAGTTGTCCCTGGATTCCTTGAATGGATGCTTTAAATCTCCTGGAAAGATAAGAACAGAGCCCTGCCCTAATCCTAACTCTGGGACAATTACCTTTTTTTGGGGGTTCAGGTAATATTTTTCCTGGAGCAAATTTGGTTTTTTTGTTAATATATAAAGTATTACCTTTCAATCTGGATTAAAGAAGAAATTATTTTGATATTTTGGAGCTAAACAAACCTTTAGTGTATATATTTTGAGATCTCAAAGGACAATTTGTTTGAATTGCAGCCTGCCTTTTGTAAGTAGCTTTTAAACTTAAATCTTTCCAAATCCTATGTGCCTGTCTCTGCATTCTAAATTTGGGGATCAAAGACATGTGGTTTCCAACTGATGGGATTAAAGATGTGCTCCTCCACTCCTGGATTAAAGTTTTTCTCTGTTTATATAGAGCTTGTTTTGTATCAGGTGGCCTTGAGCTCTGGGATCTGCCTGTTTCTGTCTCTAGTGTGTTGGGATTAAGGGTGTATTCTTCCCCAATGATGTGACTAAGGGTGTGCACCATCACCACCTTGTTTCTTGTAACTCTAGAATTTATAAGACAACTAACTCTATAGTGATCCTCCTGTCTCTGCTGGAGGTAAAGGCATGGGCTAACACCATGCATTATTTTACCTTAGCTCTAAGTTTTTTCAACTCTTGGAGGTTTGTAAAACCAGGTTGAACAGCTGTCACCTTTAATTTATTTACAGTGTTTTAAACCTGTTACCTGCTTTTTAATGCCAAACCATGGAAATAGCCTATACCTCTACAAAAAAAACCAAAAAACAAAAAAAAAAACTTTTAAGCTGCTATCAAGTTTGTGTAATCTCTGTAGTCACCTGCAGTCTAACATTCTAATCTGAAATTAAGGCCATTTTCTTTTCATGCCAGTAAGGTAAATTATAGTTTGAAAATTTTATATTGTATTTTTATTATATTTTTAAGCTTATTAACTCTTTTCTTAAAAAAGTATTATTTATTTCTAGAACATAGTTTCCTCCCTCCTCCCCTCTTGGCCCCTCCCTTCCTCTCTCCTTCCCTCCCTCTCTCCTTCCCTCCCTCCCTCCCTCCCTCCCTCCCTCCCTCCCTTCCTCCCTCCCTCCCTTCCTCCCTCCCTCCCTCCTTGTTCCTCTACTTGGTACTCTCCTTCTCCTCAGATGAGGTGGGTCCTCACATATCATACTCCCTCACATCTTGCGTCATGTGAGGCCCAAGAGCTTACACTCCTACTGGAGCTTGATAAGGCACACCATCTAGGGTGTGGGGTTCGACTAACCTGCAGCAGATTCCATGACTCACTGGTGGGTAGAATTTTTCCTAGGATAGATATGCTAGGTTCCTGTCTATTTGGGTGTGTGGGTTGTAGGATAGTTATCCTCTGATGTATGGTTAATATCCATTTGTTAGGGAATACATACCATGTTTATCTTTCTGGGACTGCGTCAGCTCACTTAGGATGAGCTTTTCTAGTTCCATCCATTTGGTTTTGAATTGCATGATTTTCTCATTTCTGATAGCTGTGTAGTATTCCATTGTGTATATGTACCACAGTTTTTTTATCCATTCTTCAGTTGATGGACATCTGGGTTGTTTCCAGTTTCTGGCTATTACAAATAAAGCTGCTATGAACATTGTTGAGGCAATGTCCTTTTGGTTTTGTTTCAGATCTTTTGGATATATGCCCAAGAGGGGTATGGCTGGGTCTTGAGGTAGATTTATTCCCAATTTTCTAAGATATCTCCAGATTGATTTCCAAAGTGGTTGCACAAGTTTGCAGTCCCACCAGCAATGGGGGGAGTGTTCCCCTTTCTCCACATCCTCGCCAGCATGTGCTATCATTTGAGTTTTTGATCTTAGCCATTCTGACAGGTGTGAGATGGAATCTCAGAGTTGTTTTAAGTTGCATTTCCCTGATAACCAAAGATGTTGAACATTTCCTCAAATGCCTCTCAGCCTTTAGAGATTCCTCTTCTGTGAATTCTCGGTTTAGCTCTGTACCCCATTTATTGATGGGGTTATTTGATTTTTTGGTGTTTAATTTCTTCAGTTCTTTATATATTTTGGATATTAGCCCTCTGTCAGATGTTGGGTTGGTGAAGATCCTTTCCTACTCTGTAGGCTGCTGTTTTGTTCTAAGGACAGTGTCCTTTGCCTTACAGAAGCTTTTCAATTTTATAAGGTCCCATTTATTGATTGTTTGTTTTAGTGCCTGAGCTATTGGTGTTCTATTCAGGAAGTTGCTACCAGTGCCAATGATTTCAAGGCTTTTTCCCACTTTCTCTTCTATTAATGTTAGTGTGTCTGGATTTATGTTGAGGTCCTTGATCCACTTAGACTTAAGTTTTGTACAGGGTGATAAGTATGGATCTATTTGCATTCTTCTACATGTTGACATCCAGTTAGACCAGCACCATTTATTGAAGATGTTTTCCTTTTTCCATTGTATGTTTTTGGCTTCTTTATCAAAAATTAAGTGACCATAGATGTGTGGGTTTATTTCTGGGTCTTCAATTCGATTCCATTGGTCTACTGGTCTGTTTCTATACCAGTACCATGCTGTTTTTATTACTATTGCCCTGTAGTACAGCTTGAAATCCGGGATGGTGATACCTCCAGATGTTCTGTTATTGTACATGATTGATTTAGCTATTCTGGGTCTTTTGTTATTCCATATGAAGTTGAGAATTGTTTTTTCCAGATCTGTAAAAAATTGAGTTGGTATTTGGATAGGAATTGCATTGAATCTGTATATTGCTTTTGGTAAGATTGCCATTTTTATTATGTTGATCCTACCTATCCATGAACAAGGGAGATCTTTCCATCTCCTGATATCTTCTTCAATTTCTTTCTTCAGGGTCTTGAAGTTCTTATCATACAGGTCTTTCACTTGCTTGGTTAGAGTTACCCCAAGGTATTTTATATTATTTGTGGCTATTGTGAAGGGTGTTGATTCCCTTATTTCTTTCTCAGCCCATTTATCTTTTGTGTAAAGAAGGGCTACTGATTTTTTTGAATTGATTTTGTATCCGGCCACCTTGCTGAAGGAGTTTATCAGCTGTAGAAGTTCTCTGGTGGAATTTTTGGGGTCACTGATGTATACTATCATATCATCTGCAAATAGGGATACTTTGACTTCTTCCTTTCCAATTTGTATCCCCTTGATCTCTTTTAGTTGTCTTATTGCTCTAGCTAAAACTTCAAGTACTATGTTGAAGAGATATGGAGAGAGTGGGCAGCCTTGCCTTGTCCCTGATTTTAGAGGAAATGCTTTAAGTTTCTCTCCATTTAGTTTGATGTTGGCTATTGGCTTGCTGTAAATTGCTTTTATTATTTTTAAGTATGGTCCTTGTATGCCTGATCTCTCTAAGACTTTTATCATGAAAGGGTGCTGTATTTTGTCAAAAGCTTTTTCAGCATCCAATGAGATGATCATGTGGTTCTTTTCTTTCAGCTTGTTTATGTGGTGGATTACATTGATGGATTTTCTAATGTTGAACCACCCCTGCATCCCTGGGATGAAGCCTACTTGATCATGGTGTATGATACTTTTGATGTGATCTTGGATCCGGTTTGCAAGTATTTTATTAAGTATCTTTGCATCCATGTTCATAAGGGAAATTGGTCTGAAATTTTCTTTCTCCGTTGGGTCTTTGTGAGGTTTAGGTATCAGGGTAACTGTGGCCTCATAGAATGTGTTTGGCAGTACTCCTTCTGTTTCTATGTTGTGGAAGAGTTTGAAGAATATTGGTGTTAGCTCTTCTTTGAATGTCTGGTAGAATTCTGTGCTGAAACCATCTGGGCCTGGGCTTTTTTTGGTTGGAAGATGTCTAATGACTTCTTCTATTTCCTTAAGGGTTATAGGACTGTTTAATTTGTTTACCTGTTCTTGATTTAACCTTGGTAGGTGGAATCTATCAAGAAAATTGTCCATTTCATTTAGATTTTCCAATTTTGTGGAGTACAATTTTTTGAAGTAGGACCTAACAATTCTTTGGATTTCCTCAATGTCTGTTGTTATTTCCCCCTTTTCATTTCTGATTTTGTTGATTTGGGTATTTTCCCTCTGCCTTTTAGTTAGTTTAGCTAAGGGCTTGTCTATTTTGTTGATTTTCTCAAAGAACCAGCTCTTGGTTTTGTCGATTCTTTGTATTGTTCTTTTTGTTTCTACGTTGTTGATTTCAGCCCTGAGTTTGATAATTTCCTCTCATCTGCTCCTCTTGGGAGTGTTTGCTTCTTTTTGTTCTAGCTCTTTCAGGTGTTCTTTTAGGTGGCTAGTATAGGAATTCTCCAGTTTCTTTTTGAAGGCACTTAGAGCTATAAACTTTCCTCTTAGCACTGCTTTCAATGTGTCCCATAAGTTTGGGTATGTTGTGCCTTCATTTTCATTGAGTTCTAAGAAGACTTTAATTTCTTTTTTTATTTCTTCCCTGACCCAGAGGTCATTGAGGAGAGAGTTGTTCAGTTTCCATGTTTTTGCAAGCACTCTGTTGTTTTTGTTACTGTTGAAGCCTAGCTTTATTCCATGATGGTCTGATAAGTTACAAGGAGTGATTTCAATTTTCCTGTATCTGTTGAGGCTTGCTTTGTGACCGACTATATGGTCGATTTTGGAGAAGGTTCCGTGAGGTGCCGAGAAGAAAGTGTATTCTTTTGTTTTGGGGTGAAATGTTCTGTAGATATCAATTAGGTCCATTTGATTCATGACATCTGTGAGGTTCATTATTTCTCTGTTTGGTTTCTGCATTGTTGATCTGTCCAGTGGTGAGAGTGGTGTGTTGAAGTCTCCCACTATTAATGTATGAGGTTCAATGTGGGATTTGAGCTTCAGTAGTGTTTCTTTAATGAATGTGGGTGGTCTTACATTTGGGGCATAGATGTTTAGTATTGAAATTTCATCTTGGTGGATTTTTCCTTTGATGAGTATATAGTGTCCTTCCCCATCTCTTTTGATTAATGTTGGTTGAAAATCCAATTTGTTGCATACTAGAATTGCTACTCCAGCTTTTTTCTTGGGTCCATTTGCTTGGTATATCTTTTTCCAGCCCTTTACTTGGAGATAATGTCTATCTTTTTTGCTGAGGTGTGTTTCTTGTAAACAGCAGAATGTGGGATTCTGTTTTCGCATCCATTCTGCTAGCCTGTGCCTTTTTATTGGGGAATTGAGTCCATTGATGTTGAGAGATATTAATGACCAGTGATTGTTACTTCCTGCCATCTTGATGTTGGTAGAAATAGTGTGTGAGTGAGCTTCTTTCCTTTTGTTTTTGCTGCAGGCATGCTATTTGCTTCCTGTGCTTTCTTGTGTGTAGTTAACCTCTTTGGGTTGAAGTTTTCCTTCTAACATCTTCTGTAGAGCTGGATTTTTGTATAGATATTGTTTGAATTTAGCTTTGTCATGGAATATCTTGTTTTCTCCATCTATGTTGATTGACAATTTTGCAGGGAATAGTAGTCTGGCCTGGCATTTGTGGTTTTTTAGGGTCTGCAAGATGTCTGTCCAGGCCCTTCTGGCTTTTAGAGTCTCTGAAGAAAAGTCAGGTGTGATTCTGATAGGTTTGCCATTATATGTTACTTGACCCTTTTCCCTAGCAGCTTTTAAAATTCTTTCTTTGTTCTGTACATTTAGTGTTTTGATTATTATGTGGCGGGAAGATTTTCTTTTCTGGTCTAATCTATTTGGGGTTCTGTAAGCTTCTTGTACAGTTATAGGCATCTCTTTTTTTAGATTTGGGAAATTCTCTTCAATGATTTTGTTGAAGATATTTTCTGGTCCATGGAGGTGGGACTCTTCTCTTTCTTCTATTCCTATTATTCTGAGATTCCGTCTTTTCATTGTGTCCTTGATTTCCTGAAGGTTTTGTGTCAGGACTTTTTTAGATTTGACATTTTCTTTGACAGATGTATCCATTTCTTCAATTTTATCCTCTGAGCCTGAAATTCTTTCTTCCATCTCTTGTATTCTGTTGGTGATGCTAGTGTCTATAGTTCCGATTCTTTTCTTAAGGTTTTCCAGTTCTATGGATGTCTCAGATTGGATTTTCTTCATTGCTTCAACTTCCCTTTTCAGGTCTTCCATTCCTTTAAGCGCTTTATTCATTTCCATCACCTCCTTTGCAGTACTTTGTTGTTGCTCTCTGAGGTATTTGATTTCCTCCCTTAGGCCTTCTATTATTAATATAAGCGTAGGATTAAGGTCATTTTCCTTTGCTTCAATTGGGTTCAGCTGTCCAGAGTTGTCTGTAGCATTATTGCTAGGATCTGGAGACATCCTATTGTTTTGGTTTTTTTTTACCATGTTCTTGCGCTGACCTTTTGTCATCAGATAGACCCAGGTGTTATCTGTTTGTTTCTTTTGTTACCTGACCTTGGTGCTCAGGAAAACTCCCTGCCCTGGGGGTTGGCTGATCCTGAGATCCTGGTGTTTACCTCCAGATGGCGGGCAGATTCCTGTAATAGACTGACTGGCTCTCGGAGAGGAGGGTGGCTGCTGCTCTCCTCAACTGCTTGTGACCCAATTGGACCAATATAGAGGGGATTGGAGTGGGGAGAGGGCTAGCCTCTGAGGACCTGGGAGCTGACAGGTCTCCTCAGAAAGGCAGGTAGAGCTGTGGTTGGGTCTGTGTTCTCCTCTCACTGACCCAGTCGTTCTGGCTCCCCAGCTGGGCTGACTGTGCAGGCAGGGAGCTCCACCCTCAACAGATGCCGCCCTCAGTGCGCCTGTTGCTGACTGCCTCAGATGCTTGGGTGCTAGGGTGAGTGACCCACCTGCCCCAGTATTTGTGGAGAACACACTGTCCCAGGCTCTGTTTGCAGGCAGTCTTGGCTCCTAATTGCTTTGCTGTGACTGGGTTAGGTCTCTGCCTCTCCGCTACAGTGCACACTGTGCCACCATGTTGGAAACTTGGAAAAAAATAATCTCACTTACCTTTGCTCTTGTGGTGCGGCTCGAGTGCAGGCTGGATATCAGGCAGACAGGCAGGGCCGCTGGTCTGTGGCTGGAGCCGTGGGCTGGATCCGCTCCTGGGCTAGATCTCTAGCCAGAGCTCCTCTCCAGACCGGTGACGGAGCTGGCTGATCTCAAGGTTGTGTTCCCGGGAACTGCGTGGGCTCTTTTACCTGGTGACCGGTCTCAATGTTCGCTGTGGGCATTCAGACACTGTCTGTGTTTCACTGTAGGCTAGGGGACCTCACATTCACTCCACAATGACTAATTTCATTCACCTACTACTCAGATGCACTGCTCTATGGTCGGCGCCATCTTGGATCTCGGTCTTTATTATTATTATCAGACTTTTTTGCTAGTACAGGCCCTTCCAGCAGGGAACCAGAGCTTAAGTATATATAGCTCCACCCCCTGGATCAGTGAGGTTTCCACCTGGGAGGCGGTGCTGAATGACTCACCTTACAGGGGTGGAGTCAGGCAATTCGACTGCTACACCTAAGCGCCCCCCTTTGGATCCAAGCCCAGAAGACAACAGGAGCAGACAGCGAAGAACATCCGAATGGCCAAAAGTCCCAGAAAAAAAACAGAAAGCAGGGAGACATGACTCCAACAAAACACAACTATGCTAGTTCATCCAATCCTGATCACCTCACCACAGCTGAAACACATGAAAACGATGACAATTCTACATTATGGAAAGTGATAGAGTCCCTTCAAGAAGAACTTAAATATATGAAGGAATTCAAAGAAGCCACAATTTCACAAGCAAAAGCAATGGATAATACCATTAGAGGGCTCCAAGCCAAGGTGGCTCAACTTGAACAGGAAAAAAGACAGGGCAATGGAAGCCTTCCAGGCAAAGACAAGCAAATTGGAGCAGGAAATGTACAAAATGAATAAAATCATTCAAGACATGGAAATGGAAACAGTAAAGAAAACACAGAGTTAAAAGTGGAAAAGGAGAATGAAGGGAAGAGAACAGGAACTACAGGTATGAGCATCAAAAAGGATGCAAGAGATGGAAGACAGGATCTCAGGCATGGAAGATTTGATGGAAGAAATCAGTACAACATCCAAAGAAAATGAGAAAGCTAAAAAATCTCTCACCCACAACATCCAAGAAATCAAGGACTCAATGAAAAGACAGAACCTAAGAATTATAGGCATAGAGGAAAGAGAAGACTCCCGACTCCAAGGTCCGGGAAATATCTTCAACAAAATCATAGAAGAAAACTTCCCAAACCTAAAGAAAGAGAACCCAATAAAATTCCAAGAGGCTTACAGAACACCAAACAGATTAGATCAGAAAAGAAACTCCTTTTGACACATAATAATTGAAACTTCAAAGGTACAGAACAAAGAAAGAATATTAAAAGCTGTAAGAGAAAAAAGTCAAGTCACATACAATGGCAGACCCATCAGAATCACACCTGACTTCTCAGAAACTTTAAAAGCTAGAAGGACCTGGACAGATGTCCTACAAGCTCTGAGAGAACATAGGTGCCCAGTCAGACTACTATACCCAGCAAAACTCTCTATCAACATAGATAGAGAAAACAAGATATTCCATGACAAAATCAAATTTAAACAATATCTACACACAAACCCAGCCCTACAGAAGATCCTAGAAGGAAAATTCCAACCCAGAGAAGATAACTACACCCAAGAAAACAGAAGAAATAGAAAACCCCTCAGCAACTAAACCAAAAGAGGCACAGGACGACCACCTATACCAAAATAATGGGAAAAAACAACCCCTGGTCACTAATATCCATCAACATCAATGGGCTCAACTCACCAATAAAAAGACACAGACTTACAGATTGGATCCGTAAAAAAGACCCATCTTTTTGCTGTATACAAGAAACACATCTCACTATCAAAGACACTATATCAGAGTAAATGGCTGGGAAAAGATTTTCCAAGCAAATGGACCCAGGAAGCAAGCTGGAGTAGCCATCCTAATACCAAACAAAATAGAGTTCTAACTGAAGTTTATTAAAAATGACAGAGAAGGGCATTACATACTCGTTAAAGGTAATATTCATCAAGAGGACATCTCAATATTGAACATCTATGCCCCAAATACAAAGGCACCTATATTTGTAAAAGAAACACTTCTAAAACTTAAATCACACATCGATCCCAACACATTAGTAGTGGGAGACTTCAACACCCCACTCACAACAATGGACAGATTCATCAAGAAGCCAAAGAGAAATAATGAGTCTAACAGAGATCATGAACCAAATGGACCTAACAGTTTTCTACAGAATGTTTCAACCAAACACAAAGCAATACACCTTCTTCCCAGCACCTCATGGAACCTTCTCCAAAATCGACCATAAAGTAGGTCACAAAGATAGCCTCAACAGATACAAGAAAATTGAAATAACCCCTTGATCTTATCAGACCACCATGGAATAAAGCTGGACTTCAACAGCAAAAGAATCAACAGAAAGCCTACACACACATGGAAATTGAAGAAATAAAGAAGGAAATCAAAGACTTCTTAAAATCCAATTACAATGAAGGCACAACATACCCAAACCTATGGGACACAATGAAAACTGTGCTACGAGGAAAGTTCATAGCACTAAGTGCCTTCAAAAAGAAAATTGTGACAGCTCATATTAGCGAATTAACAGCTAAACTGGGTGAATTGGAAAAAAAAAAAAAAAAGGAAGCAAACACTCCCAAGAGGAGCAGAAGGCAGGAAATCATCAAACTTAGGGCTGAAATCAACAACTTAGAAACAAAAAGAACTGTACGAAGAATCAATGAAACCAAGAGTTGGTTCTTCAAGAAAATCAACAAAATAGACAGACCCTTAGCCAAATTAACTACAAGGCAGAGGGACAAAACCCAAATCAACAAAATCAGAAATGAAAAGGGAGAAATAACAACAGACATTGAGGAAATCCAGAGAATATTTGGGTCCTACTTTAAAAATCTATACTCCACCAAATTTGAAAACTTAAGTGAAATGGATAATTTTCTTGATAGATTCTACCTACCAAAGCTAAGTCAAGATCAGATTAACAGATTAAACAGCCCTATAACCCCTAAGGAAATAGAAACAGTCATTAAAAATCTCCCAACCAAAAAAAGCCCAGGGCCAGATGACTTTAGCACGGAATTCTACTGGATCTTCAAAGAGGAGCTAACACCAATACTCTTCAAACTCTTTCACAAAATAGAATCAGAAAGACCATTGCCAAACTCATTCTATGAGGCCACAGTCACCTTGATTCCTAAACCACACAAAGACCCAACAAAGAAAGAGAACTTCAGACCAATCTCCCTCATGAACATAGATGCAAAAATACTAGCAAACCGAATTCAAGAACACATCAAAAGTATCATACACCATGATCAAGTAGGCTCCATCCCAGGAATGCAGGGATGGTTCAACATGAAAGTCTAGCAACATAATTCACCATATAAACAAGATGAAAGAAAAAAACCACATGATAATCTCGCTAGATGCAGAAAAAGCATTTGACAAAATCCAACACCCCTTCATGCTAAAAGTTCTGGAGAGAACAGGCATACAAGGACCGTACCTAGAAATAATAAAGGCAATATACAGCAGGCCAGTGGCTAACATCAAATTAAATGGAGAGAAACATGAAGCATTTCCTCTAAACTCAGGGACAAGACAAGGATGCCCACTTTCACCATATCTCTTCAATATAAAACTTGAAGTTCTTGCTAGAGCAATAAGACAACTAAAGGAGATCAAGGGGATACAAATCGGAAACGAAGAAGTCAAATTATCCCTATTTGCAGATGATATGATAGCATACATAAGCAACCCCAAAAATTCCAGCAGAGAACTCTTACAGCTGATAAACACCTTCAGCAAGGTGGCTGGATACAAAATTAATTCAAAAAAATCAGAAGCCCTTCTTTATACAACAAACAAATGGGCTGAGAAAGAAATAAGGGAAACAACCCCCTTCACAATAGCCTCAAACAACATAAAATACCTGGGGGTAACTCTAACCAAGCAAGTAAAGGACCTGTACAACAAGAACTTCAAGCCCCTGAAGAAAGAAATGGAAGAGGCCTTTAGAAGATGGAAAGATCTCCCGTGCTCATGGATAGGTAGGATCAACATAATAAAAATGGCTATCCTACCAAAAGCAATATATAGATTCAATGCAATTCCTATCAAAATACCAACACAATTCTTCATAGACCTGGAAAGGGCTATTCTCAATTTCATATGGAGCAACAAAAACCCAGAATAGCTAAATCAATCCTGTACATTAAAAAAAACATCTGGAGTTATCACCATCCCAGATTTCAAGCTGTACTACAGAGCAATAGTAGTAAAAACAGCATGGTATTGGTATAGAAACAGACCAGTAGATCAATGGAATCGAATTGAAGACCCAGAAATGGACCCACACACCTATGGCCACCTAATTTTTGACAAAGAAGCCAAAACCGCACAATGGAAAAAGGACAGAATCTTCAACAAATGGTGCTGGTTCCACTGATGTCCACTTGTAAAAGAATGAAATTAGACCCATGCTTATCACCTTGTACAAAACTTAAGTGCAAGTGGACCAAAGACCTTAACATAAGGCTGGTCACACTAAATCTACTAGAAGAAAAAGTGAGAAAAACCCTCAAACTCATTGGCACAGGTGACAACTTCCTGAACAGAACGCCAACAGCTCAGTACCTGAGATCAACAATAAATAAATGGGACCTCATGAAACTGAAAAGCTTCTGTAAGGCAAAAGACACTGTCATTCGAACAAAACAGCAGCCTACAGACTGGGAGAAAATCTTCACCAACCCCACACCTGGCAGAGGGCTAATATCCAAAATCTACAAAGAACTCAAGAAATTAAATGCCAAGAAACCAAATAATCCAATCAAAAAACGGGAGACGGAGCTAAATAGAGAATTCACAAGGGAGGAATCCCTAATGGCAGAGAGACACTTGAAGAAATGCTCAACATCCTTAATCATCAGGGAAATGCAACTCAAGACGACTCTGAGATTCCATCTCACACCTGTCAGAATGGCTAAGATCAAATGCTCAAATGACAGCACATGCTGGTGAGGGTGTGGAGAAAGGGGAACCATCCTCCATTGCTGGTGGGAGTGCAGGCTTGTGCAACCACTATGTAGGTCAGTCTGGCGATATCTTAGAAAACTTGGAATAGCTTTGCCTCATGACCCAACCATACCACTTCTGGGTATACATCCAAATGACTCTCACCGAATCAAAAGGAAGGTTCCTCATCTATGTTTATAGCAGCCTTATTTGTAATAGCTAGAAACTGGAAACAATCCAGATGTCCCTCAACCGAAGAATGGATTAAAAAACTGTGATACATCTACACAATGGAATATTACTCAGCTATCAGAAACAATGAAATTATGCAATTTGCAGCCAAATGGATGGAACTAGAGAAGCTCATCCTGAGTGAGCTAACCCAGACTCAGAAGGATGCACATGGCATCTATTCACTTATAGTAGGATTTTAGCCATATAGTACAGGATATCTGTACTACAACAAATGCACCAAAGGGAACATGGACATAGACTTTTTATTTTTTTGTTGTTTGTTTGTTTTTTTTTTAGTTTTCCCTCCCTGGCAATGAGACACTTTTCCCTAGTGGTACTGCCTTGTAGGCCCCCAGTGTATAAGGAGGCTCTTGGCCCTCATATGACTTCTGAACTGGGGCAGGGGACTGTTATGTAGGGACACTCCACTCCAGAGGAGCAAGATGGAAGGGTTAGGGGGCAGAGGGTGGGAGCGGGGCTGGGAAGGGGGGAAGGAGGACAATATGATGGAGATGTAACCTGAAGCAACAAATAAATAAATTTATTTTTTAAAAAAGACAACTAATGCATACATCAACTCAACTGTATACTTCTTTTTATATTTCTTTCCTTCCTTCTCTTTTCTCCTTTCTTTTTCTTTCTTTCACAAGGACTAACTGTCCAGACTGGCCTTGAACTTGTTTTATAGCCAAGGTTGGCCTCAAATTCATAATTCTCCTACAGCAGCCTCTTGAGTGCTGGGATTTCAGCATACATCGCTATGCCTAGCAACATACACCTTTTTTGCCAATTAAAAATATAATGAATTAAGTATATAAAATATTTGATATGTATAGATATGGATGGAGATGAACAAAGGTTATAGGGTATTACCTCAGTGGGTCTGACTGTCAAGGAGTGTTGGCCTAACTAACAGAGCAACTGGTACACCCTCTTTAGTTTACCCCAGGTGTTCTGTCTGACTTTAGCAGCCATAATAATTATTTAAAACTTTTTGGATGTAGATTGTGTATGTGGCTTTTTTAACTAAAATAGAAAAAATATTTTATAGTTTAATTTCCCTGTTTGGTAGCCTGTAGAAAAATAAATGGCATCTACTATGCATTGCTTGCTTATTTTATTTCTAGTTTTATTGGAGCTACCATATAACATGGTACCACAAAAAGTGTGGTTTAAACACCAATCTATTTTTTCCACAGTGTTGGCAACTGGAATCCAGCATTTCACTCTAGATTTAATATGAAAGCTCACAGTTTAAAAAAAAAAAGGTGTCAAAAGTTTGTTTGAATGGTTGAAAAGGAGCTGGAGAAGCCTGATATTCCTTGGGTTAGTGTTGATGAAGGGATTTAAGGCTCAGGGAAACTGCAGTGTTACAGTGGGAACCCCGTGTAAAACCCAATCGTCCACAATGGGAGGCCCATGCTAATCCTATAAGAGACAAATGGTGAGAAGGGCAGGGGCACATTTGAAGAACTTTGTTGTCACCCTTTTCTTTGTGCCAGGCGTGGGGGTTAGAGACACTCCAGCTATCTCTCTCTCTCCTCCTGCTTCTCTCTTGGCCAGGTCCACTATGCTGGCCATGTTCAGTCTACTACTTTCGCTCCCAGTCGTGAACTCTTCCAGATGTGTCCCAGCTGTGGGAGGCATCCTCATAGCAATATCATCACATAGTGGTGTATGCCGAAATCCAATTCTCATGTCTACAATAAAAACATTCCCTCAACCATACCTTGGAACCATCATGTTATCAGTTTATACTGTCAGGGCCCAGGAAGGCTGGAGGCGGGTAGGGGACATCAGGTTCACTGCCCAGGGTCTGCAGGACCACCTGGGACTAGCAAAGTGCAGGCCACTTTGGAGCAATGTGGCATGCTGGCCCAAAGCAGGGGCTCGAGCCGGTAGGAAATTCCACTGGAAGCATCTGATTTATGTCAGCCTTTAGCAAGTCCAGGGCTCACTGGTTCTTTAGGAATACCTGGACTGGCATTCTACAGGCTGTTTTAGAGCAGTTTACAGGTTGCAGCTGATTCATCATGGATGGTGTCTATCAAGCGAGTGAAAATCTTCTGGAACAGATATAGACTAGGGACAGAAGGTAAAGATGAGCAGCTTAGGGGCAAATCTTTACCGTGGGTGTACACTTGAAGCCTTCAGGCCTGTGGTCCTGGTAGTTGGAGCAGTGGAAGGAGACCCAAGCCTAGAGGAAGGAGAAAGCCCACCCTCAAGGATATACAGTAGGCTGCTGACTGACAGGAATACTAATCTAGGGTGGGTTTGACCTGTGACAGGTGGATCCAAGTTGAGATTCCCTGAAGTCTATATGAATTTTTTTAAGTTTACAAGAAGAGGTAAAAGTTTTAGATAAATTAGCATGACCACTGTCTGTAATCTGTACTGAAATCTCTGTGGTAGAATAAGTAGTTAAGAAACATCTGTGACAGTTGGAGTATATAGACTCACACCTTTGAGCCATAGCAAAAGCTTGGGCACCCAAAAGGATGACTTGGGGTAAAAGTGAATAGCTTCTCCAGCAGCATAATAAATCGAATTGAACCCAATTCATAATAAAAAAAAAAGACAGGTTTATTGGGACACAGCTCTGGGGGGGGTTTCACTGACCTCACAGTAGGAGGCCCATGAAGTCCCAAGGCTATGCTGGGGTAGGGGTTTCTTAAAGGGTAGTGGGAGGAAGTTGTGTGGGTTACTGGGGTGATAGCATTATTTGGTGAGCTGAGGGCCCTGTAGGGGGTCTTAGGTCCGGTGGTCACTTTGGAATCTGGAAATAGAAACAGGCTTTGTTCAGTGCTTGGCTTTTGGTCAGAAGAGAGGGTTGGGGACCTATTGGCCCAGGCCACCTTGCCTTTGTCCCAAAGCCTCCTGTCAACAAAAAGCATGAAAATTCTTTCCTCTGTCCAGAGGGCTGGAGATATATATATATATATATATATATATATATATATATATATATATATACATAGAGAGAGAGAGAGAGAGAGAGATATAGATAGATCGGACAGAGATATTTTCAGCACAATGAGAAGCACTTCAAGTCTGTATTAAGGTCCTGCCAGCAGGCTAGACATATCTTCTATGTTTAATGAATGCACATTAGGAATTTTTTATGTTTATTACTTCAGGTTACATCTTCATCACAGTGCCCTCTTTCCACCCCTCCCAGTCCCGCCCTCCCACCCTCTACCCCCATCCCTTCCATCCCACTCCTCCAGAGTGGAGTGTGTCCCTACGTATCAGTCCCCCGCCCCAGTTCAGCAGTCATATGAGGGCCAAGAGCCTCCTCATACACTGGGGGCCTACAAGGCAGCACCACTAGGGCAAAGTGTCTCATTGATATGAAGCAAAGTCTATGTTCCTGTTCCCTTTGGTGCATTTGCTGTAGTATAGTTATCCTGTACTATATGGCTAAAATCTGATTATAAGTGAATAGATGCCATGTGCATCCTTCTGAGTCTGGGTTAGCTCACTCAGAATGAGCTTCTCTGGTTTCATCCATTTGGCTGCAAATTGTATGATTTTGTTGTTTCTGATGGCTGAGTAGTATTCCATTGTGTAGATGTACCACAGTTCTTTTTATCCATTCCTCGGTTGAGGGACATCTGAGTTGTTTCCAGTTTCTAGCTATTACAAATAAAGCTGCTATGAACATAGATGAGGAAACATCTTGTGGACATTGGGAATTTATAAACCTTATTATCAAACATTCCTTATTAGTCAAACATATGTTGTTTCTTGTTACCAAACCTTTTAAAAATATTATTTATTTATTTACTAACTAACAATATTCACTTATAACAAATATCAACAATTTCTTAACTATTAACCCTGAAATTCCTACAATCCCTTTAATCTAACTACTAACCTATTGATAACTATTTTCCTAACCTTTTAGAAGGATACAGTCTCTGGGGCAGGTCCTCAGTCTTCAGGAACACAGTCTCTGTTGTAGATTCTTTAACGCACTTAGCAGTCCTTTTTCTGGATCTCAGATGTAGATTCGTCAGGGTAAGTTGGCTATCACAGTCTCACCTTAAATAAGGCTTGAGGCTTTCTTCTTTCTGGGAGACCTCAGCAGTCTGTAGGCCAGCTTATTTCCTTCGTATCAGCAACTCTGCCATTCTGCCTCAGTCCTTAAAACCAGCCACAGTTCGGACAGGTCAAACCCCTCTAGGCAAATGCTGAGCCACAGGGTTTAGTCCTTGGCTTTTTGGTGTCTTGCTGAGGCTTTCTTTGCTCACCAGCTTCTTTCTGACTCAGGGAGATCTGGCCATCAACTGATGGCCAACACTTTCTCCAGCAGGACTCTCGAAGCTCTCTAGCATCAGGGGCCTCTCTTTTTTTTTTTTTTTTTTTTTTGATGGGGCTCCATGCACTGTCCTTAAATAGGAGGAACTGTATTTCAGCTTAATTTGGGCTCTGCCCACTTAGCAGCTGAAAAAAATGTCAGGCCAGATACTTTGGTTCTTAAGTCCATTAAGTCTTTTCTGTTTTCCTGACTTCAACCTTGTTTTGTCAGTCCATTAAGTCTTTCCTGTTTTTCCTGACTTCAACCTTGTTTTTCCACAAGCTGATAAACTAATCGCTCACAGCCAAGTTGATCTTCATGCCCCGAATTAAGAGACTGTATCAGAAACCCCTATATATTTTCTAAATCTAATTTAATTATTCTAACTTCCTACAGTTTCTAATCTAAAATTTTCTAAAACTCTGGTGTTGAACATAGTTAGCAAACACATAAATGGTTAGATGTACATCTCTAAATCAGTTTCTGTTAATGTGAGCAGACATGTATAACCTTATGAATTTATATACCTGAATTAAACATACTTTACTCATCAAACATATTGTTTCTTATCTAAAATTTTTACTCGCAAGATAAAAGTCCATTCTAATCCAAATTATCCTGGAGATCTGCTGTTGTCTCCTTAGTTTTAAAGGAGATACATGAGTATTGGGTTTCAGACCCAGGACAAGTAGCTGAGGTGCCTCATATCTGACCTCCAGGTTCTCCCAGCATCCCTCAGTCCCTACCTGTTGCAAGGTGTGACTGAATACCCCCCCTCCTCTGTTGTGAACTCTCTAGGCCTCTCCCCAAGAGGCTCTTCCCTATTTAATCCAGACATTTTGGTCTCAGTCTCTTTTTTCCCTCTCTCTGTATTTCTCACCCCCGCCCCTTTTCTCTGTCTCCCTCCCCATGACAACTTCCCTGGCCTCATTCCTTGGGACCAGTGAATTTGACGGAGAACTGCTTCCCAATGAACTTGCCTTTATATACTTCAATTTGACTTGAATTGGCTCAGTTTTTCAGCAAAGAAACCCTATTATAAATGAGAAGCAGAGGGCTCAATGGAACTAAGACTTTCATGATTCTTGTTAGTTGGTTTATACCACACGATCATCTGAAGCAAGATGATGGTGAAGTTACATGGCATTTACCCTCTTTAACACTAGTAAAGATGGCTGCCAGTCACATGGTTGCTATCTATTTACTCCAAGGTGAGTCCATCAGGCACACAACCCTTTTTTCTTAAAAACAGACAAACCCGTCTATTTTCCTAAACAAGAGTTGAATCCAAGTTACGTATACAGTATGCTACAGCAGATCTATTTTTCTAAACAATAGTTGAACCCGAGTTATGTACAAGCGTGAATATACAAGATTACCTATGTGTTGATTTTTAAACTATCACCTTTTGCTGCAAATTTTAAGCTGACTTTTTTGTTACAGATTTTACATATTTTAACCACACCCAATAAAATTACAAATCCTGAGATAAAGAGAGTTTAAACAATGGTTGTAAGAGACTTTTTTTGAGAGCAGAGAACAAAGAAAGCATAAAGATAAGAGATTTTTAATAGTGAAAAATAGAAAAAGCTTAGGGGTAAGAGGTTTTTGGGGGGGGTTTTGATTTTTTTTTTTTTGGATCATTTGCTAGGGCAGTGGCAGAAGTTGTTGCAATCTTCAAGAACTTGGAAGTCTAGTGTGGAGTCTTTGGTCATTAAACTGTACTGAGAACAAACTGTTTGCAGTAAGACAGTGAGCCTTCCTGAGTCCAAATATGAAAAGAACTTAGAGGGGAGGAAAAGGGTAGCAAACAGGAAGCGTGCCAGAGGGAGGGCTCCAACATCAAAGAGGCCCAGGAGGGCGTAGAGAAGCTTCCTGGTGTACCTGCAGGACTTAAACAGCAGAGTCCAGCGAGCCAACGAGAAGGGGAGAGAGATAGAGAGAGAAGAGCAGGCAGCTCCTCAGGGGTGGCAAATAAGCTAGCCTTTTCGCATGATGGGCACCCAGAAGGTGTAGCAGACCCCAGGAGCCAGAGAGGCCAAGAGATGTCCAGAATCACAATGGAGAAGCATAGCAAGCGAAGGGAAGAAGTGGCTGAGGAAGTGGACTCTAGAAGTTGGAATTGAATATGGTAGGTGGCAGTAACCAGCAGAAACAACTGATCCATACGTACCTTAGATGAGTCAAATCAGCAGCTTGGTTTTGGTTAGGAGGGTGGTGGTGGTGGTGGTGATGAGGCTTGGAAAGAGGTCTATTTATGTGCCACCTGGAGGTTTTGGCACCAGATGTATAAACTGACAACATTAACCACTCCAAGGTATGGTTAAGGGGAAGGCTTTTATTGTAGATAATGAGATAAAGAACAGCCAGAGATGTCTGAAGGAGTCCTGAGCAGAGAGAAAGTTGTAGACTGAACATGGCCATCCGGCTGGACCTGGCCATGAGAGATGCAGGAGGAGAGTAGAGGGGGGTGGGGGGGGGGGCGGGGGGATAGCAGAAATAGCAGGGTTATAAGAAGAATGTGAAGCTGAGGGGAGGGAAGCTCATGAGCTGAAGAAGTTTAGGGGAGGGCAGGGAGTGAGAAGAGCTGAGGACAGACTCTGAAATTTGTATTTCTGATTCTGAGGGACTCTGGAGGCCAGCATGTGCTTTGGTATGCTAATAGGCTCCACAGGTAGCCATTTGTCCCTTCTGCCTGTGATAAGGGAAATGGCTCCTTTTGATAGAGAGGAATCAGCTTCACAAGTTCCTGAGAGATACCAGATTTTGTGTAACCACCAGAATTTAGGGAAATGGAGTTTCCTTTGGACCCAACACCTACCACCAAGAAGCACTGTGCTTAGTGGGCCAATTTGCATTCTGGAGACAGCCTATTCCTCACTTGGGTGTGTTAGTCCAGACCATATACCTAGGGACTCAGAAAGCTTTGTGTGAGGCCTGGAACAGGAGAAGGCTGGTCAATAAGTCCAGGCTGCTGTGCAGGCTGCTCTACCACTTGGACCATTCGATCCAGCTGAACTGATGGCATTTGAGGTGCCAGTGGCAGATTGGGATGCTGTCTGGAGCCTTTGGCAGGCCTCAATAGGTGAATTGCAGAGGAGACCTTTGGGATTTTGGAGCAAGGCTCTACCATCACTCGCAGATTAGTAGTCTGTTGAGAGAGCTCTTGGGCTGCTATAGGGCCTTAGTAGAAACTGAAAGTCTGACAATGGGCCACCAAGTTACCATGCAGCCTGAGCTTTCCTTCATAAGCTGAGTACTATTGGAGCACAACAGCAATCTATTACCAAATGGAAGGTGATCAAGCCAGAGCAGTCATGAGGGCACAAGCAAGTTACATGAAAATGTTGCCCAAATGTCTGTGGTTTTGACTCCTGTCATAATGCTGTCTACTGTCAAGCATGCACCTATGCCCTCATGGGGTGTGCCCTATCATCCAGTTGACTGAGGAAGAGAAGACTAGGGCCTGGTTAATGATGGTTCTGTATGTTATGCAGGGACCACCCAGAAGTGGATAGCTACAGCATTACAGCCCCTCTCTGGGACAACCCTGAAGACACCAGCAAAGGGAAATCTTCACAGTAGGCAGAACTTTGGGCAGTACACGTGGTCATACATTTTGTTTGGAAGGAGAAATGGCCAGATTGCGCAACTGTTCACTGACTCAAGGGCTGTAACCAATGGTCAGGGACTTGGAAAGAGCATGATTAGAAAATTGAGTGAGAAAGATATCTGGGGAAGAAATATGCGGATAGATCTCTCCAAATCGGCAAAGGATGTGATATTTGTGTCCTGCGTAAATACTTATCAAACGGTGACTTCAGCTGAGGAGAAGTTCAATAATCAAGTAGATAGCATGACCCATTCTGTGGACAGTCACTCTCTTTCCCCAGCCATTCCTGTCATTACCCAGTGGGCACATGAACAAAGTGGCCATGGTGGCAGAGATGGGGGTTATGCATGGGCTCAACAACATGGACTTCCATTCACCAAAGCAGACCAACAGCAGGGACCAACACTGGGCTCCAGACCAGAAATGCACCAATCCCCAGGGTGACCAGCCAGCTACCTGGTGGCAGGTTGACTACATTGGACCACTTCCTCCATGGAAAGGACAGTGCTTTGTCCTTACTGGAGTACTTGTTCTAGTTATAGATTTGCCTTTTCTGCACATAATGCTTCTGCCAAAACCACTGTCTGTGGACCTATAGAATGCCTCATCCACCATCATGGTATTATACACAGTAATGCTTCTGAACAAGGTCTCACTTTGCAGCCAGAGAAGTCTTGACTGTGAGCCCACAATCATGGAATCAACTGTTTTTACCATGTTCCCTGCCATCCTGAAGCAGCTGGCCTGACAGAAAGATGGAAAGGCCTTTTGAAGGCACAGTTACAACACTCATTAGGTGGCAGCAGCCTTAGAGGGCTGGGGGCTTTCCAGAAGGTGGTATATGCTTTGAATCAGCATCCTATATATGGTAAGGTTTCTCTCATAGACAGGATCCACAGTGACCCACTAGGAAAAATTTTGCTTCCTATTCCCACAAGTTTTAAGTTCTGGCCTAGAAGTTTTGGTTTCAGAGTGGGGTGTGCTCCAGCCAGGAACCACGACAAAGATCCCATTGAACTGGAAGCTCAGACTTCCCCTGGCCACTTTGGGCTTCTGATGCACTTAAGCGAACAGGCTAAGAAAGGAATAACAGGAGTGACTGATCCAGATTACCAAGTGGAAACTGGATTGCTTCTCCAGAATGGAGGTAAGAAAGATTATGTCTGGAGTGCAGGAGATCCTTTAGGGGTCTCTTGATGCTATCATGTCCTGTGATTAAAGTCAAAGGGAAACTTCAACAACCTAATCCAGGCAGGATGACTAAGGGCACAGACCCTTCAAGAATGGAGCTGCAGGTTACTCCTTCAGGAAAAGAGCCAAGACTCATTAAGGTACTTGCCACGGGTGGAAGAAATACAGAATGGGTAGTAGAGGTAGTAGTCGTAAATAACAATTAAGGCCACTGATCAGTTGCAGAAATGAGGATTAAAATTGAGTTTCTGCAGTATTGTTAGGCATGTTTGTATACTTGTTTTCTTTCCTTAATTTATCATGTACTATAACATCAGTCAAGAGGATATCATTGATTATCATATTTGAGATACTAAAAGATTGTCTCACAAGGGATATTGCCACCTATTCTAAATCCATAATTTATTTCCAGTTCTATGAGGGATAGTTCTATCATGTTAGTATAATTATGACCTGACTGAATACGCTTGCAACTGTATGTGGGATACTTCTATCATGTTAAGTGTAATTATACTGTTTATTGTTTTCAATTGTAAATTATGCATAACATTGTGTCAAGTTGACAAGGATTGGATTTGTGATAACTATTCTTGGTTGTCAACTTGACTACATGTAGAATTAAAACCCAAATGACTAGGCACACCTGTGATGGATTTTTTTTTTCTGAATTAAAAACAATGAAGTGGGAAGACAGACCCACTCCTAATCTGAATTTTTGAGGTAGAAAGATATATCTTTAATCCATATTTTTTGAAGTGGGAAGATCCACCTTTAATCTGGACCACACCTTCTGTTGGCAGCCAGTATAAAGGAGAAGGGAGCTTGCTTTCTTTGCCTGCTTGCTCTTCTCACTAGCAAGTCCATTCCTCAAGTCTATTCCTTCACTGGCATTACAGCCTACTTCTTTGGGATTCCATAAGACCAGGTGAGATTTCCAACCTTGTGGACTGAAAACTACTGGGTTCTTGGACTAGCTGGACCACAGCTTGTGAGCCATGCTAATAAATTCTCTAAATTCTATTCTTCCAGAGAACCCTCTAATACAAGGCTGCACCTATGATCATTGAGATTTTTACCTCAGCTATAGTTTTAATCCTTTGAGAAGCTTGACTTGCAGGAGTACGAACATGGGACACTCCCTACAATGAATCACAGGTTCACAGGTCTGTTCTAGCCTCTTGCACAGAACCTATGGTTTATTTCAAGCCAGCCAAAGAGGTCAAATGTAGCAGGACACTGCACCTGTAAGCGCATCACATGCCACACGACTTCAGGTCTGCAGGGATTTGCTGTCTAGGGAAAGGGATTCTCCCTCTTGCTTTGAACAGGCTGCCCTGTTGTAAGGGGAACTAAGAGTATTACCTGGAGAGACCTCAACAAGCACACAGAAGTGATCGTTGATAGCCAGCCGGAAACAGGAACCTCAGTCAGCAATTACACTGCCAGCAAGCAGGCATCCCTGGAAGATACACCTAAGCTCTAGCAGTCCTCCCTGACGACAGTGACCCTCTGTATCTGACAGTGACCCTCTGTATCCAGTCATGTCGAGATGTCTGTTGTAAATGTCAAGTTCTTACCACCATGCCCGTCTTCTGCCCTCTAAAGTAGGTGGTAGAATATATGTTTAACAAAATAACTGCTGTTGCCTAACGCCAAACAACCTTAAGCAATGCTCTGAAGCCAGGTAGAGTTCATTCCCAATCTCTACAGAGAACAGCACAGTATAGAAGGAGCCAGAATCTCCACTACCAACTCATTTATCCACCCGTCCAGTGCTGTTAGTAACCTGAACCAGTGTGGTCAAGGGCGTATGGGAAACTGATGGGCCATAGTCAAGAAATGTGAGCAGGAAAAATGGCTCAGGAATTAAGAGCACTGGCTGCTCTTTCAGGGGACCTGTGTTCTATTCCCAGCAGCCATATGGTGCCTAACAACACCTGTGACTCCAGTTCCAGGGGATCTGGCCCCTCTTCTCAATTTTCCTGGCACCAGGCACCCATGTGGTACACTTACACAGATGCCACAAAACAGTCACACACAGAAAAAGAATTTTAATTTTTTTTTTGGAAGTGTTACATTTCATTTAAGAAAAAGTGCCTGCTGTGGTGGCGCACACCTTTAATCCCAGCACTCTGGAGGCAGAGACAGTTGGGTCTCTGTGAGTTCAAGGCCAGCTTGGTCTACAGAGTGAATCTAGGACATCCAGGACTACACAGAGAATCCCTGTCTGGAAAAGAGAAGAGAAGAGGGGAGGGGAGGGAAGGGGAAAAGAAAAAAAAGAAAGAAAAAGAAAAACCAAAATGCTTTTTAAAAAAGCAAAAGCAAATTCTTAAAATCTAGTAAGAGATTTCAAACATATTGCAGTCAGGTAGCAGTTGACACTCAGTGTAAAACCTTGGGGAAAGTATGTCATTTACCATGACGGCCCAGACTAGCTCTGTCACACTTTGAAGCAGCATTCCACATCCCTGACTCCTAGGCCATCACATGACCTTCTCATCTTTATTCTGGTTTCCAGGTAGGTACTTCAAACTCATGGAGTAGTCCTGAATGGGGACATGGGTTCTCCAATCACCCCCAAAAGATGGTGCCCCATTTGTAAACTAAACTTTTAGCCTGGCTTACAGAACATGTGATTAATAGCCCAACCCAGTGAGGGTCAAATCCTAAAACAGCAAGGCCCAGGCCCAGCCTGTTTCTGAGGCAGGCTGTGGGCACCAAAGGACCTGTCCACGCTGTGGTTGCCTATGTAGAACTCTAAAACATCGTCTATAATTGAAACATAAGGCTCTGGGAGCTTAGCTCGGGGGGCAGAGCACTTCCCTAGCACGTTCAAGTTCCTGTGTTAAGTTGACAGCACTGGACAAAAGTCAAAGCTGAGAAAATAACAACATAACATCGAAGTGTCCCCAGATCCTCCATGAACATGTCACAAGACAGCAGCGTATAAAAATAACCTCTTTTTAAAGTGTCAGTGAAAGTACCACCATGTCTGAAATGCTGCACTATAAAGGAGTATGATGCAGTGACTGGGAAGATGGTTTTCTTTTCTAAATGTATGGGAAGCAAGAATAAAAGTCACCACAATACTAAATGACGACGCCTGCGTGTAAGGAGTGTTGTGTATCAGAGAATGCAGCAGAGCTACTCAACACCATGCGGGCCAACTCAGGATTTTACAAGCTGTACCACGTCCAAAGGGCTGCCCATCATTTCTGGTTTACATTGCACTTGAAATGAATGGACTATTTTAGCAAAAATATTATACAACTTTAAAACTTACACATGTCACCATGCATGGTGGCACATGCCTCTAGAACAAAACTCAGGAGGCCAACCTGAGCTACTTAGTAAATTCCAGGCCAGCCTGGACTATAAAGTTACACTCAAGAGACAAACAAACCCAAACCCTAAAATTGAAAATAATCTCATTTGCATTTCTAGACCCACAGGAGACCAAATGAACCAGGCTGTGTCAGAGTTCAACATGAAGTCAGGGAGGAAGCCAGATCTTGATCTAGAAACATAACCTGCATGTATTCTCACAGGAGTAAAAGAAATGGTCAGCAGTACTTTTCAGTTCAACCTACACAGAGGGTAAAATTAACAAAAGTATCTTTCCATTTCTAAAGATGCCCTTTCACAGGATTACTCCCCATGAGCCCCTGGAAGAATATTGAGACATGATCATTTGCTAAGCACACCAGTTTCACTGTTGTAGTGTTGACCGGCTGGCACACTGCCCAGGTCTTTACACACAAATGGTGGAGACCACATAACAGTCTCCTAACAAGATCTCACTGTACAAGGACAAACGGTAGTTCATAGAAGGTTCTGAGAATTCTACAACATTCAAATAGTTTCAATGCTTCCTACACACACACACATACACACACACAAATTTCAATTGCCAAAGCCCTGCTCTGAACAGTGTCTTCAAGAGTGGTGGTTACTCAATAAACTCATTTGGCAATTGTCATCGCTGAGAGTTAGTCCCTTTTGTCCTGGTGATTTGCAAGAGAACTGTTGCTACTGGCAGGAAAGGACTCAAAAATCAGTGCATCTGAGAGGACCTGAGAGGAGCCCTTGGCTGTGGGCTCCATCCCAGTGTCTCTAGGTGGGTCCCTCACACGCTCCTGCACTGGATCACTCATTTCAACCACTTCAAAATCCATTTCGTTCCATTTTTCTGCATCTTCCTCCTCATTCTCCTCCTCACAATCATTTAGCTCAGAGCTGGACAGCAAAGCTTTCTGGTCCTCACTCTTTCTTCTTCCTTTGCGCTGCTGCTCCAGGGGTAAGGTGGCTAATTTATACATCACAGGGAATAAAAGAGCAGTGAATATGGCTGACCCCAGGCCTGTGTACAGAACTACTGGCAGATCTGGGTAGTGTCCTTGAAGAATTCCAATAACTGCAGGAATGGCCATTTCTCCCAGGGCAGCACCAACTACAAAGAATGCTGCAGATTTCCCACTTATGCTGGTGTACTGTTCAATCCAGGAAATGCCGCTGGGAAATGTGGCTGCCATTGAGGCTCCATACACAGAAGTTGCAACCCAGAGACAAAGAGGGCTCTTGTCAAAAACCACCAGAAAGAAAGATGAGGTCAGGCTGCCAATGTTGCACAACACAATCATGGTTCCAGGCTGTAGAAGTGTTGCAAAGAAGATGGCCAGGCCCCTGCAGGCTGCAAAGGTCCCCCAGAAGATGGAGTTCAAGCCGGCTGCCTCACTTTCTTTCATGCCAACATGGGTGGTGGCGAAGGAGAATACATAAGATCCGTAGGTCACCTCAGCTCCCACGTAGAAGAAGAAGAAGAGGAAGAGGAGACAGAGCAGGGCCCTGTGATACTTAGCCCTTCGAGCTCCCTGAGCAGATGCTGTTGATTTTTCTTGCTTTGAGCGTTTCCTACAAAACAGACCAAACAGAAAGACAGAAACTACTAAAACATAGGTGCCGATGGAAGCATATGTCCACAGCAGATTCATGTCATCAGGTACAGCAAACAGAGAGTCTGAGGCAGCGTTGGAGGATAGGTTCAGCACTACAGGGTCAAAGTCGGACTCTGTGTGGTTCTGAGAAGATGCTGTTGTACCCCAGGCCAATTTAGCCAGCAGGGGAGCCAGAAAGGCACCCAAGGCGAAACTGAAGTGCAAGGCCTGCATGTGTGGGGCTCCTTTGTCCCCCCAAAGATCCAAGATGAGGACATTTCCACCTACCAGGGAAAGAAATGATTTAAATTAACAATCATTTAGTAAGAACACCACATTGATATTAAGAGAAAAAAAAAATAAGGGGAGCTGGTACTACACAGAACCAATGTGGAGATACAAAGACTGCATTTAAGGTGCTCTGACCCACTACGTCCTGTAGCACCTGTCCTCAACACACAGAATCTACAAGTTGGTAAACCACTGCCCACTAGAGCCAGGCACCTTAGCAAAGGTTTTCATACAGTGTGCTAACACCAACCTGGAGGATATACTGATATAACACACCTATTTATTAGAGAGAGAGAGATATTTTAGCATCAGTGGCCAAATCATCAAAGCTCTGTAATTTTACAACCAAACAAAGCCTAATGTGTAAAATATTTCCAAATCTACCAAACAACATGAGAGCAGGAAAGAAAAGGATAGAACGCCAGTAAACAGACATCTCATTACTCTATGAAGAGGGTCTGTTGCTGGAGAACAGGAACTTTTCAGAAAAGAACAAATAAGAAGCAAATGTCACAGGCTTTGCTGAGCTCAGAACTCAGCTGAAATTGTGTCTGTTCTTTTGAAGCCACACAATGGCTCTATACCTGTTCTGTCCTCCCAAATCATTATGGGTTCTTACAGTAAAATGACTAGACTCTATCCTAAAAGTGAAGCCTGTTTGTCTGTTCTATACTACCCCCAGAAAGGGCATCCTTCCATGTTAGGATATTCTAAATCACCTCTTTTTTTTTTTTTTTTGGTTTTTCGAGACAGGGTTTCTCTGAATATCTCTAGCTGTCCTGGACTCGCTTTGTAGACCAGGCTGGCCTCGAACTCACAAAGATCCGCCTGCCTCTGCCTCCCAAGTGCTGGGATTAAAGGCGTGCGCCACCACCGCCCGGCAAAATAACTTGTTTTTTTTTTTTTTTTTTTAAGATTTATTTATTTATTTTATGTATATGAGTGTTCTATCTGCATGTCACCTGCAGCCAGAAGAGGGCATCAGATCACATTGTGGATGGTTGTGAACCACCATGTAGTTGCTGGGAATTGAACTCAGGACCTTTGGAAGAGCACTAGCCAGTGTTCTTAACCTCTGAGCCATCTCTCCAGCCCCCTAAATCACCTCTTGCTCATAGAGAAACATACTTTAAGTTTACTTCATAGGCAAATGCTGAACACAAGGTGTTCTGATTGACAAGAGTGGCTGGTAGGAAGAGTGACGCTGACTTGGTGCCATGGTCCCAGTCTGACATGCCAATGATAGTGTAATATTCTTTGCTATCCTTTTCCAAGTAGTAGTATCCCAAATATCACAGGTCACAATAAAGGATTCACTAACCTGTATCCAGAATGCCCATTGAAATACCGAAGACAGACATCATGGCAACCAGTAAGACCGCTGTCCTGCAGAATGGTATAAGAAAAAGACCAACTGTGGTAGCGGACAGTGACACCCCTGAGAAGAAACGGTAAAAAGTCAGCTAAAACACAGCCCTACTTTGGTAACAAAATATTTACTTATTCATCAGCAATAAAGTATTCTTACTTCCATAGGAGTTTTAATACTGTAATCTAAATTATCTTTCATTGTCCCAGCTTATTGAAAACGGCATGCTAACAGCTCTGCCCTTAGGGCCAGGATCCAAGAGGCCTAGTCTGTGCTCAACTCAGAAGTGCAGTCTATACCACTTCTCTAACATCCCTGTCCCTTCATCTTCAAACCCAAGTCCACAGAGCCTGGCCAGCTTCCAGGAACTCATTCTGATCCCCAAGGCCCCAGGAGCCCCACCCCACCCCACCCCCCGATAAGCAGAGCTTCATGGTCAGCCACTGCTTGGAGTGGAGCCTAAATGACAGTAAAGGTCTGCGTTACTCAGGGTTGCCAACACTCACTCCCGAGGGCCGATCAAGTTCTCAGGGATCAGTACAGACTCCCTCTAACTGCCAGAGTGGAGCCCAGCACACTGCCCATCTCAGGTATCAACAATTTTCCATATTTAGAACCAAGTCGTAAATCTGTTGACAGAAAGGAAGAATTACAAAGAGCAGTGTTTACTTACCCAAAAGTAAAAAATGATTTATACAGCCAAAAAGAACTCCTCCGATCATAGAGCCACATAAATACCCTGAGGCACGGCCCACAAAAATTAGAGACAGGCTGCTGATGTTCTGGTTCACGTTCCTTGCCAAGTCTGGAAAGGTGGGTCCCAGGATAGCAACACTCAGTCCCTATGGTTAAAGAGAAGAGAGATTTTTACTTATCACTGGAAAACTGCCCAAGAAGTAGCTTCTCCAGGATAACAAAACCACAGGCTGGAGACGACACTCCACCATAAAGGACTGTATCAAGTCAAGCCTAAGAAAACATATGTGTTATTAGCAATAGAGCCAAAGAATCCCCAGTGGCCTTTTAGTCACTTGATTTTTTTTTGTTAAGTTTTTGCTTTGTTTTGGAGACTCAAACTTGCTAGGTAGCTCAGGATAGCCTCTGACTCACAGCCTTCCTGTCTCAGCCTCCCAAATGTTGGTACTATCCCAGTGTATTCCAACAAACACAACTTATAAAACTATGTTTTCTTTTGTTTCAACTTAAAAGACATTAAAAACCTGAAAAGTTGTGCATTAATAGTTAATATGTAACAAACCAGGGGCTAGGAAGAGGGTTCAGTCAGTGATGTACTCACTGCATAAACATGAGGACCTGAGTGTGGGTCCTCAGCGCTCACAAAAAAGGACCATGTCTCAGTCAGGGTTTCCATTGAACAGTGAAACGTTGTGAGCCAAAAGCATCTTAGGGAGGAAGGGGTTTATCTGGCTTACCCCACCACACTATATTCCATCATTGAAGGAAGTCAGGAAAGGATGAGAACCTGGAGGCAGGCGCTGATGCAGAGGCCATGGAGGAGTGCTGCTTACTGGCTTGCTCCTCATGGCTTGCTCAGCCTGCTTTATTATAGAACCCAGGAACACCAGCCTATAGATAGCACCACTCACAGTGGGCGGGGCCCTCCCACATCAATCACTAATTAAGAAAATGCCCTACAGCCAGATCTTATGGGGGCATTTTCTCAACTGAGACTCCCTCCTCACTGATGACTTTAGCATCTCTCAAGTTGACAAAAAACTAGCCAGGACAATTGACCCCCTGTAAAACATATCACTGTTAAGACATAACCTTTTCTGTCTTGTTTATTCCCAAGATCCCACATTAACATCAACATTACAATATAAAACAGTTTACAAACTTTAAAAGTTCTACAGTCTTTACAAATTCAAACACTTTAAAATCCAGTCTCTTTAAAAAATCCAAAGTCTCTTTTAAAATCTAAAATCTCTTTTAAAATTCAAGAGAGAACGAGGGCAGTCACAATCTGAAAAAGCAAAAGCAAACTCCAGAAGTATAAATATCAATGTCCAACTGTCTGGGTTTCCCTCACAATCTTCTGGGCTCCTCCAAAGGGCTTGGGTCATTCCTCCGGCTCAAATCGTCTTCTATGTTAAGGACAGCTCCACTCATACCTGCTGATCCTGGTGGCCATCCCATCGTATTGGCATCTCCAAAATGCTGGGGTCTCCTGCTGCAACTGGGCTGCACAGTCACCAATAGCTTCTTCTTCCGGGGTCTCTTCACAGACTCCAGCCCTACCACGCAGTGCCAGACCTCCGCTGCCCTCCATGACCCCTTTGTGCCTTCAAATACAGTGCCACCTGTTGACCCTTTACTACCAAGGTCAGCTGCCAACATGAGGTACAACCTTGGCCAATTCTGCACCACAGCTTCTGTGTGCTGGCTGACCCTGAGGAGACACTTCCCAGAAGACTTCACTTCAAGGATGCTGGGCTCTTCTTAATCAGGGCTGACTCTTGAGGCCCAGTTGACCAGCATCTATGACCCCAGCGAAGCAAAGGTTTCACTTTTGTGGTACTGTTGTCTTCTTAATCACAGCCAGTTCTTCAGCTCCAGCAAACTGGAAGCCCAGATTCTTAACTCAAATGGCCTGGTAGTCTTTGCTTTCCTCTGTAACTTCACAAGCCAGGCCTCCATCCCCTGGACTGCTCTCAATACTCTTGATTTTTTAAGATCTATTTTATGTATATGGGTACTTTGTCTGCATGCATGCCTGAATACCAGAAGACGGTAACAGATCCCATTACAGACAGTTGTGAGCTGTCATGTGGGTGCTGGGAATTGAACTCAGGACCTCTGGAAGAACAACAGGCAGTGCTCTATACCTGAGTCATCTCTCCAACCCCAGCACACAACATTCTTATCTTCCAAGCTCCTATAAGAACAGCCCAGTGAGCTCTCAATACTCAATGACTTTTCTAGTCTGAAGTTCCAAAGTCCTTCCACAATCCTCCCAAATAACATGGCCAGGTCTGCCATAGCAACACCCCCATCCTGGTACCAACTTGTCCTAGTTAAGGTTTCTATTGCTACGGTGAAACATCATGACCAAAAACCAAGCTGGGAAGGAAAGGGTTTGTTTGGGTTACACCTCCACATTGAAGAAAGCCAAGGCAGGAACTTAAAACAAGACAGGGACCTTAAGGCAGGAGCTGATGCGGAGGGCCACGGAGAGGAGCTCCACGTGGCTTGCTCAACGGGCTTTCTTATAGAGCCGGGGCCAGTCCAGGGATGGAACTACCCACAAAGGGCTGGGCCCTCCCCCGTTGATACTAATTAAGAAAATGCCCTATAGTTGGATCTTATGGAGGTATTTTCTCAATGGAGGTTCTCTCCTTTCAGATGACTCTAGCTTGTGTCACCTGTCATAAAACTAGCCAGGACACAAACACAACAGCATGCCTAGAAGCCCAGCACTTGAGAACTAGGAAACATATCCCTGTGGCTCATTGGCCAGCTGGTCTGGCTGAACTGGTGAGACTCTAAAAGAATAAGGTGTTGGGAGGCAGAGGCAGGCGGATCTTTGTGAGTTCGAGGCCAGCCTGATCTACAAAGTGAGTCCAGGACAGCCAGAGATATTCAGAGAAACCCTGTCTCGAAAAACCAAAAAAAAAAAAAGAATAAGGTGGAGGGGAATTCAGGAAGACACTGCTGGGCTACACACACACACCATCCCCACAATAATTTAAAAATGTAACAAACTATTTTCAAAATATATACTCACATTTTCAAATACACTATATGCATAAATAATATAGAAATTTAACTGCTGAAATTTAAAATTACCAAGTACCAAGTTATGATAGTTTTTATATTAGATGCTAGTATTTCTGGTACACATGGAGCTGTTCCTTTGAACTGCATATGCATATATCTATATCTAATGCTGATGATAAATAATTTGAATGTTCCCATATCTACATAAGAATATATCCTCGGCCGGGTGTGGTGGCACACGCCTTTAATCCCAGCACTTGGGAGGCAGAGGCGGGCGGATCTCTGTGTTTTCAAGTTTGAGGCCAGCCTGGTCTACAATGCAAGTCCAGGGCATCCAGGGCTATTACAAGAGAAACCTTGCCTCAAAAAAACAAAAAAATAAAAATTCTCAAAATCCTCAAATTCCAAAGCTATCAGGAAACATATGGACTGTAAGGCTTTCTTAGCAAAACAAACATAACATGGACAGAATGATTTTAACAATAAGGTGTTAGCTACACAATGTACTAGCATGAACTAAGAACCTGCATTTCAGATGAAATTCCTAGAAACCCTTAAGAAAAATGTTTCCAAGTCATTCGAATTTTAAGAACCATATATTGTGGGCTGGAGATATTGCTCAGTCAAAGTCTAGCATAAACCCCTTGGGCCAATCCGCAGTATGTTACCAAAAAAAAAAAAAAACCCCAAACAAACAAATAAACGAAAAAAACCCAAATGAATGTGCTGCACTATTCTACCGCAGATCAAGAATGTGTTCCCTGCCCAAGCAGCAGCAACCAAGGACTAAAGACAGGTACACACAAGTCCACAGCACATGCAGGTTCTCATCAAATTCCTTCAAAGCACTTGCATGGTCTGGCACACAGTGAGGATCTCCACTATCTGCAGTCCTCTCTTCCCCACTTTCCCATCAAAATAGTTTTAAGAACCAATGCAGCCTCTGAGTGACCAAAAGTGACTCCCTCATCTTAACACTCCAGTCAACATTTACCAAATTTAGGCCAGTGGTTCACGCCTTTAATCCCAGGACTCAGGAGGCAAAGGCAGGTGGCTCTCTATGACATTCGAGGCCACCTGATTAACACAATGAGTTCCAGGCTACCCAAGGCTACACAGTGAGACCCTGTCTCAAATTGTCATCATCGTCGTCGTCATCATCATGTGTAGGGCGCCAGAGGCAAGCTCGTTGTCTGTGAGTTAGGGACCAACATGGTCTACATAGGGAGATCCAAGTCAGCAGTTGGAGCTACAGAGAAACACCGTCTTTTAAAGGAGTTCCTGTTCTTGCTCTTGAGAGAAGAAAATTACTTAAGGATATGAAGGCTTGATTTAAACAGGGCTGTGAGTGAAGGTAAGAATCATGTCCTTGATGCTTTCATTTAACCAGAAAAGCCAATTTCTTCTCTGGGCCTATTCTTGCATCTGCAAAATAAAGCAGTTGGCTGGATTTGATCTGGCTCCCAGGAAGAGGCAATCCCTTAAAGAAACTTTTCGTGATCACTTGGAGCTTCAGAGGGGTGAGTGAAGGGGAGCAAATAAAGGCCCGAGCTCCCCATCCTGTATCTCCCCATTTCCCTTAGAAAACTTAGTTTTCTCGTGTTGGAAAACGTATTACACAAGATGAGTTACGCCCATTTTCCCAGATGACAAAACTGAGAGCCAAGAGGATTAACCAATGCACCTTCAAGGGTCACACACAGCGCAGGCTCTAAGGAGATCACATTCCCTGCAGGATGCCTGCTCAGCCTCAACCTGGGAAGGTTTCAGCCCAGCTCTCACCAGCCCCAGGAAGGCGGCACACAACACCACGGTGGTGAACCAGCGCAGCACGCTCTGGGCACGGCTTTCCCGCCCGGAGGCCACAGCTTCGTAGCCATTCTCCGTCCCCGGGTCGGCTGGGAGGAGCCTCTGCCCTCCGGCGCCACGGAACTCCAGCTCCAACTCCAGGGTGGCGGCTCCAAGGCGGCGCTCTACCCGCCGTGCTCCGAGCACCCCCGAATCTCAGGTGTGCAGGGCGGTGTCCGGTCCCGCCCTAGAGTTCCAGAGTCTCCCCAGGCGCCAAACCCGCCGGGACCAGCCCGGACGAGCATGACCCGGTAACGAAGACTACGCACAGCGCAGGTGCGGGGCGCGGCTCCGGACCCCGCCCTCCGGATCGCAGGGCGCCTGCGCGGACCACGTTCCGGAAATGAGACCTCTGATCAGCAGCCGTTGTGGTCTTCAAACCGGAAGTTTATTTGGTTGCCTTGGGGATCGGACTTCCTGGCCCAGGTGAGGAGTCAAAATTAGCTGAACCTGGGAGTTTCCCCGGACTGGGGTCGCTAGGCTGAGGCTGTAGTAGCTGCAACCCTGGCACGAGACGGACCAAAGGAAAAGAAGTCGCAAAACGTAGGAAGAAAACCGACTTGATATTGCAAGATGTTAACTTCCGCAGGCTCCGGGGTCACCTGGAAACCCCAAAGTCTTGTCTTTACATGCTTTCCAAAACCTTTGCCACGCTCCTTGGACATAGGTGTGTTCAACGTCAGCTTCTCACTTCCACAGATAGTTGCGGTCCCTCACGTGTAAGCTCACACGCAAGTATCTCAATTAATTTACACAACACTAAGAATCCCACCGTGGTCCCATCTATAAAAAGGAATAGTAAGTTAGAATAACAACTTTCCAAAGGACAGAAAACAAACCTTTCCTATGGAGTGAAACAATAGCTCAAGAAAAAAATCTGGGTCACAATGAGTTGCAAGCACTTGTTCACACTTATTTTAATCTGCAGATAATTCCATTGTTATGAGAGGAGCTGAAAATCAGTTTGTGTTTGCCAAATGACTGTGCCAGCTGAAAAAGAAAGATCATGTCCTTATGTGACTACAGATTTAATTCTTTGACCACAGGGACGGTGGCCTCAAATGTTACCAGATTCTATTCTGTATCTGAAATTCTTTTCTATTTATATTTCTGTCTCTGATACCTCCTCCCATTTCAGTGCCCAAGCTACTACAAAACTTGGTCTTGTCATTACCTCTAAACTAACTTTCAGGCTTCATTCATATGGCCATTAACTTCTTCCCTGTTTGTATCAGAAATATTTCTTATATTGCCTCCCAACTCTTCTCGATTCCTACTATGCTTGTCTTCATTTCTTGCTTAGACTATCTTAAAAGTTTTCTGTTTGGTTTTGAAAAGTGTGTATTGAAATTTTCAGTGGGCACACAAAAATTTTAAGGGCATTTAAAAATGAGAACTACTCTGCATGCTACACTACCAACCTACTAGGAAGATGTGCGCCCTCAGGTAAAATAGTGGCATAATTTTTATGGAGGTAACTAGCCACTTTGCTTGGTTTGGGGGCCTACTCCACAGGAGGGGATGCTAGTCTGGTACTATAAATCTATTCAAAGCCTGTGAATGGGGAGAACATAGGACCTAGGGAGGAACCTACTTCTGTTTTCTGAAATGGATGTGTTTTCAAACCGCCTTCTAAAGACATATTACACCCTACGTAAGTGTTGTTCTTGGCCTTGGCCAGAGAATTTTGGTTTTCCAGTAGGTAGCAGTCAGTGCAAACACTCATAACTCGTCCAAGTGCTGAGAGTGAAACTGTAGAGTGCTCAGTTTTAATGGGACTTAGCAACACCCTCTTTTGGGCCAAGGCTCAGGAAACACCAAGGAAGTGAGGTTTCAAATGGCCCGTTCAGTAAAGGGTAATGTGTCTGTGTCCCATGAAGTGACTTACCTGCTTGTCAGATAGGACATCCTGGGTATACCTCATATGCTGTTGTTAGGGAGGGCTTCCAAAAATATAGTTTCTCCCAATTTAAATTTTATGGGTGCGGTGGTCTGAATGAAAATGACCCCTATAGGCCCATAGGAAATGCCACTATTTGAAAGGATTAGGATGTGTGGCCTTGTTGGAGGAAGTGTGTCACTGGGGGTAGGCTATGAAGTTTCAGATGCTCAAACCAGGCCCAGGGTCTCTCTCTCTCTCTCTCTCTCTCTCTCTCTCTCTTCCTCTGCCTGCTGATCTGGATGTAGAACCAGCTCCTCCAGCACCGTGTCTGCCTGCATGCAGCCCTGCTCCCTGACATGAGGATAACAGACTAAAACCTCTGAACTGTGAGAATTGTTGAGGTTATTCTGCACAGCCCTAGAACAGTGACTATAACAATAGGGTTTCTCTTAAAGGCACTATAGGTAAATTAGAAACTCGCACCATTTAAAATTTATTTTTATTCTAAGGGAGATTTTAACCTGGTGGGATTTAAACCAGAGTAGCCCCAGCTTTGTTTCTGGTTGGCTAATAGTCATGTCTGTTTCTCTCTAGCAATGAGAACGCCCTTATGTTCCAGAGCAGCCCTATTCTACTCGGCCTTTCCTCTCAGGTTCTCTTTCAGAGCCCTGCTTGCTTCTGTGAGAGAACTCCTGTTTCAGTTTCCTTCGGTCTTTTTGAAATGGCCAGACTTTTTGCAGTAGTTACAAATTATGTTGCCTTTTTCAGGATAGAATGAATTGGAAGGATTTTTTCCCCTCTGAGCTTAACTGTTCGTGTAAGCTCAGAATTTGGGTAGTAGTGCCTTTTTCCTTTTTATAATAGTTCTAGAAATTGCTAAAGTAGCAAGGGTATCTATGTGAAGGGAGACCCATATCTTCTAGCTTTCAGTAGTGCAGAATTTAATAAGCCATCACTTCCATGACCTCAAAGTTCTAGGAATGCCTGAGTGGTTGCAAATGTGACTTAGAAGTCAGGGATAGTTCTTCTGGCCTTACCTTACAATGCTGTATTTTGATCCAATTAGTAACTTGTGGGAATAATTTTGATACTGCGGCAGAGGCAGTTCCTAATTCATGGCAGGCCCTTTTAGTATCAGCAATCTGTTTTTATCAAAATCCTCAAGGGAATTTCTCCATTCTCCAAGCAAAACCAAGGAGGGGGAGGCTGATGGACTGCAGAAAGCAACTAGGACTCCCCAGCCTCTCCTCTTTCCATCTCCTCCTTTCTTCCTTCCCTCCCTTTCATGACAACCAGCAGTTACACTCCCTTTATTTCCATGTGAAAAGCTGTCTTCCACTTGAGCATCCTGTCATGATGATCTGCTTGCCAGAGGCCCAGAGCAGCCAGGCCAATCAACTCTAGCCTGAAACTTCTGAACTCATGACCAAAAATAAACCTTTCTTTCTATAAATCTGTTATCTCGAATATTTTGTAAAAGAGATAGAAAGGTGACTAATGCTAGAAAGTGTCTTTGAGAGAAGTTTGATGTAGCAAAAGAAAAGACATGAGAGGAGAATGGAAGATGATGTGGAGAAGGTGCCATACCTAGACGTTTGGATTTGGCCAGTGCACATCTACTAGGAAAACAAGATGAACAGAATGGAAAGTGTCTCCCAGATATATCAGCTTAATCAGTTATCTTTCGGTTTTGGTTCAGTTTTGAGTCAGAGTCTAAGGATGACTGAACTCTTGAACTGATGCTCCTCCTGCTTCTGCCTCCCACAAGCTAGGATTACAGGTGAGCACCGCCACACCATCAGTTTTCTAAAATCAGGCTTTTTGTCTGTCAAAAGTTTAATTACAACACATTTACTTTAAAGATAGACTTGACTTAGATTAAGGAATCTAGAATTAGGCAGCATCTCATTCTATAAGACTGAATTGTCATTCAGCTGAGCTGCATTGGGGTTGGTCTTATGCGCTGTGTATTTAGATGCTGAGTTCTGTGCCCCAAAATCAGGTTGCAGTCTGGACATGGGCCAATGTGCTATAAGAATGCTCCCCAATAATCTCTAATTGGTAAGTAAAAGGCTACAGCCTATGACTCGGAGGAGAGGACATATAGGTGGGATTTGGATCAAGTGAGTATTCTCAGGTAGGAATCACTGATGGGGTGATTGTTATGTATTCTGAATGTTAATTAATCTTCCAGAAGCCCGCTTGCTGTACACCAAGTGAAGCTGTGTTAACTTTCATGTTTCTGTGGTCTCTGATTGGTTAAATAAATGCTGAGGCCTAAGATTGGGCAAATTCAGAAGTAGGTGGGATTAAGGTGTGGCTTCTGAAGCAGAGAGCATCTTGGGAAGAAAAAGCCTCCAGACAGGAGGACACACACCACGAGTTAGAGAAAAGAATGTCATTCCATGTGGCCTGAAACATCAGCATAGTGTGGGGAATAACAGTCCAGGGGACATATGTATATATGGGGTCATATTTGGGGAGTAGAATTAAGAGCTATCTTAGATGGGCTAAGATTGCACAATCCAGGCCCAGGCTTGTTAAAATCCATCAGGTCTCTGTGCTCATTTATAATGGCGGATTAGGGATTAACAACTGCCTACCAATTAAATATACTATAAATACTAAGTAATAATTTAATTAGTCATTTTTAACAAATGGTGCCCAGTCACGGCAATTAGAATCCATGCTAATAGCCTGAGTCCAGGACAGAACAAGGATAGAGAAACCCTGTCGCAGGGGAAAAAAAGGAGAGAGAGAGAGATGTTTGTCAATGTAAGGACCCAGAACTAGGCTGGGGCATGTTCATGCAAGCTGCTTGCCTCCCACTGCCAACAGTTACGAAAAGCTAACATAAAATAGCATAAAGGTAATTAAATGAATTAAATTAATCCCTTGATCCCAAAACTTGGGAGACAAGAAAAAAAAGGTTCCTATGTGTTCGGGGCCAATCTAATCTACAGAACTCTACAGAGCAAATCAAGACAGCCCAAGCTACAAAAAGAAACTCTGACTTGATAAGGATATATATATCCACATAGAAATTAAATCTCCAAGGAAAGGAGAAAACAAAAGAAAAAGTATAAATGCATACCTTTGATCCAAAAACTTGGGAGAAAAAGACAGAGACTGATTGGTTCCTTGTGAGTTTGAGGCCAACTAATCTACAAACATCCTGAGCTACACAGAAAAACCTGTCTCAATCAGTTAATAAATTTATGTTAACTGTAGAGGAGAATACAGTCTTATGCTGAATTTTAAACTTAAAATTGATTTTATATAGTCATATATATGTAATAATAATTACAGAAAAAAATGGTCTTCCATCCAAACTGATAGAAATCAGATTTGACTGGAAAGACTTCCTACAGATCTTGGCTACAAACAAAAGAACAAACAGGTATTTTATATTTCCTGATTCCACTATGTGAGAACAGCTCAGACTGGCTAAGACACACACACACACACACACACACACACACACACACACACACATCCAATAAAAATCTTATTGGTTACATAGAAGCCAGACTACAAACTGCTCAGGACATTTAAATTGCTGAGCACATAGAGACTGGACAACAAATGTTACTATTAACTTGCTTAACCATTTTTCCATTTTATTTGGGACCCCAAACAGGTTTTCTACATCCCAATTCTTTCCCTTTCCCTGGAGCTGCTGTGACTGACAGTGTCTCGGTGACCTTCTGTCCCTGCTCCCTGTTGCCCTCCAAGGCAGGTAGCACTGGAGCTGCTGTGACAGTGTCTCAGTGATCTTCTGTGCCTGCTCCCTGTTGCCCTCCAAGGCCTTTGCCTGGAGCT
>CAJQZJ010032522.1:486323-506801 GCA_907164525.1 Lophiomys imhausi
CTCTCTCTCTCTCTCTCTCTCTCTCTCTCTCTCTCTCTCTCTCTCTCGGGATTAGAATGTAAAGCTCTCAGCTACTGTTCCAGTGCCATGCTTGCCTGTAAGCCACCGTGCTCGCTGGCATGATGGTAAATGAGTGACCCTCTGAAACAGTAAGCGAACTCCCTTTTAAACACTTTCTTCTATAAGTTACCCTGGTCATGGTGTTTCTTCATGGCAATAGAACAAGACACTGATAAATTTATTTTTAAATTTTGAGATAGCCCTCATATATGCTGTACTGGCCTTGAATTTGTTATGTAGCAAAAGATGATCTTGGATTTTTTTTTATACTCCCACCTGTACTACTGATGTGCTGGGATTACTAGAATGTGCCACTCGGTTTATCCAATGCCAGGGATTGAGCCCAGTATTTCATGTGTGCCAGGGAAATACTCTGCCCAACTGAACTATATCCCTAGGTCCCTATGTAAATATATGTGCACTACTAGGAAAAACATTATCTAATGGTGGAAAAACTACCAAAGCTTCGGTACTGTCAGTTGGGTGTTAATTCCAATTAAAGAAATTATTTACTTAGATCTAACCCAGATACTAAACACCTAAATGAGAGCCAGATTGCCCTGGGATCCTGTCATACTTGTTACAGGAAACAAAAACAATTTTCAGAATTGTACACTGTACCCACAAGGTAAAGCCAGAAGCATCTAGTGTTTGGCTTATCTTTTAAAAATCAGATATTTTGAGACAAGCATATATTTCCACACTGCATTTTACATTCAAATAAAGATTGAAATGTAAACTATTTGTGTGATCTATCAAATATCTTTTCTTCCCATAGAACAAGAAAGGTGGGGATAGGAAGCTGTGACTAAGGGTGAATAAAGATCTACATGTAACTTAGGAGGTTTTCAGTGATAAGCTGAAGCTTGGAGATGCTCTGTTATGGAGAAAGAAAAAACAGCCAAAAAGAAAGACAAGAATATGCTACCTTCACAGGTTTCTCGAAGTCCAGAATCCAGGGTACATTTTAAGTTGAATGGTTGCTTCTGCATGGATATAATTCTACCTTTGTGTGGTGGTTTAACTGAGAGTGTCCTCCATAGTCTATGGCATTTGAATACTTGGACCCCAGTTGGTGGCACAGTTTGGGGAGGTTTAGGAGGTGGCCTTGCTGGAAGAAGTCTGCTCCTGGGGACAGGCTTTGAGAATGTAAAACCCTCCAGCCATTTCCAGTCACTCTGCTTTGTGCTTGTGGTTCATGGTGTGAGCCCTCAGCTTTCTGCTCCTGCCACCATGCTCTTGTTCCCTTATCATGGACTCCAGCCCTCTAAAACCCTAAGTCCAAATAAACTCTTTCTTCTTTAATTGCTTTCATCATAGCCTTTTGTTACATCAATTATAAAGTCACTAATGAAGCTTGTTTGCCCTATCAAATCATTATTTTCTCTTATACCTATGTAGTTAAACTCTATCCCCAAAGGAAAGCCTGTCTATTTGCATTATAAGTAATTATAAGAATTCTAACTCCCACAGAAAGGGAGTCCTTCCATGTCTGGCTAACCCAAAAATATCTCATAAAGTAAAATCCTCAAAGTTCACTTCATAGTTAGGTGTTTGATAATTGGTATCCTAATTGGCAAGAAGTGCTGACGTGTGATTCTGACTGAGTGAGTCCATGTCATTTTAACAGCAAGAGAAATGGGGCTATAATTTCATATAGTTAACTTTCCTTTATTGTTGTTTTATAACAAAATCCCAAATGTTCAATTTTACCAATCAAGACTCAGGAGCCAGATGCTGGGATGAAAGCCTGCTAGTTCAGAGAGGCAGAGACAGCACCCAGCTGGCCTATCTCTTCAACCAATGTCCCAGAAGGAAAAGACCTGTTCCCTCCTCCACACTGTCTCAAAAACCCTTTCAAACTGAATGTCCGTCCTTCCTACTTCCTGTGCATCTCTCTACCTGTCCTCCCTTCCTCCCACTCTCTATGATCTTTTCCTGTGCTCACTCCGTATCAACCTGTTGCTTGCTCCCCCTCTTGACCTATGTTGACTTTATTTAATCCTATTTATAATAAACAGAAAGCTCCTGGATTAAAGGTGTGTACTAGGACTGAGCCACACCATAACTGGAAGCAGGTTTTTCCTACACAGTCTCACAGTATGATCAAATATCCTGTAACACTTCACAGTATTTTCTGATTCTGGAGATAGCACTGAAGGATTCACTAACCTGTGTCCACAACACCAACTGAAGCACCAAAGACAGACATCATGACAATCAGGAAAAATGCCTTCTTGCAGAAAGGAATGATATAAAACCCAACTGTGGTTGCCAACATTGACACACCTGAGAAAAAAGGTAATAAAGCCAGCTATAACAACCAGTATACATAAGAGTCCTAAGTCAAAGGAACATCATTAAACATTTCTAAAAATGTAAAATAACATTGGATTAAAACTGGTTGGTCTTGGGATGGGCATAGTGGTATCCACCTTTAATCACAGCACTTGGGAGACAAAGGCAGGTAGATCTCTATGAGTTTAAGGCCAACATGGTCTACATAGTTTCAGGCCAGCCAGGGCTACATAGTGAGATCTTGTCTCAAAAACAAAAAGGGTAAAATCACACCAACAAAAATGTTTGATCATGAGTGGATAAGAGAGGCAGTGGGTATGTATGGTGGTTTCAGCTAAAACTTTAAAATATTTGTGGACCATTTAAAAATTACTATGATTTGAATACAAGTCTATCTTTACTAATGATCAAATTAGAAATTATAACAAAAGATAAATTTTTTTTTTTTTTTTTTTTTTTTGGTTTTTCGAGACAGGGTTTCTCTGTGTATCCTTGGCTGTCCTGGACTCACTTTGTAGACCAGGCTGGCCTCGAACTCACAAAGATCCGCCTGCCTCTGCCTCCCAAGTGCTGGGATTAAAGGCGTGCGCCACCACCGCCCGGCCAAAAGATAAATTTTTATAGTATATGAGTCAGTCAAAAAAGTATTACTGCAAAGAGGATTTTTATGAGGTAACAATGTAAAAATGCAAAAACAAAAGTCAACTATTATAATAGATTATAGGAAAACTTTACTGTAGGAGTTAGATAAATTAGATTTAGGAAATATATAGGAGTTTCTGATACTGTCTCTTAATTCGGGGCCTAAAGAACATTATCAACATGAAGTCAGCAAAAACAGGAAAGACTCAATAGACTGAAAAACAAGTTTAAAGTCAGGAAAAACAGGAAAGACTCAAGACTTGAAGAAACAAAGTATCTGGCCTGACATTGTTTTCAGCTGCTAAGTGGGCAGAGCCCAAATTAAGCTGAAACAGAGTTCCTCCTATTTGAGGACAGTGCATGGAGCCGAGAAGAGAAGAGGCCCCTGATGCTAGAGAGCTCCAAGAGTCCTGCTGAAAAAAAGGCTGGCCATTGATGGCCAGCTCTCTCCCTGAAGCAGAAAGAAGCCGGTGAACAAAGAAAGCCTGAGCAAGACACCAAAAGGCCAAGGACTGGACCCTATGGCTCAGCTTTTGCCTAGAGGGGTTTGATCTGTCCAAACAGTGGCCTAGGGGAAACTGTGCCTGGCTTTAAGGACTGAGGCAGAGCAGCTGAGTTCCTGATTCAAAAAAAGTAAGTTGGCCTGCAGACGGCTGGGGTCTCCCACAGAAAAAAAAAATAAAGTCTTATTTAAGGTGAGACTGCAATAACCAACTTACCCTAACGAACCTACATCTGAGAGATCCAAAAAAAGGACTGCTAAGTGTGTTAAAGAATCTACAACAAAGACTATATTCCTGATGACTGAGGACCTGCCCCAGAGACTGTATCATTCTAAAAGGTTATAAAAGTAGTTGTTATAATTATCAATAAGTTTAGTGGATAGGTTAAAGGGGTTGTAGAATTTTATAGGATTAATAGTTAAAAAATTGTTGATGTTTGTTATAAGTGAATTTAGTAATAAATAAATAAGTGTTAAATAATAATTTAAAAGTTCGGTTACACAAGCCGGGCGGTGGTGGCGCACGCCTTTAATCCCAGCACTTGGGAGGCAGAGGCAGGCGGATCTTTGTGAGTTCGAGGCCAGCCTGGTCTACAAAGTGAGTCCAGGACAGCCAGAGATATTCAGAGAAACCCTGTCTCAAAAAACCAAAAAAAAAAAAAAAAAAAAAAAAGTTCGGTTACACTTTACCAAATAAATTCATTTGTGGGACAAAGGAAATGAAGTACAGAAAAAAATAGTCTTTCAATCCACTTTGGAAATTATAATTATTACTTATTCATTGGCAATAAATTATTAACCTTGCCTCCGAAGGAGTTTTAATACTGTAATCTAAATTATCTTTCATTGTCCCAGCTTATTGAAAACGGCATGCTAACAGCTCTGCCCTTAGGGTCAGGATCCAAGAGGCCCAGTCTGTGCTCAACTCAGAAGTGCAGTCTATATCACTTCTCTAACATCCCTGTCCCTTCGTTTTCAAACCCAAGGCCACAGAGCCCGGCCAGCTTCCAGGAACTCATTCTGATCCCCAAGGCCCCAGGAGTCCCGCCCCACCTCCATATAAGCAGAGCTTCATGGTCAGCCAGTGCGCATGCCTGGAGTGGAGCCTATATTACAGTAAACATTAACGCTATGTTATTTAGGATTGCCAAGAAAGGGCTCACTCCCAAGAAAGGGCTAATCGAGTTTCTAGAGAGTTCAGCATAGATGCCCCCCAGCAAAGGCTTTGGAAGCCCAGGTGTCAGGGAGGACGCTCACACCAGTTTCTGTTGCCAACCATTCTGCAGTTTATACTTTTAATAGAGTCAACTGAAAATTCATTGAAAAAAAAAGGGAAAAAAGTAGTAGTGTTTATTTACCCAAAAGTAAAAAATGGTTCATATAGTCAAGGAGAATTCCACCAATCATAGTGCCGCATACAAATCCAGAGGCACGGCCCACAAAAATGATAGAAAGACTGCTGATGTTTCGATTCACATTTCTTGCCAAATCTTGAAATGTAGGTCCAAGGATAGCAATGCTTATTCCCTAAAATTTAAAAAGAGAAGAGCTGTAAATTTACAATCATTAAGTGTACGTTTATTTAAATAGTAGTCTTTTCCTTTATAGAAAATGGGAGGGAGAATTACAATGCAGTGTAGGGGTTCTCTCTATTCAAACAGAAAAAATGGACAAATCTTTACTACTAGAGTTATATGGTCCTGTGAGTTTTCTTCTACTCGACTTTTAAATTTTATTTGTTTGGCTTTGGTTGCAATTCCTTTTAGATTTTTGAAGAACACCTTCAAGGATTTTTCTGCATTAATAGTTAATAAAATATATCAAATTTATTCTCAAGATATTTTTATTTTAAATCTACCCAATTTATGACTAATATAGAAACTTAGATGTCAAGATTTAAGTTCTCAAATATCAACTTATTACTCATTTTTAAAGCAATACTTCCAGCAGGCATTTTTTTTAAACCTCTGAACTACACATGCATAAAATGCTGGAAATCAACTACCTGAATATTTCTAAATCTATAGGATTCTCTCATGAAATTCCAAAGCCACCAGGAAGGAATACAAGGCTTTTTAGGAAAATATTTACATACATGTGTACAAAAAGGCTTTGTCAATAAAATGTTGCCTGTACAAAGTGTTAGCAAGAACCAAGAGTTGAAGAGAAAATTCAGTGGTGCCTTTAAGAAAAACGTTTCTAAACCATGTATCTACATTTGAAGAGTAATTGATCATAAGCACTGGTCTTCATAATGCACTGGTCTGCCGCAAACCAAATGTGCTTCCTGCCTTAGCAGCAGGAACCTAGGACTAAGGACTACAGCGTGGACAGGCTGGCAGCAAGCACCAGGGTCAAAGGAAGAAGACTGACTCCAGGTTCTAATCAAATTCCTTCAAAGGATTAACTAGCCGTGGGCACACAGCGAATGCTCCTTAAGCACCTGCAGTATTTTTCTTTGCGGACCCTCCAGCCTCAAAGTAGCCGGAGATGCAAGCTAGGTGTGGTTAGTCTGTAACCCCAGAGACTGTGGCGGAAGCACTACAAATTCATCTGGGCCACTTAGTGAGATTAAAATCTCAAAAGACGAACGTGGCTCCGCCCGGCTACACACATGCGCCACCATGCCAGTTAAGGGAAAGGGATGAAGAAAGCTCTTTTCCTCTTGGCGCTCATTTTTCCGTCTTCAAAATTACCGGTTGACAGAACTTGTTCAGGCCACCAGGACAAGGCAAGGGGACGTTTGAGTGCTTAGTAATTTGGAGCTTGCGTGGTGGAGGGTTGTGGAGGAGAGCAGGCGAACGCCGCGGCTGCCCTTCCTGTATCTCCTCCCCTCTCAGGTGACAAAGAAAGTTTACAGGTGTTGGAAGACACATTAAGGTAATCCGTTTGAGTTGATTAAAAAAAAAAAAAACCTCCAAGATTAAAACTGTGCCCATTTTCTAGATGGGGAGACGGAGACCTAGGAGGATGAATGCACCCGAGCGCCCACTGTGCAGGCTGGGGAAGCGGGGCTGCAGCTAGAGAGTGTGCTCGGTCCCTGCGGAGCCTCCTGTCCCAGCCTGGGAGGGGGCAGCCTCGGCTCTCACCAGCCCCACGAAGGAGGCGTACAGGACCAGCGTGGTGAGCCAGCGGAGCACGGCCCCCGGCCCGCCGCCGCACCCGGCAGACGCCGCCTCTCGCTCGTTGCTCGTCGCTGGGACCTCGCCTTCTTGAAAGAGCCGCTGCCCGGTCGTCGGGGCCTCGGCCCCGGGGAACTCCAACTCCAGCTCCAGCTCCAGCTTGGCGGCTCCGAAAGGCTCTGGATTCTCTCAACCTCACCCTTGCCTAAGATCTGGGTGCAGCCCGGCCACGCCCCTGCCGGGCCTCTCCCCACTCCCCATCCCCGGGCCGCCGGTGCGCGCGGTGCCCGCTGGAGCCTGCACCTCTGCGGGGCTCCCAGGGCGGGGGCACAAATGCAGCCTCGCCGCAGAGCCCCAAGGAAAAAGCCCTGCTAGACCCACAAGATGAGGCCCGCCCCCAAGGTCACCTGCGGAGGGGAAGGAAGAGGATAGCTTAGCCTTCATAAACTTCCCAAAGCCCTGCCCTGATGCCTGAGATCAGTCTTACTTACCGTGCAACAGCAACTCTATATTGTCTCTCCCAATTCAGCACATAGTTCTGAGAAGACATGGTGTATTTATTACATGGCCAAGTAAAGCTGTGCTAGCTGAGGTCTTCTTCAATGTCTCTTAGTTTGGTCTTTATCCAACACCCACCGAGCAGGGTGCCACTCTTTCCACAAACTCTGAGGCTCCTAGACCACAAACCTCATCATTCTGCCAAAAGAGTTCCACCCATCAAGCCTTTCCAAATTACCCCAATCATTTACCTAAATCAGCTCTCAACTTTCATTCATTCCCAAGACTTTCCTTCTTGTCCCCATGTCTTGCAAAGACTCTCACAAAGGCCACAGTTGACCTCCAAAGCCACAGATCTGAGAATTTCCGTGTGTGTGTATGTGTGTGTGTGTGTGTGTGTGTGTGTGTCCTCTGAAACAGCAAAGTCATGACCACTAATACAATTTTAAAAATCACAGTCATGAGCTCTCTTTGGCGGCCCTATTACTTGAGAGAGTCAGACAGAGGGATCACTTGAAATCAGTTCATGGCCTGTGCAATACAGTGAGAATTTGCCTCAAGTGTGTGTATTCACACGCAGTATATATAAAATGTGTATGTGTATTCACACGGAGTATATATAAAATGTGTGTGTGTATTCACACGCAGTATATATAAAATGTGTATTCACACACAGTATGTATAAAACGATGAGAGCCAGACATGTGAGACAGAGTTAGGGTTTGAGATATATTTTCTATTTAGTTGAAAGAAGACATGTAAATAATTATTGACTGCATGATTCAGCCTGTTAGGAAAAGCAATATGAAGAAAGGGCTATGGGAACATCTAGAAAAGGGGATCTAATTCTATTTGGGAGGCTTGAAGAAGGTTCCACTAAAGAGACATGTCATTGGAATCTTTGAAGAATAATGGAATTGTCTGTAGGGAAGTGGGTATTTCAAATGAAAAGTGTTAGGGCAGGGTACAGAAGAAACCAGAGGGCATGGCGTATCTTAAGTTGGACATTGCCAAGTGCTGGGAGACCACGCACACAGAAGGACTACAGTTCCCACCTTGGCAGGCTCTACAGGCTAGTGGAAGAGACTGGAATCAAACAACCACACCAACAACTAAGTGAAAAGCTGTGCTTGGTACTGATGCAAACGATTTCAGAAACTCACTCTAGTTTCTGGTTTCAGGTGTTTAGGAAGGTATCTTTAAGGAAAGTAGGGAGGCTGTGTATAAAAGGCAGCACAGGGTGATGTGGGAGACATAAGTTAGGACCACATTGTGAGGACCTTTGAATGACACACACAGGAGTCTGGACTTCAGCCATTCATTCCTGTTGACACACTGAGATTTAACATGACAACAGAATGCTTCCCAGGAATGTGTCGGCCCATGATAGCTCCTCCTTCTCACCTCCAATTGAGCTCATTGCATCCTCAAGAAATCTTGTCCCACTCCTGTGGCACCCATGTTGTCACCACCGTCTACTTGATCATCTCTGGGCAGACTCCAACATCACACCTTGATGCGTCCTTCTTTCTGTGTCCTCAGTATATCTCAAGTTCTGCAGAAATTACTTCTATAAATATTTTAAAAACCAGGCCTTTTCCCCCATGAAAAGGCAAATTGAAACAAATTTGGTTTAAAGATGTAATTGATTCTTTCCTCCCTCCCCCCATTTTCAGTAAGATCTCACTGGATAGCTCTAGTTGGCCTCAGCTTCTCAACCTTCTGCCTCAGCTCGCCAAGACTGGGATTAGAGGCACATGCCATCAGACCTGACTGTAACAGTCTTTGACTGAGGATTCTAGAACCCAACGACATCCACTTCTGTAAGGAAATAGTTGATGTTGATGTTTAAGCCGTGCACGGTGCCACACATGCCGTAACCACAGCACTGAAGAAACTGAAGCAACAGAGTCACATGTTCAAGGCCAGCTGAGGCAACACAACAAAGAAGCAAGAAACCCCAAAGACTGGGTGTTCAGAGGAGCTGAGCAGGGGTGTTATATGCAGTAAAGTGCTAAAAACAGCAGAAACAGAGGAAAACAAAATAGTTCTTTAAAACTCACTCTTGTTAGAGGGCTGAAAAAGAGACACTGTCATCAACCCTGTGTATGCCAGCTGGCCCCATTGTGAACTCATGAAGTGACATCTGTCTGATTTGTCTTTCAGCATATCCCTGAATAAGTACAATTCCTAGCATAATAGGAAAGTCACTCAAAAAGTCAGACATGGTGGCCCATACCTTTAATCCCAGCACTGGGGAGGCAGAGGCAGGCGGATCTCTGTGAGTTCAAGGCCAGCCTGGTCTACAGAGTGAGTTTTAGGACAGTCAGGGCCACACAGAGAAAACCTGTCTCGAAACAATAAAAATAAAGTCCCTCAAAGTTTTGATAGATAAATTGTTGCATTAATTAAAAGGATTAAACATAGCCAGGAAACCTGAGTAGTATCTGGGCAGGTGTGTAGCCAGGTATGAGCTGAAGCCTGATTACATAGGCCAATAATATATGGATTAAATAGATAAGTCGAGGTCAGCTTATATGGGACAAGCGTGAATAAAATGTAGTATAGCTTAGTGAAGAGAGCACAGGTTTTGGAGTCATGCAAATATCAGATGGAATTCTGGCTTATTTTCCAGCAGCTTTAGCACTTAAGAGAAAACCACCTCTCCAGCCACATCTTCCTCTATAAAAACAGTGCCTAGCCTCCACCTTGCAAGGGTTCAAGGAGATGATAAAAAACACAGTGTTGTAAGTGTGTGTAAAGAGTTACCATTATAGCTGAGCTGGTTCTGCCTCACCTGAACTTTCATGGCCTCACCTCATATTCATGACTACAGGGTTCCTGGTCACACCATAACTGTAAACTTGATATACAGCATTATATATCAGCACATTGACTCAGTCACAGAAAGTGATTTGAGGAAAGCTCAGGGGTGATATCTTACAAATTACAACTGAAATCGAGCTTCATTGTTTTCTTAGAGAATGGCTGTTTTAGAAAAGAATTAGAAAACACCATCCCTACACCGTTAACCTTCCCAGAGGGAGGTATCAGAAGGGCACCAGGTAGGCCTCAAGTGTGAAGCAGTCTAATGTCCAATCTTTCTGGTCCCAGGGAGCTAATCACAGAGAAAGCGATAGAACGCATCCTCATGCCCAGCCAGGTCTATGGAGGTGACATAGAAATGCATAGATAACCAAGCCCTTTCTTATAGAAAGAACTGAGGGCCTGTATTCAACACTTCTCCCTTAGATTTTGAACTCCTGCCTTTTCCTCCTTAGTGCTAAGGTTTCCTAAGAGGAGACAAAAGGCCTAGCTTTGCCCAGAGTCCCAAGTATGAAGCAAATGTAAAGAAGATCCATCACAGGGCTATAAACCCAGGTCACTTCAACATAGCAGGGATGGTAGCAGCCAAGGACTCGGGGATATCATTGTAATAATTGTTCAGATAAGACATCTAATCTCTTTCAACTCCAACTTTCCCACCTTAAAAATATCTTTTCCAAAGACTCATAAATGTGAGGTGTGGGAAGGTAGGTATACATGAATCACGCTGGAATTGGAATTGTCTCACTACTTTTGCCTAAGTGCAAAACAGGGCATAGATATGACTGCAGGCTTTCAGGTGCTGGGCCGGACCAAGAACAAGGAGGGGAATCCCAGTTTCTACCTGATCTGCCATTCAGAAAGTCTCCTTCCTCCTCATAAACAGAGAAGTAACCATCTGTAACCATCCCCATTAGGAAATTTATTAACAACATACATACTAAGTCATGTAGCAAGTAACAGTTTCATTGGTTAACTGGTTAGTTTAGAAATTGTTGCAAAGTGCTGATACACAATCCATATAAACAGTGAATGCAATTATATGTAGATGTAATAAATAAATAAGTCCACTACTACTCCTTAAGAGAATTAGGTCTCAAACGCAAGACAAGTTTCATGCAGTACCTACCTGTAGCCCATCCCCATTCTCCCAGCATTTCTCATACCTGTGGCCCCTCCCAGTTCTCCCAGCATCCCTCATACCTGTGGCCCCTCCCAGTTCTCCCAGCATCCCTCAGTACCTGTGGCACCTCCCAGCACTTCTCACCCTGCCCCTTATGGTAAACCTCTGCCTTTCGATTCCCAAACCCCAGCTCAATCCCTATATAACAGTCTTTTGGCCTCGGCCCACTTTTCTTAGTCAGCGGCTCCTCTCTTGCCCTCTTTCCTCCTCTCTTCTCTCATGGTCTGGTTAAGGCCATCCATATTCAGCCTGGACTCTTCCCTCTGCCTGGATTCTCCCTTAAATCTACAATAACAAGCATCTCCACAGTTTAGGAGTAGTCACGTTCTCTTTTATTTCATTATTTTTTTTCATTCAAAGAGGAAATAAAACAGTTGATTAGGTGGAGATAAAAATCACAATTTATTAGAGTCCCTGAGCAGGAAGTGTGAAACCAAAACTTTGTTAACAAATATACTTATTAGTAACTATAAACACCTATTACCTAACAACTAATCCTAATAATAACTATAAACACCTATTACCTAGCAACTAACCATAACCCTTTAGAAGGATACAGCCTCTGGGGCAGGTCTTCAATCATAGGTTCTTTAGGGCACTTGGTCAACAGTCTTTCTTCAGGAACACCTCAGGCATAGGTCCTTTAGGGTAGTTGGCCACTGCACTGCTGTAGAAGCTTGACTTTAAATGAGGCTTGAGGCCTTCTCTCTGGGTGCCTCAGCTGTCCATAGGCCAACTTGGTCAGTTTGCTTTAGCCACTCAGCTGCCCTGCCACAGTTGTTGGGTCTGGTTCAGTCAGCTGTGGTTCTATTCAGGCCACTATTTGAATTACTTGAACCCCTCAGGGTAGGTGCTGCTGAGGGGTTTATAGTCCTTAGCTTTGTGGCCTTGCTGGGGCCTTCTCTGCTCACTTGCTTCTTCCCGCCCCAGGGCCAAGGCTGTTCTCCCATGGGCTCAGAGCTGACTATATTTTTATAGCTCAGTTTGAGTTCCACTCTTCAGTCAGCCTGTTTTGGCTCCACCAGATGAAACATGTCGTTTCATACAGCTGTCTTTAGCTCAGGCACCCTGGGATCCACCCTCACATCCTTAAATAGGGTCTTGTCTCTCCACATTTCACTTGGCTTCAGCCTAATCTGGGCTCCATCCACTTTGTAGCAGCTGAAAACAATGCCAAGCCAGTAACCCTTTTCAGTCCACACGTTGCACAGGAACTCCAAAGACCACCAAGGAGCTGATTCCAATGCAAATCACACAAGGGTCTTTATTGCAAGCTCGAGCAGGGGCTCTCACTGTTACCAATGCAGTGGATCTAAATGAGAGCTGTGAGCTCAGGGGGAGCAGGGCTTTTATAGGATATGCAGCACATTCACCACTTTTTCATACATGTAAGCTTCTGATTGGTTAGTATTTTAAACTTTTATTTTTCTAGTGTGAACAGGAAGAAGTGGTTACAATACAGTTACAAAGGTCAGCCCCTGTGAGAGTTCAGTCATTTATCAGTAAAGCCAACTGGCCCTCTCAGGGAAACTCAGGCTTACTCTAATTTGCTGTTGCTAGTAGAAACAGCCATGATCTTTTGTTCAGGCCTTATCTGTGGCTTCCTTCCTGGAGCCAGGGGACAAGGGGAAGGGTTGGTACATGCAACAGCTTGCATCCAAGAACTAGGTGAAAGGTCAGAACGTGCAGGGGCCTAAGTTCAAAATGGAATTTTAGTAGTCTCACACCCACAGGTACCAAGCTGAACTTCGTGGCCCTTTTAAGAGACTGTCCTTCAGAAGCCCCAACATATTCACTAAGCCTAACTCCCATTACAGAGGTGGGCAAGCTGCAGAGCCTGGAGCTGCTCCTGTTGACCAAGCAACAGCTATGCTGACAGCAAACATCTCTTCACCCCAGCTTGACAGGGAGAATGCACAGTGAAGTCACCCACAAAGAACACAACTCCACCAGCCTCTAAGTTAGCCTCTGCCCAGCAGAGGTTCTGGCTGTGTTCATTCCCAAAGGTGCTGGTCTTCAGCTTTGCCTGAGATTACACCATGCTGAACTTAAAGGTCATTGCTCAGGCCCCACTGCAGGTAAGTGAGCATTTCAGTGTACAGTGCCAGGCCTAGGTGATTTGGGGACACTGCAAGGTAATTCTTCATCAGTTGGGGTTAAAATCCACAGAACCCAAGGCTTATCTCTAGCCCTGGGGGCAAGAGGACACCCCAATCATGTTTTTTCTGGGTCATTTCTCCTCCTGGAGCTTTAGAGGGGAAGAAGTGGATGGCAATTTCCCCTCCTTCAGGATCACTAAACATTTCTCATATCATAGTTTAGACAAAGGCACTTTATACCCCAGGATAAAGCAAACAAGCCCGGTGGTATTGAATTCTGATCTGAGAACACCCCCCCCAAAAAAACAAAAAACAAAAACCAACCAAACAAAAACCCTGAAATACTACCCGTAAACCTGGACTGTACCAAGAGCAATTCTCTCTGTGGCTTTTGCTGTACTGAAGATTAATTATGACTCTTGAGAACATAACCATCATTAAAGCTCCTTCATTTTTTCACCGCACATACAATCACACAAACCCAGAGACCCAGGTAATTTTATATTTTCTTCTAAACACAAGTATGTTCTCACCACAGTTCTTATCTCCTCTGGTTGTTTTGTTCTCTGAATGTTATCTGGTTATGGGAGCTCATGCTTGAAATGCAGGCACTCAGGACACTGAACCTGGGAACCTGCCATGAGTTGGGGCCATTCTGAGCTACATAGTATGTTTTTACTAAGCTATTGTTTTTACGAGGCCAGCTGGAACTGCACAGCAAGAGCCTGCCTAAAAATAAATAAGTAAATTACAATTTTAAAGGAGTAGATACTAAAGGCACAATGTCTAATTTAAAGAATTAGTACTATAGCCTAAGGCCTTGGGGCTTTAGGAAAAGCAATAAACTGATCAAAGTTACTTTAAAAAAAAAATCTCGCATACAATGCATCCTCCATGACTCAGCCTCGGACAGAGGTGTTTAATTTTCTTTCTTTCTCTTTTTCTCTCTTTCTTCTTGGTTTTTCTGTGGAGCCCTGACTGTCCTGGAACTCTCTTTTACAAAGTCACTCCTTAATTCTAATCATTAAAAAAAATTGTGTACATAAGTTATTGTCATACTTAATATGAAGTAGTCTTTCTCCTCTCTGACCATCATTCCACATTCTCCTTGCTACTTTGGTTTCCCAGGTACTTTAATCTCCAGTGGCAGAGCTTTGTGTTATGGGTAACACAAATGTTCCAATTCCTAGACAGACTGCCTAACTGTAAATGAAAGTCATCAAATGTTTTCAGTGTTTATATTGTAATTATTACTTAATAATAGTGAAAATCAAATCTAGAAACACCCAGGCCCAGAACTATTATGTCTTACTGAGGTAGTTGAAGGCTCAAAAAGATCCATCTACAACTCTCATATTTAAGGCAGGAGTACAAGGTATCTACAGATATCTGGATATGACTATATACAAATTCACCCTCAACAAAACATCACTAATCCCGTCTGAATATAACTAGACAAATTCTTTCTACTGTCAAGGTATTAGAACAGACTGTTTGCAAGTCCTATCTGAACACAGACAAAAATTCAAATATTAAAAAATATTTGGTCCGATGTTGTACATTCCTGTAGCTCCCAGGGTCTCAGAAGTCTGTGGAAGGAGGATTGTGGAGTCCCAGAGTTTGAGACAAGGCTAGAATGACATGGTAAGACCCCCCCCATCTCTAAATAAATAAATAGCTTTCCCTCTAAAATTGTCTTTAAAAGTAGTATAATGTCCACAACTGAAGTAGTTATTATTTTTTAATAATATAAAACACTGAATGTAAATCATATTATCTTTACTCTGTATACAGAAAGCAGCTGTCAATTATAATTTGCCATGATATCAAATGACCGCTGACTCTAAAACATACCCTGGTTCAGGTATGAATAAAGGGTAAAAGGAAGACATACCTTCATATCAGTGAAATGTAGCAGTAAAAACACATTCTTCAGAAAGCCAACGAGCATGTGAATAGTAAGAATACCAAACTGGCACGGATTCACAGTCAGCTTCAGAGCCTTTCTTTCATTTCATTTCCCTCTTCATTTGAAATGAACCAGTGGCTGTCCCAGCAGAAGTCTGGGACAAGCAGCCAGGAAAGCACCTCGTTTCCAGTCCTAAGAATCACAGCTCAGGGATGAAACAAATGAGGCCACATTAAGTGCCTCAGAGTAGACCAAAAAGGCAGAGTTAAGCCTTGCAGACAGCTCTCTTCAAACCCATTGTACAATCTCTTTATAGACATAGGAAGATATGCCATTAACACTCTTTAAACCAACTGACCAATAAAGTCATGCAAAATGAAAACATCTGTCCACATCCAAATACAATCTTTCATGAAACCACTCTTCTCAAGTTCGCTGGTGACTATGGTTGGCCCGATCATTTGTTCAGCAAATCCATTCTCTTCCTCCATGGTTAATCTATTTGAACATTACCCAACTTTTCAAGCGTGAATGAATTCTTTGCATACTCTGAAAGTAGAGATCATAAAATACTGCCTAATGACTCCTGCCAAAACAAGAGCCTCATAACAAGAAATTAAGAGTACAAGACCATGAAGTACTTATCTAACACTTTGGGAATTACATAACATTTCAAAATATTTTAGCATTTCCTACACATTGACCTCAGAAACTAAATCCCCAGAGACTACTGGAACTTTGCTGGCGATCTCTGATTGGCCTATTTAGAAGCATGGATTCGAGGAAATCAGGTAGTTCTCCATGTTGAATGCTTACATGGCCCATGCAGCGTCCTGAGTTTGACCCTCCCTTTGAAACAGGGAGTCAATAGGAGTTCTGTCTTCTCTAAGTAGAAGCACCACGACGCGGTGCTCGGGGTGCACGCTGTAGCTTGATGTGAACTATGCCCCCTTCCTCACAGCTTATCTGTTTCAACACTTGGTGACCAGGTGGGGGCACTGTTTCAGAGAGTAGTGGAAACTTTAGTAAGGGGTGCTCCTCTGGAAGAAGTGCATCGCTAGGGGCAGGGCTTGAGATTTTGTACCTGGCCACATTTCTGGTCCCCTCTCTGCTTCCCGTTCTGCCAATATGTGAAGGGATGAGGTTCCCAGCCCCACACTCCTGACGCATGGAGCCTCTTGCAGCCATGCCCACCTCTCCATGATAGACTGCATTCTCAAACTGTAGGCCAAAAAGAGCCCTTCCTGGGCTTCTTGTCAAGTATTGGTCACAGTTACAAGAACGAACACAGCATTTCACAGGAGGACTAACAGTATTGTTAATCCAAATCAATACACTTGAGATGAATTGGTGGGGACACCAACTGTGGGTTCCATGCAAATGTTTCTAGACTACTAATACAGACTGTCTCGCTGCATTGTTCGATGACGTCAGAATCCATTCCATTCCGCTTTTCTGTATCTTCCCATTCCTTCTTTTCTTTAATGGGCCACACTTAGAGGGCAAAGTGCTCCGACCCTCTGAGAATGTTTTCTTTTTATTTGCATTACAGAGATAAGGTGGCTAACTTATACATCACAGGAAATAAAACAGCAGTGAAAATGGCTGACCCCAGACATATGTACAGAACTACTGGCAGATCTGGGTAGTGTCCTTGAAGAATTCCGATTACTGCAGGAATGGCCATTTCTCCCAGGGTACCCCCAATTACAAAGAATGCTGCAGATTTCCCACTTATGCTGGTGTACTGTTCAATCCAGGAAACTCCACTGGGAAATGTGGTTGCCATTGAGGCTCCATACACAGAAGTTGCGATCCAGAGACAAAGAGGGCTCTTGTCAAAAACCACCAGAAAGAAAGATGAGGCCAGGCTGCCAATGTTGCTCAACACAATCATGGTTCCAGGCTGTAGGAGTGTTGCAAAGAAGATGGCCAGACCCCTGCAGGCTGCAAAGGTCCCCCAGAAGATGGAGTTCAAGCCGGCTGCCTCACTTTCTTTCATGCCAACATGGGTGGTGGCGAAGGAGAATACATAAGATCCATAGGTCACCTCAGCTCCCACGTAGAAAAAGAAGAAGAGGAAGAGGAGACAGAGCAGGGCCCTGTGATACTTAGCCCTTCGATCTCTCTGATCAGATGCTGTGTATTTTTTTTGCTTTGAGTGTTTCTTATAAAACAGACCAAACAGGAAGAGAGAAACTACTAAAACATAGGTGCCAATGGAAGCATATGCCCACAGCAGATTCATGTTATTGGGTACAGCAAACAGAGAGTCTGAGGATCGGTTCAGCATTAGAAAATCAAAGTGGGTCTCTTTGTGGTTCTTAGTAGATGCGGTTGTACCCCAGGCCAATTTAGCCAGCAGGGGAGCCAGAAAAGCACCCAAGGCGAAACTGAAGTGCAAGGCCTGCATATGTGGGGCTCCTTTGTCCCCCCCAAAGATTCAAAATGAGGACATTTGCACCTGCCAATGAAACATGAAGAAAATAATTTTCTAGACACAGTAACAGTAAACACACAAAAGACCAGGAGTGGAGAGACAGCACAACAGTTAAGAGTACTTTTTGTTCTTGTAGAGGACCAGAATTGGGTTCCTAGCACCCAAGTCCAGTGGCTCATAAGCCCCTATAACTCCAGTTCCCAGTGGTATCAGCAACACCTCACCTCCCTGAACACCCACACTCATGTGCACATACCCACATACAGACACAAATACATGCACTGAGTTAAAAATAATAAAAATCTAAAGAACCCTCTAAAAACAAACAAACAAAAAGCTTCATTGCCATCAGCAATAGGATGACTATGCATTGCACGGTGTCAACATGAGAAATGCTCTAAGTTGAATGGCTGTGAGCTGATTCTGTGGTTAAAGATCTCTAATATATCACCAGGAACTATGTATTGTAATGTCTCACATACATGACCTACCACATGGTGATCACCACCTTCCAAGTACATTTGCAAAGGCACTTAGAAAATAGTGTAATTACCACACTGGGGGATAATATTTATCCTTGCACTTGTTACTATGTATTTGATAAACACATTGTAAAATTTAGAATATATTTAATAGGTATACTTTTAAATGTTAACAAATATATTGGAAATTTTTAGCTTTATGTACTTGGAGTTGGCAGCCACTAACGATTATTTATTTATAAGCAAAACACCCAATTAGGACCTGTTACTCGAAACAAGAATATCTGTTGGAAGCTGAGGTCATACTGTCTGGGAAGCTCCAAGGTGAAAAACCACCAACTCTGTGGCTCTTTTTAAAAATCAGACAAACACGCATTTCCACCCTATCATTTTCAACTAAATGAAGCCTAAATGAGCTATTTCCACCTTCAGCTTAATACTGCCAGAGAAAGGAGGGGAGGGATAGAAAACTGGACTTGGGGCAAATAAACATCATGCACATTGTTTAACACATTTTTAAAAACACTAGGACAGATAGAAACTTCTGACATAAACTGAGAAAAAAGTTGTTCACAAAATACACTTCTCTCAACTCACAAATGGATGTGTTTTTGGCTGGATGGCTGTTTCTATGCTGTTTTTTTTTTTCCTTTTTAGTGTGTGTGTGTGTGTGTGAGAATTTCACATCATACATCCTGTTCCCTCTCATCTCCCCTTTCCCCTCAGACCCATCCTCCACCCTTGCAATCTCCCCCCATATAAAAAAATCTCATTGTGGATGCTGAAGTGTTCTCAGTGTGTGCCACAATATTCCTTCTTGTCCATACTTTTTTGCTTACAAATGTTCATTACAATGACTCTTTGGTCTGGTATGAGGCCTCTGGCTTCTGCTAGTTTGTCAGTACTGGAACCTCACTGGGACTCCTCTCAGATATGCTGTTTTTGTCCCATGTCATGGAGATCCTGTAGTTTTGGGTCTGTGGAGCTGGCCTCTTCATGCATTCCAGCAGCTCATCCATGGGGTGGGCCAACTCAAATCCCTGGTTCCTGAGCCTGCAACCTCCACTTGCAGGGCCTGCTCTCCCGAGTGCTGCAGCAGGTAAGGGGTTGGACTAGCTCTCCTACTTTCATGACCCCATCAGGGATTACTCTTCTACCTGCTCCCTGTGATGAGGGCAAGAAAGTGAAGAGAATCTCTCCCTTGCCAATACCACAAAGCAGACAGAAGGCAGGGCTGGCTCTCCCACACTCACTCCCTCAGGGCTGGCTTACCCACAGCCTCCCATCTCCCATCCAGGGCCAGGCAGGTCTCCCCTAGTCTCTGGCTTGCTTCTTGTCCTGGGAGCCCATGTGGTGCTTGCCTGGTGCTGGACTGGTGTTTGACACAGGCTAGCTCCCCTTCCAGGCCCTATGGCCCCAAAGTGATATTGGTATCCAGCTTGCTTTTTTTCCCCCCCTGGGAATGTTAGGCTACTGTTCATTCAGCTGTTCATAGGTCAGAATGCTGACCGTAGACATAGCGTCTCTCCTCTCTGCCACCTACTGATGCACATGTGACACAGCAGACACATCTGTTTCTATGCTTTTAAAGCCCAGTTTTAGTTCATTCTAATAAGTCATTAATTCTTATTTTAATATGATCAAATTCTGTTTCAAAATGAAAGCCCTTTAAACTACACAGTAATTACCCACAGTGTAATTTCACATTCTGATACTGCAAGTCAATACTCTCTCACAGGGAAATATATTCTAGTTCACTTAACCATTAGTTGCTCAAAACTGGTGCCCTGGTTGGCACAACACACAGCTGCTAGAAGGATGGGTTTAAGTGAGTGGACCTGTATGTAACCTTACATCAGTGAGTCCATGTCTTCACAAGGCTTGCAGGTGACAGGGTAGTTTTATCCACTTTCCCCAGAGATAACAATCAGAGTCACTAACCTGTATCCAGAGCACCAAATGACACACCAAATACAGACATCATGGCAATCAGTAATGTTGCTGTCTTGGAGAAAGGAATAAGATAAAGACCAATTGTGGTAGCCAACATCGACATTCCTAAGAAGAAGGGTGAAAATGTCAATTACAGACAGACTATTCACACAGGGTCAAGCCAATGCGCTAACAGCAAAAATGAAAGTGAGTAAGGCTACATTAAACTGGATAATTTGAGAGTTTATTCAAATGGGTTATGTCATATAGATATTATATTATCTTTATGGATTATAAGGTACACATAATTACTGGGTGTGGTAGAGCATGCCTTTAATTCCAGGATCTGGGGAGGCAGAAGCAGGTGGATCTCTGTGAATTTGAGGCCAACTTGGTCTATGCAGTGAGTTTTAGGATAGCCAGGGCTATCGAGAATATATATGTGTGTGTGTGTGTGTGTGTGTGTGTGTGTGTGTGTGTGTGTG
>CAJQZJ010032522.1:506811-525365 GCA_907164525.1 Lophiomys imhausi
TGTGTGTGTGTGTGTGTGTGTGTGTGTGTGTGTGTGTGTGTGTGCCATATGGTATATATGGTATATGAGTACCATTCTAATACTATTAATAAATCATAAACATAAAACAACAATCTTTCTAACAATAAGATAAGCTGAAAATTTTGAAAGGTTTAACATTTATAAACTTATAGGTATTTTAGGATTTGAGGTGACAAAAAGTTAAACAAAAAAGCAGTTGTAGAAGTCTGTACTAAAACTTTGAATATGGACTGCGGAGCTGGCTCCATAAACTGCTTACTGACAGCAAATGGCCTGACTGTGATCTTACAGAATCTGTATTTTAAACAACAGAAAATTGTGCACACTTGTGATTCTAGGGTTGAGGAGGAGGCACATGAGGATACCTGGGGCTTGCTAGCCAGGCAGTCTACCCAGTTGGTAGACTCCAGGTTCAGGGAGGGACTTTGTCTCAAGATAAAGGGGCTGGTGAGATGGCTCAGTGGGTAAAGGTATCTTGCTGCCAAGCCTGATGATTTAAGTTTAGTTCCTATGTGGTAGGAGAGAACCAGCTCCCACAGGTTGTCTTCTGACTGCCACATGCACACACACACACACACACACACACACACACACACACACATAGACACGAATACACATACACACACACACACACACACACGCAGATACACACCGACACACATAGACACACATACAAATAGTTTTCAAAACCAAGGTGGAGAGTGATTGAGGAAGATGACTGATGTTGACCTCTGACCTCTACATGTCCACACCTTCGCCCCCCCCAATTGAAGTGAAATAGTAAAAATGTTTTAAGGAAATGAGTATAGCAGATAGAAAGGGAAGTAAAAGGCACATGTTTTGGGACTGGGCGTATAGCTCAGTGGTAGAGTGAATGATTAGGAGACACAAGTCTCAAGTCGGGCATGATGGCACACACCTTTAATTCCAGCACTCCAGAGGCAGAGGCAGGCAGATCTCTATGAGTTCGAGGCCAAACTGGTCTACAAAGTGAGTCCAGGACACCCAGGGCTCTGTTACACAGGGAAACACTGTCTCAGGGAGCAGGTGGGGGAAGACACAGGCCTTGAGCTTGATTTTCAGGAGAACTTTTCACCCAAAATTGAATGCACACACACACACACACACACACACACACACACACACATACACACATATATATATATAGCCTGCAGGTTCTCCCAGCATCCCTCAGTCACTACCTGTTAGAGGTTATGCCTGGCGTACCCAGCCCTCTACCCTGAACTCTCCAATACTACCTGGTTGCAAAAGACTTTTGATGTAGTTGTACCTTATGGGATTGAGGTCATTGTTATCATGAAATATTTTTCCAAAATTGTACTGCACTTAAATGTCTAAAAAAATAAAATAAAATGCCTGGTGTCAGACTCTACACCAGGTAACACCAGCAACAGCTAACTAAGCTGAACTGTTATTTCCTTCCTGCCTCATGAGAATCCTTACTCTGCTGGCTGTGATATTTGCAGGGACCACTACAAACATAAACTATTTTCCTTTCTTCCACGGGTATGAATGTGAATCTAAATACTGCGTAAACAAAATCAATTCCTCAACAAAAACAATTCGTTCAAGAGGCTTTTATTATTTTTGTATTATGTTATACACTCTAATTTATTTCACTGTACTTAATTCCTTATGCCTCCCTTGTTCCTTCCAATCCCCAACCCTAGGTGGGAGAGAAAGAAGGTTAAAGGGAAAAAGGACGTAGGTCTCTCTGAGCTACTTCCTGCTGATTAGGGTCTTTGGGTTCTTTGGGGATAATGCCAGTCTCAGTAGAAGTCCAGCAAACCAGGAGACAGCAGCAGTAAGAACAAACAGCAATGTGGGGGAGCACTGCAGCTGGGAGAGCAGCAACTTCTTTTTTCTTTGTAGCCCTTTCTCCTCTCAGTAGCACCTTTTCTCCTACTTCTTTGTAGAACAAGACATTATCTTGCTTTAATGTCTTTTGATTGTCAAAAGATGTAAATACAACTATCTAAGATAGTTAGAAATTTAAAGTTCTGTATACATAATAAATAAATAAATGCTTTAAAAAAAAAAGATGAAAGAAACCCTTTCCTTTGGGCTGGAGAGGTGGCTTAGAGGTTAAGAGCACTGGCTGTTCTTCCCAAGGTCCTGAGTTCAATTCCCAGCAACCACATGGTGGCTCACAGCCATCTACATTGAGATCTGTCTGGGCATATATGTAGAGCAAATACTGTATACATAATAAATAAATAAATGCTTTAAAAAAAAAGATGAAAGAAATTTAAAGTTATTTTGTTTAACTCTTTAATGTATATTGATAAAAATTTAAAGTTATTCTTTTTTATTTTACAAGAAGGGGGATATATAAGGGGAGTTAGAGTAATATAAATTAGATTTAATGAATATCTAGGGGCTTCTGATACAGTCTCTTAACACGGGGCATGAAGATCAACTTGGCTGATCTTTTTTGTAGCCTCCTTCTCAGGGGCCCTGGCTTTTTCTTTTAGAGCACCTTCTCTCGGGCTTCTTCGTAGAGCTTTTTCTCCTACTTCCTGGTAGAGCCCCTTTTCTCCTCAGGGCTCTGACTTTTTATCCCTCCCTCAAGTCGTCTGAGTTAAACTTGCTCAGCCAGCGAAGCCACCGCCCTGCTGGCTCATGAGAGTTAATACTTTACACCTGTGTCTTAAGCAGCCTCACACCTGAGACTAAACTAAAACATTCTCATAATTGGTTACTATGTCCAGCTAGCTTTAGGGATTTCTTTCTTTCTTTCTCTATTCCTTGTCTATCTCTTTAAAAATAAAGAGTATTTTGTTTATACAAATTTAATATTATTTTGTATATGAAATTTAAGATTATTTTGCTTATAGTGATGCAAGTTTAAAATTATTTTGTATATATTGATAGAAAATTAAAAATTTAATTACTGATAAGAACTTAAAATCATTTTTTTTGTATCTTGCTTTAATGTCTTTTGATTGTCAAAAGATGTAAATACAACTATCTATGATAGTTAGAAATTTAAGGTTATTTTGTTTAACTCTTTAATGTATATTGATAAAAATTTAAAGTTATTCTTTTTTATTTTACAAGAAGGGGGATATATAAGGGGAGTTAGAGTAATATAAATTAGATTTAATGAATATCTAGGGGCTTCTGATACAGTCTCTTAACACGGGGCATGAAGATCAACTTGGCTGTGGGCAATTGGCATAGCAGCATATGGACTAAAAACAAGGTTTATGGCCTGGCATTGTTTTCAGCTGCTAATAGCCTTACAAAGTGGGCAGAGCCCAGATTAGGCTGAAGCCAAATGAAACAAGGAGAGACCCTATTTAAGTCAAAGTGGATGGAGCCCAAGAGTTCCTATGCTACAGAGTCCCCACACTAGAGATGACAAGACGCAAGGCAGTTTGTATCATCTGATGGAGACATTGCTGGTGGACTGAAAAGCTGATCTCAAACAGAGCTGAAAAGTTATGGCCAGCTTTCCCTGAGGCAGAAAGAAGCTGGTGAGCAGGGAAGGCCTCAGCAAAGCAGGAAAAGGCCAAGGACTAAACCCTGTGGCACAGCTTTTGCCTAGATGGGTTCGACCAGTTCAAACAGTGGCCTGAATGGAACTGTGGCCAACCTCAAAGACTGAGGCAGAGTGGCTGAGTGGCTAATACAAACTGAATAAATTGGCTTACCAACAGCTGAGGCCTTCCAGAGAGAAGAAAGCCTCAAGCCCCATTTAAGGTGAAGCTGCCATAGCCAATTTACCCTAAAGGACCTACGTCTGAGATATTCCTGAAGAAAGACTGTTGACTAAGTGTCTTAAAGGATCTACTCCTGAGGTGCTCCTGACTATTGAGAACCTGACCCAGAGACTGTGTTCCTGATGACTGAGGACCTGCCCCAGAAACTGTATCCTTCTAAAAGGTTAGGATTAGTTGTTAGATAATAGTTGTTACAGTTATTAATAGGTTTAGTTGTTAGGTAATTGGGGTTATAGTAATTCTTAGGGTTAGTAGTTAGGTAATTGTTTAATATTTGTTATAAGTGCATATAGTTATTAATAAATATATATTTAATAATAAAAAGATTCGTCTTCAGTTGTGAGTACATGAAGAGCTTTGCCCTCATTTCCAGAATATGAAAAGCAGTCTGGGTTCAGGGATGACATGGAGAAACAGGGATTAAAAATGCGTCCTGTATCACTTCACCACCATCTTCGGTTTCTTCGTGCTCAGTCCCCTGCAGGGCCTGGCCAAGTGTGGGGTACTTACCCTGATCTCTGTGGCCCCGGGAACCCTGCTCTATCCCCAAATATGCAGAGCCGCGTGGAGATAAGTGTCAGAGTGGAAAGCCGAGCCTCAGGAGTGCTCAGGGCTCAGCGCAGATTCTCTCCAGCTGCCCAGGTAGGGACAGGAAGCCCAGTTGCCAGTGGGGGATACACACACAGTACCCATTTTGCTGTCTAGTCTGAATTAAGGCTGCGCTTAGAGTCAAGCTGTAGACAAAAGTCGATGTTTATTTACCTAAAAGTAGAAAACGATTCATGCAGTCGAAAAGCACTCCGCCAACCACAGAGCCGCACAGGTAGCCGAGGGCCCGCCCCACGAATATTTCAGAGAGGCTGCTAATGTTCCGGTTCACATTTCTTGCCAGGTCTGGAAATGTGGGTCCCAATATGGCAACAGTCATTCCCTGAAGTTAAAAAAGATTTACTTGCAAACGAGATAATATACATTTCATTTTTATCTACCACACACAAAAAAGTAAGGAGTGGGCTACAAAGCAGAAATTTATTTTAAGGCCCATTCACAGTAAGGAAAAGTTTTACAATGATTATGATACTGGTGTTACCAGAGCCATAGACCTTCATTTTCCTCATTTCAAAGTTCTTTTTCCCCCCAAAATTATTTCTTTTTAAAAATATCAAATATGTATTCACTGTGGTGTACAGTGTGCAAGGAGGCCAGAAGGGGGCGTTGGATCCCCTGGAACAGGAGTCACAGATGGTTGTGAGTCACCATGCGGGTGCTGGGAACCAAACCCAGGTCCTCTGGAAGAACAGCCAGTGTTCTTAACTGCTAAGCCATCTCTCTAACCAACGAATGATTTAATTCTTGTGGCTTTGTCTATTTAAATAAAAGTTAATAAGAAGCTGGAGATAAAACTCAGTGGTAGCGTGCTTTCCCACCTGTCCTAGTCTACCTTGAATGTCTAGCACTGCAATATAACAATGATAATCACAGTAACAATACAGGTGGGGATATGACTCGGTTGTAGCATGCCTGCCTATCATACAGGAAGTCTGGGTTCACTTCCCAACACTGAACAAAACTGGAGGTGTGGTGGTACACACCCGTGATCCCAGCACTCCTGAGGTAGAGGTAGAAGGATCAGGAGTTCAAGGTCATCTTCAGGTACATAGTGAGTTCAAATCCAGCCTGGGCTACATGAGAACTTGTTTCAAAATAATAAACAATATTTAAAACAAATAAATGATGAACAAAATAAATTTATGAAATAGGCATTTACCATAAATTTGAAATGTATTCAAATATATATTTGAAATAGTTTCCTATATTTTGGAATACATAACAATCACTAGCATGAGAATTTATATGTCAGAGATTTAAATTATCAAATTGTTTTCATTTTAAATTTGTATTTCCATTTTCACTTTGTGTGTGTGTGTGAGTTCATGTGCCATGTGTTTTAAGGCCTAAAGAAAACTTTATATTTACTGGAATGAGAATTAGAGACAATTTCGAGTCACCTGACATAGGGACGGGAACAAACACTGATCCTCCAGAAGAACAGCAGGGAATCTTAACCTCAAGGAATATTCCAGACCTGGTCTCATTTCTTATATTATTAGAAAGGGAATTTTTTTTTTCTGGTACACATGGAGCTTTACACACATAGAATACACAGGAGATAAATTAACTGAGTTTATTCAAATCTACACTTCTTTTCAAAGAAACCTTCAGCCACCAGAAGCATAGAATGTCAATCTTCCTCGCAAAATGTACACAGGTACAGCATGACTTTAACAATAACTCTGTTCTACAGCTACCTTGGTATATAACCAACTCTAACCTAGTATGTTGACACACTGCATCTGTGTGAACCTATCTCTCATAACACACGGCCAATCTCATGGGCTGCATAGCATGTGGTTATGTCCAAATAAGACAAAGTCTAACCTGAACCAATCACAGCTGCTTCCGTACATCACTTCCTTCTTACGTCTATAAATCTTCCTTTCCCGTCTTGCTGGGAAGGGTTGTCTGCTTCTGTTGGCTCCAGGAGCCACCCAACTCATAAATCGTGTGTTTGCTCAAATGAACTCTTGGCATCAGATGGGTGATTGAGACCTAGACCTCCACTGATCATGACAGCACCAAGTACTCAAAAAATCATACTGTCCAGAGTCCCCTGAGCGCCAGCAGCTCACACAATAATCAGGGTCATGAGTAGGCTTCCACTTTGATTGGAGTGATATAGATGTGTGTACTGAGCTCTTGATTGTATCTGAACACTTTCTACTGGACTGAGTCCAGGATGACTTTCGATCTGGTAATTAACTGGACTGTGTCCAATCAAGGGCCTTAGGAAGATCCCATCTTAAAATAATCTAAGGATGAGTGTGGGAGTCTGTTTCCTGAGACACCTGCTAACTTCATTAAAAAACATTATGGGCCCAGAACTTGTGTACTTCGTGGGAAATGAGTTAATCATACTAAGGGTACCATAAACATACTGTGGATAAAATGTTTATGTAGACGTTTACTTAGATTGTTCACTTGGGAGGAGTATTTGAAAAGTAGGGCTCCAAGACATAAGATCAATGGATTTTTGGTTTGGTTTGGTTTGGTTTTGCTTTGCTTTGCTTTACTTTGTTTTCAAGACAGAGTTTCTCTGTGTAGCCCTGGCTGATCTAGAGTTCACACTGTAGACCAGGCTAGCCTCAAACTCGGAGATAAGCCTGCCTCTGCTTCTGGCGTAATGGGATTAAATGTGTGCCACCACTGCCTGACAGACATTTTTGTTTGTTTGTTTTAAAGGAATTAATTGTGTAATTGGTACACAGAGACATCTAAAAGATCAAGTGAATCAAAGAACTTTGTAGGAGTCCTTGTACAGGAAAGAAATATGTATTTTTCACAAATATTAGTTAAAGATTGTAGCCACCTAGGCAGGAAATTTTGTTCCATTGGTGAGGAAGACACCTTGGAGCAAATAATTTTCAGTGTTTTGACTTTGGAGTATTGGAGATTGAACCCAAGACCTTAAACATGCCAGTCTACTACGGAGCTACCTAAGATCCTGGATCTACATGTGCTATGATCCATTAATGAGCATTGTATATTTTACCTGGTATGTGCCCAGACTTTTTATCTATCTATCTATCTATCTATCTATCTATCTATCTATCTATCTATCTACCTACCTAACTAGGTTTTTCAAGACAGGGTTCTCTGTGTATCCCCAACTGTCCTGGAAGTCACTCTGTAGACCAGGCTGGGTTTGAATTTAAGAGATCCACCAGCCTCTGCCTCCCAAATGCTGGAATTAAAGGCGTATGCCTCTATGCCCAGCTCTGCCCATACCTGTTTGTTTGTTTTTTGTTTTTGTTTTTGTTTTTAGCTACCCCCCTTTTTAAAACATTAATTTGTTTTTTCAAGTTACCTCTCAAACATAGTATCCAGCTTCCTCTCCTCCTGGTCCAAACCTCCCTCCCTTCCTCCCTCCCTCTCTCCTTATTCTGCTTCTCAGCCCTCTCCTTCTGCTCAGATGAGGTTGGCTCCCACATATCATACTCCCTCAGTTCTTCAGTCAGGTGAGGGCCAAGAGCTTCCTCTTGTACTGGGGCTTGATATGGCACCCCATCTAGGGTGAGATGTTCCACTAAACTGCAATAGGGTCTGTGACCTGTGCCCAGACCTTTTAAATTAAAAAAATAGTATCTATTGCTTATATGTTAAAGTATATCTGTCTGCATTTGTATGTCTATTATTATTATATGTAACTATATTGCTAAATTAAATTTAATCATTTAAAAAATCTTATTTATTTTTATTCTGGGTGCATTGGAGTTTTGCTTGCATGTATGTCTAGGTGAGAGTGTCAAATCTTGGCGTTATAGATAGAAGTGAGCTGCCATGTGGGTGCTGGAATTTGAACCCGTCCTATGGAAGAGCAGTCAGGGCTCTTAACTGCTGGACCTTCTCTCCAGGCCCAGGTACTATCTTCTTAAGTAAAATGTTTTTTAAGTTTAGCTTAGGGACTGGAGAGATGGCTTAGTGGTTAAGAGCCCTTGTTGCTCTTGCAAAGGATTTGGTTTTGGATCCTAACACTCACATGGTGGCTCACAACCATCTACAACTCTAGTTACAGGAGAGCTAACGCCTTCTTCTGACCCCACAAGTACCAGGCATGCATGTGATATGCATACATATGTGTAGACTAAGTACTAATCCACAGAGTAAAATAAATAAATCTTAAAAAAATATTATTACAAATAAAGTCTCAAAAAAAATAAGAAAGAACTTACCTACATTCTTTTTGGCTTTATATGACTTGGGAAGTCTGGTTAACAAAACAGAGATTTTTAAAAATTGTTTTAAAAATAATTTCTTAAAATGTATTTTTATAGAATTTCACCATTAATTATAATATATATGCACAACTTTTTCTCCTCAGGGATACTACAAATTAAGCTTATCTGTTGTATAATTTTTTTTCAGCAAGAAAAGCAGCTTATGGGGCCTAGCCACCTGACACCTCATGCTTCCCAGCATCTCAGGCGCAGTCATTGGAAGTAAGATGTAAAAGAAAAATCTCTGTGAAAGGTGTTCCTTCTGTACCAGAATATTATACTATTCTCATCATCAAGAATGCACAGCTTGGGGCAGGAGAGATAGCTTAATGGTTAAAACTACTGGCCGCTCTTCCAGAGGACCTGAGTTCAGTTCCCAGCACCCACATGGCAGCTCACAACTGTCTGTAACTCCAGTCTTGGAGGATCTGACACCTGTTCTGCCTCCAAGGGCAGCAGGGATGCATATTGTGTACAGGCATACATGCAGGCAAAACACAGACACATGTTTTAAAAACAAGTTTTAAAAAGAGATGTACAGTTAGGGATAACGGAAATATGGACAAGTAATTTAAACCTAGAGCTAGCAGAAAGGGGGTGGGAAAAGGACTAGGGATAACATTTTGCCTCTTCTGTAGTTTCTTATCTCAGAGACTAAGATAGTTGGGACTATTAGTGATCATATCTGTACCACACCGGCAGGTTATTCTAAGAGCACATTCTTCTTTTTGGAGTTATAACAGAGTTAGCAGTCTATTAATATCAAATGACTCACAAGGGCACATTTACTTTCACTGATGGAAACTAAGGTCAATACAGGTTAAAATTCTAATACATCAAAATATCATTACTAGAAACAAGAAGCCCTCTGCAATTATACAAGGAGATGTGACTTTTATAAGTGTAGTGGTGTTTTTTGAGACAGGGTCTCTCTGTGTATCCCTGGCTTTCCTGGAATCACTTTGTAGTCTCACAGAGATCCACCTGCCTCTGCCTCCTGAGTTCAGGGATTAAAGGTGTGCACCACCATACCTGACAATTACAGACAGCTGTGAACAGCCATGTGGATGGGATTTGAATCCAGGTCCTTTGGAAGAGTAGTCAGTGCTCTTAACTGCTGAGCCATTTCTCCAGTCTCAAGTGTAGTAGTTTTTAATGAGACTGGCCCCCAAAGGCTCATATGTTTGACTAACTGGTACTCAGTTGGTGAAACTCTTTGGGAAAGGTTAGGAGGTGTGGCCTTGTTGGAGGAGTTGTGTTTCTGGGGGGGTGGGCTTTGAGGTTTCAAAAGACCACAGTACTCCCAGTTAGCTTTCGATTATTCTGTCTTGTGGTTGTGGTCTCAATATTTAAGTTTTTAGTTATTGTTACAATGCCATGTCTGCCTGCCTGCTGCCGTGCTCCGAACTATGATGGTCATGGACTCTAATCCTTTGGAACTGTGAATCCCAATTTTTTTTCTTTTATAAGGTCATGATGTTTTATCACAGCAATAAAAAAGTAACTAAGGCAAAGGTTGGTAGCAGGGAGTGGACTATTGCTGTGACAGGCCTGACCATGCTGGGTGTTTAAGGAATGTGGAACACAGTGGGACTTTGGACTAGAAAAGCAGCTGGATGTTGTTGGAGAGCCTTGAAAGATAAAGGTCTTGAGAGCAATGTGGACTATGGACGCCCAGCTCAAGAGGCTTCAGAGGGGAACAATTAGCAACAGGGCTACATATCATTCTTGTGATATTTTGGCAAAGAATGTGGCTATTTTTGCCCTTACCCTAAGAACCTGCCTGAGGCTAAATTCAAAAGTATGGGCTAATTTTATTGGCAGAGGAGGTTTCGAGACAGCTCTCTATTGACTTGGTCACTTGGTTATTAGAAGTGACTTTTATGCAGATCTAAAATTAAAAAGAACAAGAAGGGGGAAAAAAATACAAAATACACAGTTGGGGAAAATAAGAGCACCAAGAAATTTAACGTTGGCACTAAGGCTTGTGCTGAAAGTGATAAGAGGCCTGATGTGAAATGGAATAAAGGAAATGGTGCTCGCAGGGCAAGACCCCACCCAAGTAAGCTTCCAACTTATAAAAATGAAAGTTTATTCAACAAAGAAAAGCTTAAACAAATGCAATTCAAAGAGGGCAAGGTTCCATCAAACAGGCAGAAGAGCTTGGCAGCTTTGGCCACATGATTCAGGAAGGATACAGGGATAAAGGGGCTGTGAAGTCTTCCTCCACCATTAAGTGAAGCTGCTGAAGCAAGGCATGTGACAGAGGAGACCCTTCATGGAGGCCCAGAGAGGCCATTGCATGAAGCTGTGAAAATGAAACCTGGACTGTGTTGGAGACCCCAGGATGTTGGAGATGCCAGATCTAGGGGATATCTTCCAAGGAGAGGTGCAGACAGAGAGTGGAACCAGCCCAAGAGAGAGAAATATGTTGTAGTCAGCAAAGCTGGAAGGGCAGAGCCATTTACAGTTAAGAAACTGACTTGAATCTCAGAAGAGACTTTGGACTTTCAAACTGTGTTGAGATGGTGAAAGACCTTGGGGTCTTTTGAAGTTGGAATAGATGCATTTTGTATTATGATATGACCACAAGTTTGGGGGTCAGATAGTTGAATGTAGTGTTTGAATGAGAATGGCTCCCACAGACTCATATGTTTGGAATACTCAGTCCCCAGTTAGTGGAACTGTTTTGAAATGATTAGGAGGTATGGCCTTATTAGAGGAGGTGTGTCCCTGGGAGTGGTCTTAGAAGTTTTAAAAGCCCTTGCCATTCCCAGTGTTCTCTCTCTCTCTCTGACTCTCTCTGCTATGTGGTTGTTGTCTCAACATATAATATTTCAGCTATTGCTTAGGCACCATGCGCCCTGCCATGATGGTCATAGACCCTAGATCTCTGAAACTGTGAACCCCAAATAAACTCTTTCTTTTATAAGTTGTCTTGGTCATAGTCATGGCAATAGAAAAGTTACCAAGATAGTAAGGAAAGCTGTAAAGTATGAAGATACATTATCAAAGGAAAAATGAATTCCCTTCTGTCTTAAAGTAGGACTGTTGCTCTGTTGGATGTGGAAGTGGCTAAGAACACGTGAGATTGAGCAAGTCCAAACCCTGGGAATCTCAAAATTGGGGCCTCATACCCCATAGTGAGAATGGAAGATGTGGGACAAGCTCTCTCTGTGCTTCTGCCTGCCTCAGGAGCACACACAGCGCCCAAATGGCTAACTTCCTTGTGTACATAGAAACAACCCCCAGGAGGTCACAAGTGAGCTCAGTCATGTACCAAGTGTCTGGGACCTTTCCCCATGTAAATATAGCATTGGCAACATCTCAATCTCAGTCAACAGACTGCATTCACCCCCTCAAAAAAAAAAAATCACTCCCCATTTCCCATGGTTATAAAAGCTCTCACCCATCTCAGAGTTCAGGATATTCAGGGGAGATTTAGAGGAGATCATGGGAGAACGAAGACCACCATGACACCTAAGCTGAAAATAAAGGATTGCTGGTTCACCAGATAGCTGCCTCACAGCTGTTGTGATTCTACCTGAAGGAACTTCCACCTATGGAGAAATCTTTTCTGTAACTGCACCTGTGTTTATATGCCTGAACCCACCCTGCTTTCTTTGGCTCAAAACACCAGCCCTAGACCCCGGTGACCCCAAGAGCTCGGCGGACCCAAGACCCCACCCTACCCCCACCCTGGGACTCCGACTGCAGCTAGCATGAGCATGATCCCACATTCCCTAGTACTCACACATCCAGGAGGGAACAGACACGTCCCCAGCTGCATTTGTGCAAAAGTTGCTGTGGTGCTGCCCGCTTTTTCTCTATCCTGGCCCTGTACCCAGTGGGACATCAGAGAGAAATGCAGCCACCAATTCCTACCCACAGACTGGATACTCCAGGCCAACCCAGGCCGCTATGCTACAATTGGTGCCCTAAGTAGGGCAAGTCCACAACCTCTGATTCAAACACAAAAAGGGTGTGTCCACCAAGCCCTCAAGCTCTGAGGAGAGTATGCTACATTGTTCTAAACTAAGAACAATGCGGCCTACCTAAGTAGAATGGGTAAGAATATTGCAGGGAGTCTTTAGAAGAGGAATCTGTGAAAAGAATTTTCTGTTTGGCCAGGCTGGCTAACAGTAGAATAGAATTGTTAGGATGTTTTTCTAGAAACTGAGCATTAATACTAAGGATCGCTTAAAACTAGAACTTGGTCTACTTGTTTTCCTGGAATACTGGATAGTGATCAATGGGAAGTGTGAAGGATCTGTTCTCTTATTGTTCCATTTGAGGTACATGGCCCAAGAAACAAAGATTTCTTGGTCATAGGAAATGACCAAGATAGTTTCCTGTGTTTCATGTTGTATTTGCAACATTTTAAAAATCACTTAAGAAATTGAGTCCTCTTTACTAACAGATCTAAGCTTATCCCACAGTTATGACATTCTTAAAATTTAGTTTGAAGTTCTCCTATCACTTTGGCTTAAATGAAAGATTATTGTTCACTATGACCTGCAATTCTATCTTCATCAAATGTGTTAAATCTTTGATATTTTCATGGCATCCTTCAGATTAAATTATGTTTTTCTTTACCTTGAATTAATTTGGGTCCTTTCAGAAAGTCCCTTGGACTTTCTCAGAAACATGATCTATATTCCTAGAAATAGAGAAATAGCAAATTAATTGCATGAGTTTGATAAGTAATATGGGAAACAGGGCCAAATAAACAATGTTAAAATCTCTTTGAGTTGCTTTTGGGTCAATGTGTTAATATTTCAGAAACTATATGAGATTTGTAGAAATATGGTGCCATCAGTCAAAATTCTGATAATTATCTTTAAGTGCATACAGGAGCCTGGAACAATGGCCTGCTTGTGTGGCCCTAAATAATGAAGAGACTGAGGCAGGAGGATCAGCCTGGCAGTTCTGGCCAACACAAATGACATTGTCATGTTTTGAGAAATTGTATATGCAGCAGAAATATCCAACCCTTCTCCTCAAGTGTTTCACTATTGTAGTGACTTTTCATCAGATGTCAAATAACGGCCATTTTTAAGTCTTGTCGTGGACAGTTGTTTGTTCTGTATCAGCTTAGTGCTGACATTCATGAAAGGATTCTAAGCACAGAGTTCTGGCAATTTTAAGGACATTCCATGGAATAGCTAAAACTTGCTATAACTCTAGTGAAGAAACAAAATGTCTCATAAATATGAAGCACAAGAATTAAATTAACCACAAAGGGAATGACTTGGCGTATTTTCATTCTAAGTCAGCTAGCATGAACTGGTGAGCTGTACAATCACAGTGAACGCCACAAGATGGACGGAAGTCAAATGTCTACACCATCCGAGCTGCTGAAACAAGCAGCTTCAGGTTCCTGAAGTGGAAGAGCAAAGCTGGTGTTAAGGATGTAAACCCCTTGCCAAGAATGGGCTCAGGGACAGCGTGGATGACTGCTTGGAGCTGCTGGCTCCTCACAGCTTCCAGCAGAAAAAAAAAAAAAGCTCTGCGAAAGAGCTGAAATGACTCAGATGAGGACAAACATCCATGGGTGGCTGTTTTATAAAAATTGCTGATGCTTGGGTTGGTCACACCTATAATTTTGGTAAGAAAATAAACACCTCAAGCAATATTGTAGCAACTCCTGGACGATTTGAACACTTTTGGTTCTGTTCACTTGCTGCACTCAGTGTGTGCCCACCTGGACATAAGCTTTTCTATAGACAGAACGGCTAATTCTATAAGTAGCTATAGTGACGAAAAATGTGTTTTCCTCTTGGGATATTCCCGAAAAAAATCTCCAGCAACAGACATACTTGTTTTACTGCATAAGTGCCAGAAACATAGTAGCATCAAACCAAGCTCCCGGATTGACCAGATTGCCCGTCAACAGCATTACCAATTGGTAGCAATTGGATCCACTTCTACTGCAGAGCACAGACTTTCTAGGCCTTGTGACAAAGCCATTGCAAGACCACACCTCTGGTGAAAACACTCTAAGTATCTCACACTCCATTCAAATAAAGTGTGTGACGTGACTCAGTAGTTGAAGCACACTCACTAGGTAAAAGAAATCCTTCGCAACTGATGATGCCCTGAATTTTCATGACCTAGATCCTGAATAATAGTCTTTTAGAAACAACATCATTAAGTAGCTCCCTTTGACTCTGTTGGACGATATCACACCAGTATTTGCTCTGGTATTAGAAAACATCAGAGCCCTCAGTTCTGAATGGACAGCTCTCAAGACTCTTGAAACTGTACATCTGTTGGGAACCTTAGAGCAAACCTGACCAGGAATGTGTCTCCAGAGAAGCAGAAGACATCCTTGGTAGGGACAGTTTGATTCACAGATCAAGAATAACCTTGTACTCCAAAAACTTTTTTCTTTGCTCCATTGCCAGCTGTCTTGATCTCTTCCATTTCCTTACAGGGAGATACACAGCACCATGGAGGCTATGCCATGAATAACACCATCCAACAACAACAATAACAAACACCTCAGTATCTGTTAATAACTTAGTCAGCGAGTATAGGAAACTGGGGTTTCTGCAAGGGGTTGGTTTTGAGTACCCAGTTCACATGATCTATGTAACCACTAAATTCAGGAAACACTCTTTCCCCTAAATGATCCTATGCACCATTACGTTATGCTGAGGGATCAGAAGAATGTTTTCCACTGGACCATGTTCAAGAGTGACAAAGACTTAGGAGTAAGCAAATTCAGCTGAGTTCTGCTCAAATGCCCTTAGGCAGCCATGTTTTCCAGTCCTGAGTCCCAAGATTTACCTATGGAGAATATCTCTACTCTATTCGGCTTCTTTGCTCGTTTAGAAATTGTATAAGACCTAGCTTTCTCTTCCCTTCTGAATAGTTTTCCTTAAAGTTTCCACAATCATACCAAAGCGGCCAATATCCAAAATTAGTTCCAACCGTGCAATAAACAATAAGTAAGCTTCCACTGAAGAAAAGCCCTAACAGGGTTCCTGGACTGACTTCACTCTGGGCAGTAGGTGGCGCTGTTGTATGGTACTTGAAGCTAATATTTGTTTGGGGAAATTTTGTGTGTTGTAGTACATAAGACTTCCATGTTCCAAGGGGTAAAAAGGCACTCTCAGAAAGGTAACTGAGAATATTTACGTTCATAATTAGTGGAACAAAATTGAGCTTTGAAGCCTCTTGCCCATGTTATGAGCTTGTGAGTGGTGCTGAGAAAAATACAGTGTTGTGCCTAACTTTTCCTTGATTTTTACTACAAACCAAAGGGTGGTGAAGCTGAGTCTGGTGGCATCCATCTATAATCCCAGCGCTCAGAAGGCAGAAGTGGGTGCATCTCTATGAGTTCGAGGCAAGCATAGTCTGTCTATGTAGCAAGTTCTGGGTCAGCCAGGGCTACCTAGTGAGACCCTGTAGTTAAAACAAACAAACAAACAAAAAACAGTAATGAAAAGCGTAGCTGACGAGTTGCGTAGAGCTCAGCTGGGACAGCATGTGTGTGGTATGGACAAAATGCTCTGGGTTCAGTTTACAGCAATAATAATAAGTAATAATAACAGTATCAATAGAAGAGCTGATGATGGTGTTGCTTTAAGAAAACTCCGAGGATGGAAAGACAAAACAAAATGTCTGCAAGAGCAGGAGCAGCTCAGCCGGTTTGCAGGCGTCCAGAATGGCGGTCCTAAGACTTCCTTGTCACAATAGCTAAGTGTGTCTCTAGCTTCCCATGATGTGTTACCAGGCTAACTGCAAAGAAACTTTAAGTCAGTGGCTGTCACAGCCCACTGTGGCTCTTAGTCACCATCAGAACCCAAACAAAAATTCTGGTCGATAGCAGGAAATAGATTCCTTTGAAGTCTCTTGTAATGTAAATGTCTAGGCTATTTTGTTATGTTCAGCTTGGTTCACATAGACAACCATAAGGACTGTACTGAGTTTCACGGTGTCATTAGTGCTTGATAGCATCATGTAATTCCCCAGTGTGTCATATCCCCTCAAGAGATATAAACAGGGCAGGGCATGCTGATAAATACCCATAATTCTAGTATCCAGGAGGCTGAGGCAGGAGGATCCAGAGTTTAAAACTAGCCTGGGCTATATAGCAAGACTCTCCCCGACTTCACCCTCAAGGAGAGGAGGGTCATAAATGTTCCTCTTCTGCCGTCCTTTGTAGTTTAAACAGTAAGTAAGAGCGTGAAGAAAGCGTAACTGTGCAGTGAATTGAGATTCTGTTTGGACCGATCAATTGATCAATTGACAGAAAGGCTTTTCGTTGCTTAAGGTTTCAGAAAGTCTCTCAAAATTTGAGAGGCTGTGGGGGGGGGGGTAGCTTTCTCTTGGGGGAACCCAACCTCCGAACTTCCCCAGATCACATTTACCAACACAGAATTCCCCCCACAGTGTACACAGGGGTTGGCAAAGGGCACTTCCGACGTGACTTTTTGCTCTAAGAAAACGATTCAAGTGCTGCAGGGTTGATTTTAATAGAATCCCGAGTAAGGATTACTGGGCAGGGTAAGGCACATTGGGGCGCTACCACTAAAACACCTGTGTGACCAAGAAAAAGTCGCTTTCCTCTTGGGCCCGTTTCCTATTTGCAAAACCAAGTGGATGGGCACCCTAAAGAGGAAGCGCTAGAAAAGTCAGTTTATTGTGTAGTAAGTTACAGTTTGGGGTGCAGTGGCTACAGACCCAAGCAATGCTAGGAAAGTTTGCTGCGGTTAGAAAACAGTACAATCAATTTCGAACTGAACAGCGACCCTCAGTGATTAAAATAGCGCCCCGTGAGATAGCTGGTGAGCCTGAAGTGCCCAGAGTCCCAGAACGTGCAGGCAGCTGGGAAGGGCGGGTCCCCTGCACGAGGTTCGCGCCCCAGCCTGGAAGAGGCGCAACCTCAGCTCTCACCAGCCCTAGGAAGGCGGCATAAAGAACCGCGGTGGAGAACCAGCGCAGCATGTTCCTGGCCCCGCCGCTCCGCAGGGAGGCTGCCGCCTTCTGTCCATTCTGCGCTGGGGTCTCTGTCTGGAGGAGGCGCTGCCCAGCAGCCGCGACCCCCAACCCACGGAACTCCATTTCCAGCTCCAGCTTGGCTTGACTGGTCTTGCCGCCGCCAAGCTTTTCGGCAGATCCCTCTAGAGCTCTGATCCCGTGTCCTTCCAAGCACCGGAGGTTCCGCCTAGTGCCACCTTCCCCCAGGAACCTTTCTGAATCAGGCCAGGGAAAGTTGGACTTCGAACAAACCTGTGTTGCAAGAGGAAGACATCCAAGACTCATCTTGCACAAGCTCTGTGCAATCATGCAATGAAAAAGAAAGATCCAGCCAGCGAGGGCGGTGTCTCCTCTGGGAACTAAAAGCGGTTACTAGGAAGATCACAGGTCGCTCTCTGTCCAGAGTCTCACCTATCAGAACCTCAGACACCAGCTAGCTGACTAACGGGTGGGATGCCGCAGGGTGGAGAAATTTGGAAGTTCAGCTTTGAAATGGAAGCCGCTAAAAAGCGGCAGGCAGGCCTTTAATTCCAACATTAGGGAGGCTAAGGCAGTACGACTAGTTGTAGGGCAACATGGATTACATAGAAAGACCCTATCTCAGGCTGGTGAGATGGCTCAGTGGTTAAGAACACTGGCTGCTCTTCCAGAGGGCCCGAGTTCAATTTCAGGCACCCACAAGATGGCTCACGACCATCTATAAAGGGATCTGATGCCTTCTTCTGCCATGTCAGTGTATACATGCAGACAGAGCACTCCTACATTAAATAACTAACTAACTAAATAAATAAATTTTGAAAAAGAAAAAGAAAACCCTGTCTCAAAATTAAAGCAAAAAGATGTGAAGCTTGTAGGTGCCTGCATCTCTCCAAGCCCACTAGTGGGTTCTGCTAAGGGGCTGTAGAAACATCTATCAGACACACACACACACACACACACACACACACACACACACACACACACA
>CAJQZJ010032522.1:531202-542577 GCA_907164525.1 Lophiomys imhausi
TGTGTGTGTGTGTGTGTGTGTGTGTGTGTGTGTGTGTGTGTGTGTGTACCTGACATGGCACTACTGTCAGAGGTCCCAACAACATAAGTCAGATTATCAGGCTTGGTGCCGAGCACCTTTACACACCTGGCCAGCCCTTGAGAAAGGTGTTGTGTGTCAGGTCCAAAAGAAACTCAGGACAAACTGGCTGACTGATGCCTACTAGCATACCTAAACACGTGCTGGCCTCCCAGCTCACTTTGCACTTACAGCTCTTCTCACCCCAACCCTACCCTAAACTCCAACTTCTGGTCTTCCCTGCCCCCAGCTTCTCATTCCTATAAACTCTGCCATTTTGGCCATGTGTTCTCTTGGCCCCCTCTCTCTTGCCTCTCTTTTATGGTCTTCCTCTCTTGCTCTCCCCACCCCCTCTCTCTCTTCTCACGGCCCAGTCCATTCTGCTGGACATATTCAATGCACTACTTTTTCTCTCTGCTCTGGACTCTTCCAGATGTCTCTGGCTATATTCTCCCTCATATCTACAATAAAAAACTTCCCCTCAACCATAGCTAGGATTAGTCATGTTCTTGTTATACAGCATGCAAGTGCATGTGTGTGCAGAGGCCTGAAGCTGCCGTCAGATTTCTACCTCCACCATTCATACTTTATCGACACCAACTTCAGGCCTCTGCTCACACATGCACTTGCATACATTCCTGTTTTCCCTTTGAGTGAAAAAAAAAAAAAGAAATAAAAAGGAAAGGACATGACTGCTCCTAAGAATGGGGGAGGAGGAAGTTTATTGTGGATAAAAGGGAGAGCATAGCCAGAGGCAGGGTCATCTGGGAGAGTCCAGAGTGGACACGACCAGACTGAGCTGGGCCATGTGAGGAGAGAGGAAGGGAGAGAGAAGAGAGGGGAACCAGGTGCTGTTGGGGTAGTGTTAAACATTCTAAATGTTAATTAATTGGTCCTGCTTGCTGTCTGTTACTTACATTGACTCTGATTGGTTAAATAAAATGCCGAGGCCTGAGATTGGTCAAAGACAGTGAAAGGTGGGACTTCCTGGGATTAGAGAAGGAAGCCTTGCTTTAGACAGAGGATCAATTCATTCCAGCCAGGAGCAGGAGGAAGAAGACACACGCCATCCATGGGTTAGAAAAAAGAACCTCATTCCACATGGCCAGGAACATTGGCATAGGGTGGAGAATGGCAGTGCAAGGGGACCTATGTAATATGGGGTCATATTTGGGTAATAGAATTAAGAGCTAGCTTAGATGGGCCAGGATTGCACAACTCAGGCCTAGGCTTGTTAAAATCCTTTTGGTGTCTGTGTACTCATTTGTAATGGCTGCTTACAGATTAACAGCAGCAAATCAATTAACAATAATATAAATACTGGTTAAACAATTTAATTATCCATATTTTTTACAAGGTGCAGCAACCAAGAGGCCAAAGGTACAAAAGGATGGGAGGATAGCCAAAATATCTGGATTATATAGGGAAGAGCGTCTGGGAGAAGCCCCTGGACTGGAGAGTTCAGGGTAGAGGGCAGGGAACCCCAGCCATAACATGTAACAGGGATTGAGGGATGCTGGGAGAACCTAGTGGCCAGGCCCGCTTTATGTTAAATAGGAACCTCGGCGGTTTTCCCCCTCCCCTGGGTTTGAAACTTAATACCCTTTAGCCCTTTTTCCTGGAGCTTATGGATTCTGGATGTGGCAGAAGCAAAACATCACTTTGTCTTGTTTTCTTGTCACTAAGCATTTCTCACATCACAGCTTGGGGAGAAAAGTCTGCACACCAAGATAAAAAGTAGTGTGTCATGTAGCTGATTCTGACCTAAAAATTAAACTTCACACGGTTCTCATACATGAGATTTCCCAGAGTGATTTTGTCCTTGTTTTGCTATCCACATGGGAAGATTTGCAGGGATCTTTGTGAGCATGGCAACCATGCAAAGCCTTTGATAGTTTTCTACTGAGTACATGAAACACAGCTTGAAAACTACCTGTATATGTATTTTTTTCCTTCAATAATGTTATTTATGTGGCAAGTGTTAAGTTTCAAACCCGGGACAAACGGCTGAGGTGCGTGTTAAACATGTCAAAGTGGACCTGGCCATTAGGTTCTCCCAGCATCCCTCAGTCCCACCTGGTACAGGGCATGGCTGGCATAGCCTGCCCCCTACCCTAAACTTCTCTAGACCAGAGGATGAGCTACCCCTTCCCTATATAATCCAGCCATTTTGGCTATGCTGGTCTCCTGGCCCAGGCCTCCCTGTTTTGTTGCCAGCTCCTCTCCTCTTTTCTCCTACCCCCCTCCTCACATGGCCCAGCTCAGTCTGGTCATGTTCTCTCTAGACTCTCCCAGGTGTTCCTGCCTCTGGCTATGCTCTCCCTTTTTATGTACCATAAACTTTCTCCTCCACCACCATACCTAAGAACAGTCATGTTTTCTTTCTTTCTTTCCTTTCTTTCTTTCTTCTTTCTTTCTTTCTTTCTTTCTTTCTTTCTTTCTCTCTTTTGTTCTTTGTTTCTTTCATTCATTCTTTCCTTTTTAATTTAACAAGCAAGGCCATTTCTTGCTCACTTGAAGATGACCTCTTCTTTCTGAACTGCTTCTTTCCCTAAGTAATATTTCAACAAGTTAAAAGCCTAAAGGGTGTTTAGATTCTAAAGGTTACATCTTCCTCATGGCGAAGTTTTCTGCAAGTGATGAGACAGGGCTGAGAGCTGAGAACCTCCTCAGCTCCAGGAAGCCATAATGCTGAATCCGCCTCAATCCTCTTGGCCCTTTGAGCAAACCCCAGTTTTAGTAGCATAATCTTTTGCTGGACCCTTCTCCAGAGGTTTTAGTTATATTAACCTCATGAGCATTGTGTTTCATATTTTTAGAAATATACAAATCAAATGTGACCTTCAGTAATGTAATAATAGACTTACAAGCACTTTTGCCTACCAACTCACCTCACTGGTCCTGTACTAATGTTTCCTTTCAATATGTAACACTTTCAGCTGTTCACAATGCCTGTGTTCTCATATGGTAACCACAGTTTGGCTCCTTATGTCTCCCAGAGACCTTAATGTTAAAAGCTTGTGCCCATCAGCAACACTCTGGGCCAGAACCTACCTATGAGTGACCTACAATGTAACTGTGATGGGAGCCTCCTCCCCATTCACGCTCCTTGATTGTGAGGAGAACATGCTAAGAGCATGAGATACCTGTCAGGAGAAACTGTGGGTAGTGAGTGAAGTCAGCCCAAGAGTGTGGCCAAGAGCACTACAACAAGTAAAGCCAACAAGCATCATGGCTGCCGGCCAGTTCCTGACCCTCTGTTCCGTATATGCTGGGCATGAAGCTTTAGGACATAATGTCTTGTCTGTTTAAGTTTTAATTTGGTCCAATTTCTCCTTCCTATTTCCTCATTCCTCCTTACTGAATGGAGTGTTCACTCTTTGCATGTTCTGTCATTGCATTAAGGAGCTTTCTTTTTGCCCCTAGAGGCATTGCAGATGTGATGCTGTGTCACATGTGCATCAGTAGGTGGCAGAGAGGAGAGAGGCTATATCTAAATTCAGTGTTCTGACCTGTGAACATCTGAATGAATAGTAGCCTAACATTCCTGGAAGAAGAAGAAAAAAGAAGTCCACTTTGGTGCCATGGGGTAACCTGAGATGACTACAAGACCAGCACCAGGAGGTCTGGCCCAGATGGTGTCACAAGAGCAGAAGAGCTGTCCCTGACCCTCACTTGCTGCAGTACTCGGGAGAGCAGGCCCTGCACCCTGCCAGGATAGCATACTACAGCTGGTCCTGGATATGGGGTCTGTGGGTGAGCCAGCCCTGAGGGAGTGAGTTTGGGAGAGACAGCCTTGCCTTCAGTCTGATGTGTGGTGGTGTTGACTAAGGAGTGATGCCCTCTCCTCCCTTTTGCCCTCACCACCATTGGCTGACAGTTGATCTGGCCCAGATGGGGTCACAAGAGCAGGAGAGCTGTCCCTGCTCCTCACATGCTGCAGCACTCAGGAGAGCAGGCCCAGCACCTTTTCATGGTAGAACTAGCTATGTAAGTGGTGGTTGCAGATCCAGAACCAGGGCTCTGAGTTGGCCCACCCCAACATCTACCCCATGGATGAACTGCTGGAGTACAGAAGAGGTCAGTTCCACAACCCAGGACTTCAGGATCTCCATGACACAAGACAGTTATGACATATCTGAGAGGAGTTCCAGCAAGGTTCCATTGCTGATGGAGTAGCAGAAACCAGGGGCCTCGTACCAGACCAAGGAGTCATTACAATGAACATTTGCAAGCAGAATGTGTGGACAAAGGGGAATATTGTGGGACATACTGAGATACACTACAGCTTCCACAATGAGCTGTTATTTTTTATGCTAGGACAGATTGCAAGGGTAGAGGGTGGGTCTGAGGGGGGAGGTGGGAGATGGGAGGGAACAGGGTGCATGATGTGAAATTCACAAAATAAAAATTTTCAATTAAAAAAAGAAATGTACATTTTTTTGTAAAAAAAGGAGCTCTCTTTTTGATTCATGTGAGTGTGGCTGAGGATTGATCCTAGGGCCTCACACAAGGGCTTTAACTGCACCCTTATCTTTATCTCACCTCTTTCTTTCTATGGGAGTTCGAAGCTAAGAGTTTGCCTTGAGCCTCAGAGAGGATTCTGGGATTGGCCTTTTGAGCAGTGCTAGGAACTGGAACAGCTGCTACCATGAAGAGCCTTGGGGAGAGTGAACATGACCAGACTGAACTGGGCCATTTTGAGTGTGTAAGTTCAAGAAAGTGGGACTGTCACAGTCTTTTGGAGCTGGTGATTATAAATCTGACTCTTGAATGTCCACAAAAGGCTGACATGTTAAAGGTTTGACTCCCAGGGTTGAAGCCTGTTGGAGTTGGAATTTGAATGATACTAGAACATCTAAGGTGTTAGGAATTCTTTAGTGTGACTGACGTGCTGTAAAATGGGCATGCTCTTTGGAAAATAGGGCAGAATACCATGGTCTGAATCTCAAATGTCCCAACATCCCAATGATTAGATGCATGGTTAGAGTGGAGCATTCAGAAGTGGTGAAACTTTAAGGAGTGGGGCCTTGTGGGAACCCTTTGTGTCACTGTGCATTCCTCTCTTAAAGTAATTAGGGAGTCTGAAGAATGGATTAAAAAACTGTGGTACATCTACACAATGGAATATTACTCAGCTATCAGAAACAATGAAATTATGCAATTTGCAGCCAAATGGATGGAACTAGAGAAGCTCATCCTGAGTGAGCTAAGCCAGACTCAAAAGGATGCACATGGCATCTATTCACTTATAGTAGGATTTTAGCTATATAGTACAGGATATCTGTACTACAAACAACACACCAAAGGGAACATGGACATAGACTTTTTGGTTTTTTTGTTTTTGTTTTTGTTTGTTTGTTTGTTGCTCTGTTTTTTAGTTTTCCCTCCTAGCAATGAGGCACTTTTCACTGGTGGTACTGCATTGTAGGCCTCCAGTGTATGAAGAGGCTCTTGGCCCTCATATGACTTCTGAACTGGGGTGAGGGACTTTTATGTAGGGACACTCCACTCCAGAGGAGCAAGATGGAAGGGTTAGGGGGTAGAGGGTGGGAGGGTGTGGCTGGAAAAGGGGGAAAGAGGACAATATGATGGAGATGTAACCTGAAGCAACAAATAAATCAATTTATTAATAAAAAAAGAAAAAAGTAATTAGGGAGTCTGGCCCCTCCTCATCCTCTTCTGCATAAGATGAGTGATTTTATTTTGTTTTGTACTCTTACCATGAGCCCAAAAGCAGCAGAGTCAAGGAGTTATGGACCAGATTCTCCAAAATTATGAGCCTAAACAACCCTTCTCTGTTTGTAAGCTGTTCACATTTTGGTTTGTGGAATCCAAGTAGATTTTTTTTAGTGTGGATTTCTAATTTATTCCATGTTCCTATCACCATGTTTCTCTCTCTGAGCTCCAATTTCCAACCTCTTAAAGTAGATGCTGAAGGCAGAATCCACATTGAACAAGTTTCAAAGTTGCCCAAAACTGCTCCTGTCCAGGGCAGCAGTGGTTTGAATGAGAATGCGCCCCCCCCCCCATAGGACCATTCTTGCCCAGGGTGGTAGAACTGTTTGGGAAGGACTAGTAAGTGTGGTGGTTTGAATTAAAATAGCCCCCATAGGCCCATAGGGAGTGGCATTACTGGCAGGTGTGGCCTTATTGCAGTATGTGTGGCCTTGTTGGAGGAAATGTGTCATTGGGTGTGGGCTATGAAGTTTCAGAAGCTCAAGCCAGGCCCAATGTCATTCTCTCTTCCTGCTGCCTGCTGATCTGGATGTAGAACTCTCAGCTCCTTCTCCAGCACCATGTCAGCCTGCATGCTGCCATGCTTCCTGCCATGATGCCATGATGATAATGGACTAAACCTTTGAACTGCAAGCCAGCCCCAAATAAATGTTTTCCTTTATAAGACTTGATGTGGTCATGGCTTCTCTTCACAGCAATGGAAACCCTAACTGAGTCAGGGGGTGTGGACTTGTTGGAGGAGGTGTGCCACTAGGGGTAGGCTTTGATGTTTCAAAAGCCCATGCCATTTTCAATTATGTCTGTCTGTCTGTCTGCTTTGTGATTGCTGTCTCAACATGTAAGCTCTCAGCTACTGCTCCAGCACCATCCTGTTTTCCTGCTGCCATGCTCCCCTTTGTGATGGTCATGGACTCTGACCCCCTGAGACCATGAACCCCAAATTAAATGCTTGGTTTTTTTTTTTTAAATATATTGCCTTGGTCACTGTGCTTTGTCACAGTCATAGAAAAGTAACCCAGACAACTTTCCTCAACTGAACAGCTTGGGCAAAAGCAGCAAGTGAAGCCAAAGGCTCAGAGGAAGATCTGGCAGCTTCTACTGGCAGTTTTCTCACCTGTCCTCTGGAGTTCTCAAGTGAGTAGCATGAGCCAACCTATGGCCATGGTACACAATTAACAGCAGTTGTTGAGAAAGGAGATATCCTGGGGCTGGAATGTAGCTAAAGGGTAAAATATTTGCACATGGTTCTGGCTTTGATCCTGGGCATGGGAAAGAGTTGCAGTTCGCTTACAACAAACAAAACCAATTTTCATCAAAACTTCAGATTTACAGCTATGAGCCAAAGGTGAACAAGCACAATGAAATGTAGAAACACTGATATTGTTGATTATGTTGAGTGATATTGTCAACATAAACCTTGGGGACATTTGTCAAATGTTTACTGTTCTTATGGTTTAATTACTACTCAAAACTGCTGAAAACCAAATCCAGAAACGATAGCCAGACCCAACCACTCATCAGTTCCAGCCGCTTAGCCAAGGGTGGCCCACATCAGTTTTACCACACTCAGCATAAAATAGACCTTCTCAGCCTTGACTCTTAAGCCATCAAGCCATGCTCGACATCTTTACTCTGGTTTCCTAGGTGCTTTAAACACAAGGAAGAGAACCTCAGATAATAAGGGCTGCCAAGGGCCAGGCGGGGTGGCCGACACCTTTACTCCCAGCACTTGGGAGGCAGAGGCAGGCGGATCTCTGTGAGTTGGAGGCCAGCCTGGTCTACAAAGAAAGTCCAGGACAAACAAACAAACAAACAAAAGTGCTGTCGATCAGCATTTTGGGGCTGGGGAGATGGCACAGTGGTAAAGACCAGAGTTTGGATCTCCAGATCTGCATAAATGCCAGATGGCTGTAATGTCCCACCTGTAGTGCCAGCACTCTCGGGGAGCAGAGACAAGGATCTCTGGGACACGGAGACTAGCTAGACAGGAATGTCCGAGAGCTTGTCAATTTGGAGACCTTGCCTCAGTGAAGAAAGGTAAAGAGCCATCAAGGGAAGCTCTCGGTGTCAACCTCTGCCTCCCCAGGCACCCGCACGCACGAGAACATGCAGACACATATGCATGAGCACAAAGACATGAGAAAATAAAAGTAAATGTGTCAAATGTTTACAGGGCTTATGGTGTAACTACTACTCAAAACTATTGAGAATCAAATCCAGAAATAATAAAACACAAACCCAACCTCTGAAATAGGCCAAGGACCCGAGAATACCTTGTTTAGTCTCCAGCTTCTTAGCCCTTATGAAACCCAGTGCTGTGTACAATGAATATATGCCAAAGAAAATAGGAAAAAAATAATGTTGAACCAGGTGTCTTCATAATCCTTAATATAATAAATTATGTTTTGTTGATTCTAATGAAATTCAACATTATTTTATATAAGAAGATGGGGATAGGCTTGCCCCATGTTCAACAAATCATTTATTATAAGGAGTATCATAATTTTATAGTTAGAATTATTAAAATACATCTTTAAAAAATCATACTTCTCAGAAAATTAGAATTAAAGTGTAGTATTAAATGTATTAGATGGGTCCATCTTCACAACTACTAGTATATTCTTAAAGCTATTTATGATTTGTGTTTCATGTCATTCAGATGAACAATGGGCTGGTGAATATATTAACTTATAAGAAGAAGTCTCACAGGAACTGTAGAAGTCATGGAATTTTGTTTTGTTTTGGTTTTGGTTTTGGTTTTTCAAGACAGGGTCTCTCTGTGTGTAGCCCTGGCTGTCCTGGAACTCACTCTGTGGATCAGGCTGTCATTGAACTCACAGAGATCCCACCTGCCTCAGGAGACTGCCTCAGGAGACTGAGATAGGAGGGTTACAAATTTGAGGCCAGCCTGGGCTACGCAGCAACACCCTGCCTCAAACAAAACAAAACACCAACAGGCATCTTCTGTGAACTCTTTGAAAGGTGGAGATAATAAAATATTATTTAATCAGCTTCCTGCCAAACACAAGGGCCAGAACAAGATCACCTGGCAGTTGATGGGAGAATGAAACATTTCCCAATATTTACCACAGGCTGTGTAAATGGACCTGGATTTAATTCCCCAAAACTTACAGAAAATCTAACACTAGGCTCTGACTGGCTTCTTAGTCATTATTTAATGAGGTCAGTCAGTTACCAACTCATTTTTTCTGTTAGTCCCTTTTCCCTGGTGCTTCACAACAGAATCTTCACTGCCAACTGGAGAGGAACACAGGCTACAGAGAATTTCAGGAGAGTTGCTTGGAGACTCCAGCTATGGGTCATATAAAAATATTTCTATTATAGTTCCATTATATAATGCCTCATTCTTGTTTGTAACCACTGCAAAATCTGTTACAACATCTCTCAAGTCCATTTTCCTCTTCATTTAGTTTCCGTGTTTAGCTCAGAGCTCGAAAGCAAAGCCTCCTGGTCCCTGCTCTTGCTTTTTTACATTTAATTGCATTTTTCTTCATCCTTTCATTTTCTCCCTTGTAGCCCAGAGGTAGAAAGTAAAAATTTCTGGCCCTCACTGTTATTACTGTTTTTCTGCTGGTGAGCCAGAGGTAAGGTGGCTAATTTATACATCACAGGGAATAAAACAGTTGTGAATACTGCTGACCCCAGACAAGTGTACAGAATCACTGGCAGATCTGGGTAATGTCCTTGAAGAATTCCAGATAGTGCAGGAGTAGCCATTAGTCCCAGGGCAGCACCAATCATAATTAATGCTGCTGATTTTCCAGTTAAGGTGGTGTACTGTTCAATCCAGGAAATGCCGCTGGGAAATGTGGCTGCCATTGAGGCTCCATACACAGAAGTTGCGATCCAGAGACAAAGAGGGCTCTTGTCAAAAACCACCAGAAAGAAAGATGCGGCCAGGCTGCCAGTGTTGCACAAAACAATCATGGTTCCAGGCTGTAAGAGTGTTGCAAAGAAGATGGCCAGGCCCCTGCAGGCTGCAAAGGTCCCCCAGAAGATGGAGTTCAAGCCGGCTGCCTCACTTTCTTTCATGCCAACATGGGTGGTGGCAAAGGAGAATACATAAGATCCGTAGGTCACCTCAGCTCCCACATAAAAGAAGAAGAAGAGGAAGAGGAGACAGAGCAGGGTCCTGTGATACTTAGCTGTTCGAGCTCCCTGAGCTGATGCTATAGATTTTTTCTGCTTTGAGCTTTTCTTAAAGAATGGAGCAAAGAGAAAGAGAGAAACTACTAAAACATAGGTGCCGATGGAAGCATATGTCCACAGCAGATTCATGTCATCGGGTAGCGCAAGCACAGAGTCTGAGGCAGCTTCAGAGGATCGGTTCAAGGCTGAACGGTAGAAGTTGAGCTCGGTGTGGTTCTGAGCAGATGCTGTTGTACCCCAGGCCAATTTAGCCAGCAGGGGAGCCAGAAAGGCACCCAAGGCGAAACTGAAGTGCAAGGCCTGCATGTGTGGGGCTCCTTTGTCCCCCCAAAGATCCAAGATGAGGACGTTCCCACCTACCAACGAAGGAAATGATATTTAAGTTAAAAACAATAACTTAGCTAACATGTGCATTAGCTAACAGCCCCACCAAATGTACCTACTGGTCTGTATTACATGGCAGGAGCGTGACAAATGTTCTAAATTATCAAATATTTCACCTGACTCAATTTCTCGATGTAGGATCTTGCATACACTGTCTCATGCCTACATATAAAATTCATATCTGATCAACTACTACCTCTTAGAGCCAGGTACATCAGCAAAGTTTTTTTTTTTTTTATAAAATATTCTGACACTTCACTGGGAGTTTTATTTGATATGCCAGTTTATTTATATGTACTATATAATATACATATGTATATGTATGCATATGCTTTGGACACATTGCCAACCCTTTTTGTATGTGCAGTAATAAAAATGCTATTTATTTACGTTTAAAACAGATGCAAAATACCCATTCAGAACCCTGAGCACCCCAAAGGTCCTGGTGCACCTGTTACAGGAAATAGTACAGATTTCTGAATCTGCCTTATGCTATCAGAGGACCTACAAGATGACCAGTCCAAAATAACATGATTAAAGTATTTCATTCCACTCTGAATTTACAACCAAACTGTAACATGGTGGCTTTTATTATTTTTTATTATTCACTCTAATTATTTTACTATACTTAATATCTCTACCTCTCTTCCAACTCTTGTTCCTTCCAACCCCCCAACACTAGGCGGGAGAGAAAGAAAGTTAAAGGGAAAAGGACAGAGTTCTCTCTGAGGTAGCGCACAAGGTACAGTTAATAGTTTACACCCGTGCTCTTAACTGAAGCAGCCTCACACCTGGGACTAAACAAAAAACATTCTCATAACTGTCTTTTTAAATAAACAAAACTCTTACCACACCAAATGAAGCATAAACAGTAGAATATTTCCACATCTATAAGATAACATTAGACAGAGAAGGGAGGGAGAGAAGGCTGGAATTTGGAAGTAAACAAATATCACATATGTCATTTACTAGGTCTTCGTGTGTGTGTGTGTGTGTGTGTGTGTGTGTGTGTGTGTGTGTGTGTG
>CAJQZJ010032522.1:542587-566752 GCA_907164525.1 Lophiomys imhausi
GTGTGTGTGTGTGTGTGTGTGTGTGTGTGTGTGTGTGTGTGTGTGTGAGATGAGTGTTAGGGCATGCACAGACTTGTGTGTGCATGCAGATGCCAGAGGAAGATGTCCAATGTGTTCCATCATCCCTGCCTTATATCGCCACGAGTCAACGTCTCTTAGTGATCCGAAAGGTTGCCATTTCGGCTAGGCTAGATGACCAGTGAGGTCTTGGATCTTCCTGCTTCACCTCCCCAACCCCTGAATGTTTTCAAACACATCATGACATATTCAGATTTAACACAGAGGGAGGTTTTGAGAAAGCAAAGGAACAACAACAGCAATAACAACAAAAACAAAACAAATGCAAAGAAAGTAGTACAGAGCATAGGCTCTTGGCATTCCCTCCTTGGATCCCGACAGCAGCAACCTACAATCTCCTGCAGGACAGAATCTCCAAGATCATTCAGATAATTACATTGATGGCCTCCTGCACATGAAGAGCAGTTGCTAGCAGGGTGGTTGAGTCCATGACTCCATGACTACTAGTTCAATAGCTCCTTATCACGTCCAACACAGGGGGCAATTTAATACCTTCTGCTTACTTTTCTTAGCAGTAGTGTGTCCCACCACATCCCTAAGTAGTTATGACACCAAGTGATTCACTAACCTGTATCCAGAATGCCAAATGAGACACCAGTGACAGACATCATGGCGATCAGAAGGACTGCTGTTTTACTAAAAGGAGTGAGGTAAAGACCCACCACAGTGAGCAGGTTTGACAACCCTGGGGAGACAAGGTTGAAAAAGTCAGCCATAGTCAAAAGCAGGATTCCTGCGGTCAAGAGGCAAGTTCACATAATAACAACTGCCCCAAATGCAGATAGGATCAAATTAAAAGTCAGTAACCTCATGAAGGTGAGAGTTGCACCTCCTGCACGTAGCCATGCCTTTTAAATCTTGTATAATCTTTTTGGGTTATAAAATTTAGAAGGTTGTGAAATGAATGTAATTCCATCACTGCCAGAATCAAGCTACAAATCATGCCATTAAGCCAAGTTTTATAACAAAAAAGGTAAAAACTGTTTACTAAATGCATTCTATTTAAGAACCAAACGGAGGCCCAGCAAGATGGTTCAGTGCTGCCAAGCCTGATGACCTGACTTGGAGCCCAGGAACCCACTTGTAGAAGGAGAAAACTAAGTCCTGAAAGTTGTCCTCTGACCTCCACATGAGTGCTCTGGAATGTGCACAATAATTAATTAAATATATCTTAATGATTAAAAAAAAAAAAAAAACAAATGGAGGGGAGTAGTTACAGATCTGCCTCAGAGACCGAACACATGCCGTGCATGTGAGGACCAATTCTGATCCCCTGTACCCACATAAACACTGGGTGGGGATAGTGGCTGCTCACAAAGTTTAGGAGGCTCCCCAGAGCAAGCTGGCTAGCCAGACTGGCCAAATCAGTGAGCTGCGTGTTCACACACACATACACAGAGGCAAAACAAAACAAAAAGCCAAGAACCAAAAGGGGAGTTTATATATGGAATAACAAAAAGGCCAAAGGAAGGGATTAGCTTAGTAGTTTGTATTTAAAGTTTTGAATAAGTTAGTTTGTGGACTTGGGAGGAAAATGCAAGGCAGACAGTTCTGGGCTGGGATTTAAATCAGCACAAAACAACCATGTAACAGGATTCTCCACAAACAAAAACCTACAGCTATGTAATTCCTTATATGCATTCTTTCGCTTTGGAAATCAAAGGGATCACCTGTTTGTTCACCAGGAACAATAGACTGTTCGGATAAAGACTTTCCCATCCTCTGCCAGGGTGTGGTAGAGCAGCCTGGGCTCCAGTCTGACGCGGGGCAGCAGAGATGAAAATGCACCACCAACCTTCCTGCCCCTCGGAGTCCAATACAGGTTCCAAGAGCAACGGTTTCTTACCTCTACGGCTCTAGGAACCCAGCTGTGCCTCGGGTAAACACAACTCTGTGGACAAAACGTATGTGTCTGGAATGGAGCCTGACCTTCGGTGAAGGCTAGTAAGACTTGGGACAGTAGAGTCTGGCAGCCCAGTTGTTGCTGGGAATAGCAAAACAGCAATAATTCGATTGTCAACGTGTCCAGGCTATTGGCAAATATGCTAAGTATGCACAAATTGCAGCCTTGGTGACAGAAACAATAGAACGACAATCAATGTTAGTTTACCCAAAAGTATAAAGTGATTCATCCAGTCGAAAAGCACTCCGCCAACCACAGAGCCGCACAGGTAGCCGACGGCCCGGCCCACGAATATTTCAGAGAGGCTGCTAATGTTCCGGTTCACATTTCTTGCCAGATCTTGAAATGTGGGTCCCAGCACAGCAGCGCTCACTCCCTGCAATTTACAGACAAAAGACAAAAGCTGTTTACTTACAAACGAAAAACAAAATTATATTTATAATTGTAAAAAAAAAAAAAAAAAACAGTGGGGAGCAGTTACAAGGCAGAGAGTGACTTTAAGGCCCACAGCAAGGAAGGAATATTCAGTAACACTAAAGTTACACAACCATGGGCCTCCTGTTGCTTTTCTTTGTTTCAGATCTCTCAATTTTTCAAAAGCTCTTTAATTCTGTGGCTTTTGCTTGCATTATTTCCTAGTTAACAATATTTTAAAAGGCTACTCTTTATTAAAAACCAATATGGAGCCGGGCGGTGGTGGCGCACGCCTTTAATCCCAGCACTTGGGAGGCAGAGGCAGGCGGATCTTTGTGAGTTCGAGGCCAGCCTGGTCTACAAAGCGAGTCCAGGACAGCCAGGGCTACACAGAGAAACCCTGTCTCGAAAAACCAAAAAAAAAAAAAAAAAAAAAAAAAAAAACCAATATGGAGCTGGGGGTGTGACTCAGTGGTAGACCGCTTGCCTAGCATGCACAAGTCCAACTTTAATGTCTAGCACAACAAATTAATAATTATTTAGTGTTTTCCTTTATTTAGTATGTGTGTATGCATACACTTGTATGCCATTGTGTGCTTGTATAGATCAAGGGACAACTTGTCTAAGTCAGTTGCCTCTTCCCACCATGTGGCTTCTGAGGTTCAAACTCAGGCCATCATGTTTGATGACAAACATCTTAACTGCTAAGCCAAATCTCACCAGTCCCAATAATAATAATGTATAGGATGCCATTAATCCTATATTTTAAATAAGTTTTCACTATAGTATTTATAAATGTTTCTTCATAAGCACCAATATGATACCGAACTTTTAAATTATTATTTAACACTTATTTATTTATTACTAAATTCACTTATAACAAACACCAACAATTTCTTAACTATTAATCCTATAAATTCCTACAACCCCTTTAATCTATCCACTAAACCTATTGATAATTATAACAACTACTTTCATAACCTTTTAGAATGATACAGTCTCTGGGGCAGGTCCTCAGTCGTCAGGAACACAGTCTTTGTTGTAGATTCTTTAACGCACTTAGCAGTCCTTTTTCTGGATCTCTCAGATGCAGGTTCATCAGGGTAAGTTGGTTATTGCAGTCTCACCTTAAATAAGGCTTCATGCTTTCTTCTCTGTGGGAGACCCCAGCCGTCTGCAGGCCAACTTAATTCTTTTGAATCAGGAACTCAGCTGCTCTGCCTCAGTCCTTAAAGCCAGGCACCGTTTCCTTTAGGCCACTGTTTGGACAGATCAAACCCCTCTAGGCAAAAGCTGAGCCACAGGGTCCAGTCCTTGGCCTTTTGGTGTTTTGCTCAGGCTTTCTTTTTTTTTTTTTTTTTTTGGTTTTTCGAGACAGGGTTTCTCTGTTTAACAGCTCTGGCTGTCCTGGACTCGCTTTGTAGACCAGGCTGGCCTCGAACTTGCAAAGATCCGCCTGCCTCTGCCTCCCAAGTGCTGGGATTAAAGGCATGCGCCACCACCGCCCGGCTACTCAAGTTTGCTCAGGCTTTCTTTGCTCACCGGCTTCTTTCTGCTTCAGGGAGAGAGCTGGCCATCAATGGCCAGCCCTTTATTCAGCAGGACTCTTGGAGCTCTCTAGCATCAGGGGCCTCTTCTTCTTCTGGGCTCCATGCACTGTCCTTAAATAGGAGGAACTCTGTTTCAGCTTAATTTGGGCTCCGCCCACTTAGCAGCTGAAAACAATGTCAGGCCAGATACTTTGTTTCTTCAAGTCTATTGAGTCTTTCCTGTTTTTCCTGACTTCAACCTTGTTTTTCAGTCTATTAAATCTTTCCTGTTTTTAGTCCACATGCTGATAATGCTCTTCATGCCCCGAATTAAGAGACAGTATCAGAAACTCCTATATATTTTCTAAATCTAATTTATCTAACCCCTACACCAATATGATAACTTACATATCAAAATTCTAAATATCAGATTGTTCTAATTCTTTTTTTTTTTTTTGAGACAAGATTTCTCTTTGTTTCCCTGGCTGTCCTGGACCTACTTTGTAGACCAGGCTGGCCTCGAACTCACAGAGGTCCACCTGCCTCTGCCTCCCGAGTGCTGGGATTAAAGGCATGCGCCACCATGCCTGGCTTGCTCTAACTCTTATATTAGTGAAACTGAACTATTTCTGATGCATTCTGGTTCTCCTTATAGGCAAAGATATCATTTGAGCTTACTCAAATCTGCACTTTCCTTCAAAGAAACCTTCAGCCATCGGATGCACAGAATCCCAATGTTCCTTGCAAAATGTTACACACACAGGTACAGCATGACTTTAACAATGAAATGTTAAGGAATGTCAGTTTACTATTCAAAGTAACTTTGGGCTGCAGCAACCTTAGTATGTAAGGAACCCCAACTCAACTTGTCAGCATGCTGCAACCTTCTGAGTGCATCTCTCATAACACATAGCCACAACATAGGCTGCCCAGTGTGTGCGTATGTCCGAATAAGACGAAGTCTAAGCTGAACCCAACCAATCACAGCTACTTCCGGACATCACTTCCCCCTTCCGTCTGCAAGCCTTCCTTAGTCATGCTGCTGTGTACAGTTGTCTACTTACGTAGACTCCAGGAGCTGCCCAACTTATCAATCCTCCTTTGCTCAAACAAAAAGCTTTTAAAATATTTATTTTATGTGTAAGTGTGGGCACCTGAGTATGTGCAAGTGCCCTCTACATGTACTCAGAGGCCAGAAGAGGATGTGAGATATCCTGGAACTGGAGTTCCTGGAACCAGCTGATGGGGATGCTGAGAAGCAAACCCAGGTCTTTGCAAGAGCAGCAGGTGCTCATTACTGCTGAGCCATCCCTCCAGCCCCTCAAATAACATTTTGGCAACTTAAAGGGTTTGGCATCAGATGTGCAGTGGGAAAGAGACCTCCAGTGATGGCATCGGCATCAAAAGATCTAACAAACACCTCAGGACAGCAGCTGAGGTCACCACAGGCTGACTCCCTGATTTGAGCTCTACAGGTTTGTGTAGGGTCCTCTGTGGTGCTGTGATAACTCACTGGACACCAACTAAAGAGTGCTTTTGGAATGGGTTCCTGGGCGCTAAGGTCTGGGAACCTCACTTCTGGAACTTATTATTGTCACAAAGTTGAGGGCCCCGAACCCGTGCACATGTGGAAACTGGAGCAGGAATAAGTTAATTTTATTAAGACACCTTTAAACTATAGTGGCTAGAATGGTGACATCTTTACTACAATGAAATTGCTCACTTGCAAGATACATTGGAAGAGTCCAATGCCTTAAAATTACTGCCTTGTACTCTCTAGAGCAGTGGTTCCTATCGCCCCTCTTTCCTTGACTCTCACTTTGGTATCTGCAAAAACCTCTTTCTGTCCTGCACAGCAATCCATCAGCCAGAAATTCACCATGTCTGTTCTCAAGATCCATGCCAGGGAGGGAGCTCTTTGACTCTCGTGGGAATCCCACTGTTGAGGTTGACCACGCCTCAAAAGGTCTCTTCCGAGCTGCGGTGCCCAGCGGTGCCTCCACTGGTGTCTATGAGGCCCTAGAACTCTGTGACAATGATGACTCGCTACATGGGGGTGTCTCAAAGGCTGTTGAGCACATCATTAAAACTATTGCGCTTGCTCTGATTAGCAAGAAACTAAATGTGGGGAAGAGAAGATCGATAAACTCATCATGGACGGCACTGGAAATAAGCCTAAATTCGGTGCAAATGCCATCCTGGGAGTGTGTCTGGCTGTCTGCAAAGCTGGTGCTGTGGAAAAGGGGGGTGCCCCTTTATCGTCACATCGCTGACTTGGTTTGGCAATCCTGAAGTCATCCTGCCAGTCCCCGCTTTCAGTGTGATCAATGGCGGTTCTCATGCTGGCAACAAGCTAGCTATGCAAGAGTTCATGATCCCCCCTGTGGGGGCGTCCTGTTTCCGGGAAGCCATGCGCATTGGAGCAGAGGTTTACCACAGTCTGAAGAATGTCACCAATATGGGTGACGAGGGCTGATTTGCACCTAACATCCTGGAGAACAAAGAAGCACTGGAGCTGCTGAAAAAACGCAATTGCGAAGGCCGGCTACACTGACGTCATCACCGGGATGGGCGTGGCTGCCTCTGAGTTCTACAGGTCTGGCCAGTATGACCTGGACTTCGAGTCTCCTGATGACCCCAGCAGGTCCATCACGCCTGACCAGCTGGGCTGACCTGTTCAAGTCCTTCATCCAGGACTGTCCAGAGGTGTCCATCGAAGACCCCTTTGACCAGGAGGACTGGGAAGCTTGGCAGAGTTTCACAGCTACTGCAGGCATCCAGGTGGTTGGGGATGATCTCACCGTGACCAACCCTAAGTGGATTGCAGAGGCTGCGGGCGAGAAGTCCTGCAACTGCCTGCTGCTCAAAGTGAACCAGATCGGCTCTGTGACCGAGTCTCTGCAGGCGTGTAAACTGGCCCAGTCCAATAGCTGGGGCGTCATGGTGTCCCACCGCTCTGGGGAGACTAAGGATACTTTCATCGCCGATCTGGTGGTGGGAGTCTGCACTGAGCAGATCAAGACTGGCGCCCCTCGCGAAGTACAACCAGAACCTCAGAATCGAGGAAGTGGCAAGGCCACGTTTGCTGGTAGATCCTTCAGGAACACCATGGCTCAGTAAAGCGTGGGCTGGAGACTCTGAATCCACCGGCTCCTTAGATCCTCTCTGTCCCTGGTGTCATCGTGGTGGCACAAGGCTAGCCCAATACTTGCCCTTCCCATGTTACTGCTTCCTTAGACACCGAAGCCAGCCTGACCACCTGGAGCCCTGCTGGAAACCCCAGTTCTGTAATCATGTGATTGGTCGGAATCATTGTTTCTATCACCTCACTTCCCAGCTAGTGTCTGGAGCCCTCATAATTCCAGTGTGATCTCTAGGGTGGCCACAGGCAAGACCCCACCCCCCCCCCAGTGGTTCTACATGCAAAATAAAAGACACAGTAACCCATGAGAAAAACAAAACAATAAAATAAAAGCAGTGGTTCTTAGCCTTCCTAATGCTGCAACCCTTTAATACAGTTCCTCATGTTGTGGTGACCCCCGGCCATAAATTTATTTTTATTGCTACTTCATAACTGAAATTTTGCTACTGTAAACATCTATGTTTTCCGATGGTCTTAGGCAACTCCTGTGAAAAGGCCATTTGGCTCCAAAGGAGTCAGGACCCTCAGGCTGAGAGCCACTGTTTTAAAGGATTCATAGACGTACATAGGAGGGGTATCCATCGGGAGAGTGATCATAGTTTGCCATGGATACTGCCCTCAGGTGTGGAGTAGGGGTGGTCACCCTCACAGCCCTAGAGCATCTTGGCGACACCACGGTAGTGCCTGCTATGGCAGAGAGGCTCGCCAGCCAGAAGGACCAAGCCAAATGAGGCTGAGGACACAGTGTGCGAAGTAGCCACTAGATGGCGATCTTCTCCACCTCAAGAGCCTTTATTGAAATTGAAGACTTCAATCTCCTTGCTGGTGTAAATCTTACAAGGCACACTTCTGCTTTCTGAACTGCTTTTCTGGAAGTTTCTATGCCTTCCACAATCAAAAGAGTTGGTATTCAAAATGAGCACCCACCTTTGACATGGAAAAAATGTTAGTCTCCATTGAAGAAAGCTTCTAAGAGTTTGTTTTGTAGCAGTGGGGTGGCTAGTATGGAATGTAAAGCTACCTGTAGCTTAGGGAAAATTCGGGTCTTGTAAATTGGTCAAACCTCCTATGGGTTCTGAAATGTGTAGCCACTCTGAAAGGTGAGAACATTCACATACAACAAATACCTCCTAGAACATGATTTCACCTTAGATTCCTCTTTGGGAGCTGGAGAGATTGCTCAATGATTTAGAACATGCACTTATCTTTCATAGGATCTCCATTCCATTCCCAGCACCCAGGTTGGGCATCTCATAACTTCCTGTAACTCTCTGGCTTCCAGGGTCACCTGTATTCAAGTGCACGATCCTGGACACATGATTGCCAATGAATCTGTGGTTTCCCACAGCACTAACACAGTTTTAGTAAGGAAACTTCTCAGGAGAAAGGAACACACTGTGTGTTCATGGAAGCAGCAATCACTTAGTCTGCAAGCATCAGGGAGAGTGGGGGGCAAGTCTGGCAATGACAAAGCTTTCAAATACTTGTCATTAGTGGCTCTCCAGGTCCCCCTGGCTTATGTTGCCTGGTTAACTACAAAAATAGATAACTCTTTAAAGTAGACAATTTTACAGTCAACTAATGGTCTTCATCCTCACCATGCCCTAGACCAGTAGTTCTCAACCTGTGGGTTTTGACCCCTTTACAGGGGTTGCATGTCAGATCTCCTGCATCTCAGATATTTACATTACAATTCATAACAGTAGCAAAATTACAGTTATGAAGTAGCAATGAAAATAATTTTATGGTTGGGGGGTTCCCGGGGTCCCCACAACATGAGGAACTGTATTAAAGGGTCGAAGCATTAGGAAGGTTCTAGACAGGGTCTATGGAGACTTGCACTCTAACACATTTGATCTCCTTATTATGTGAGCATTGCTTGTTTGATTTTTGTTTGGTTGCATCTCCATTGGGTTGCTCACCTGTTGGGTTCCTTTGAGTCATAGATGTTTCTACACACTTATCCTTCAAAGCCATGAAGAATTACCTGACCAGTCTGTTATTGTCCAGTATGAATTCTACAACTGGGCCAAACTGACCATGACTGTGGCCACCGACAGTGCTGTTGGTGCCCATTTCAAATTGAGGGGCCAACCCAAAAGGAAAGTGGGATTGTTAAATCAGCCTACAGCTGCCTCTGTGTGTAGGACACTGTAGCCGACCTGAATACTCCAACAATTGAAGCCTATCTGAAGGAATATTCTTAGACAGGTAGCTAGCTGAATAGCCAAGTGTTGAGCCCATTCATCCCGAAATGTCCAAAGCAGTTGAATGAGCGGTGGGCAATGACAGCCATCGCCATGCACTTTCCCAGCCTACAGCTACTGCCTGCCCAGATTTCAGAGTGGAGTTTGCTCAGCCTTCTCTGGCTCAGGCCCTGGCCAGTTCCCAAGTCATGGAAACTGTTACAATCAACAAATGTAACCTTTGCTCTTCAATAGGAGTGACAAGACCAAAAGGTTAACAGCAGGCTTTCAGGAAATTCCTCAGACCCCTTAAGAAGTGGCTTCTAATTTGTGTACATTTTGAGAAAGATGGACTCTAATTGCAATACTCTCTGCTCTGAGGCAAGGAGCTGTCCAGGACTAAGGACCAGGGTGGCCACGAGTGCACAGCAAGCAGTGAGTACAAGGGCCAGAGCAGTAGCTCTAACTAAAGCGCTTCACATTTCTAGACGGACTAACAGCAAGACCTGGCTCACGGAGGGACTGACCTCGCATGGACAGTGATTTCATTCTCATATCTTCCACCTTTCCCTCATCAAAACCCAACTCTGATTCCCTCCCTGAAATGCTTAAGTAGCAGAAATTACTCCCCCCCCCCGCCCACCTTCATCTCTCCAAGGTCACAGTTATTACCAAAGGACAAAGGGAGGTCATCATGAACAGTGAATCGAAAAGGAGTCTAAGTGGTCGGTAAAAGTCACTTCTTGCTTTGCACTTGGCTCCAAGAAAACCATTTAAAGACCTGAAGACTCAGTTTAAGTAGGATCATCACAGAGCGAGATATCTTCCTGACTTTATCACCTAAGCAACTCTGTGATTTGGGAAAAGTCACTTCCCAAATGAAGTTGTTAGCTGGATCCGGTTGGGAGGACAAGGAAGAAACCCCTCTCCCCTCAGGAAGGAAGGCTTCTGTGTAACTTTCGGGTTTGGTGAGGGCCCTTGGAACACTCCAGCCCCGCCTCTCTCTACCTCATACAGAAACCGAATAAGGTTCGGTGCAGTTAGAAAATATTAGGATGATCAGTTTTACATTTGATAAAAATTGCACCCATTTCCCTTATGATGAAACCGCAGCCCGGGCAGTTTCAATAACGCTACACAAAGGCCACACAGTGTGCAAGCGATCAAAAGCAGAACTCCCTGGAAGGGCAGATCCCCTGCAGGAGACTCGCGCCCCAGCCGGGAAAGGGCCTAGCCTCAGCTCTCACCATTCCCAGGAAGGCAGCATTCAGGACCACAGTGGTGAACCAACGCAGCGCTCTTCCAGCTTGACCACTCGACACAGCCTGGAGTCCATTCTTCCCTGGGGTCTCAGCCTGGAGGAGCCGCTGCCCAACAGCGGTGGCCCCGGACCTACCGGATTCCGTTTCCAATTCCAGCTTGGCGGCTCCAGACAAGGGGCTTTGTTGCGGCCCGGCTTTTTGGCAGGGTCCCTGGAGTTCCGAGACCCTGTTCCTTCTGACTAGAAGATCCTTCCCAGTGTCTCCTCCCCCCTCGGACAGTCCTGAATCAGGGGCTTGGGAAGTTACACTTTGGACTGTGCAGGTGGACACTCAGTGGCCATCACTTGGCAGAAAAAGGCCTTTCTCAGCAATCGCGGACCCAGCTTCTTGCAGGGGGGCGGGGGAAGCGCGAGAGGTGTAAACATGGTTTTGCCTGAAACACTGGATGCTCTCTTGGCTTCATTCCGCATCACTGTTATCTAAGTGCACACAGATGGACGCACTGGTACCCAAGACGGAGAAGTGTAGTAGTCCAGCCTCAGAACAGTCCAGTCAAGAGGTTTTTGGGCCTGGAGAAATGGCTCAGACCCTGAGAGTGCTTGGTGATTTTTGCATGGATGCGCGTGCACATACACTTTTTAAAAATAGGATAGGTTCTTAGCTCTTGTGACCACTCAGGGGTTCTAACTTCACTCCAGACAGCAGATAGCAATTCCTAACGATGCTTGCTCTGGGCACCTCCGTGAAAGCTACCAGAGGACTTTGTAAGGCCCCTGAAGCATCCTGGGAGCCAAAGGGAAGAAGTCCTCTCTGGGGACTCTATAGCAAGAAAGAGGTTCCAAATCCAGGGGGCACATGGAAAGAGTTAAGGCCTTAATGCAGAACACAAAAACGGTACCAAATAAGAAGTTACAACAGTTTTTTTTTTCATTACATTTACTTATTTATGAAGAAGGGGGCATGCCCCAGCATGTAGAGGTCAGAAGACAACTTGAGGGAGTTGGTTCTCTCCTTCCAGCATGTGAGTCCCAAGGATCAAACTCAGCTTGCCAAGCCCAGAGGCAAACACTTTTATTCAAATGAGCCGTTTTGCTAGGCTTGAGAAGCTGTTTTGCACAGTTAGTGAGACACCATTTCCTGAGGCTGAGATAGAAGAACTCAGCAGGGACTGGCATGCATCCATGCAATACCGAAGGAAGGTCCCAGAAAAATTTCAAGCAGCATTACCACCACCACATCAGGGATGATGTTCTAGATCTCTTGTTGGTACTGGGGACTGAACTGAGGCCCCAGCTCTGCCTAAGCCCGGGAATGAAGACACACTCACGTATCCCTCCCTTTGGCTATCAGACTGTTGAAATAACACTCTGTAAGGAACTGGAATAACTTTCAGGAATCTTATGCTGGGAGAAGATGCTGAAACCTAGAGCCATTCAAAGGAGGAATTTCTCTTCACATAGTTCTGGCAACCTTCCAATTTGTAGCTCCAGGAGCTACAAAGGCTAGCTAGTGTCCCAGAGAGGACCACTGTACCAGGAATTAATAGGACACTTTATTTCCAAGACCCACAGATCTTGACTTCATTCTGTCAAACTCTTTAAAACCTCTGTGTACTTGGGCCAAATGAGAGACTATCCTGTTTTTCAGATTTAAGAAGCCCTGAAAATAAAGTAATTCTTGCTGTTGCTGGTTCTAACAGAGTGAGTAGTCACACGTACAGAAATGCAGATCCAGAGGGGAACAAAGGCGTGGCAAAGGAGAAACATGGATTCCTCAGTCCACATTTGGGATTGTGGGGGGAAACTAGGAAGAGAAGCCGTCTGTCCTTACACGACTATTAAGCATTCTTTGTACATTCTCCGCCAGCAAAATGACTCGATTCAAGTCAGGTTAGAGTATATAAAGGCAGGTTTATTGAGAAGCAGCTCTTGTGAGGGTTCACTGGTCCCAAGGAATGTGGCCAGGGAAGTTGCCATTGGGAGGTGGACAAAGGGGAGGGGAAAACGAAAGAGCACTAAGGAGAGATGCAGAGAGAAGGGGAAAGAGAAGGGGGAGAGGAAGAACCTAAAATGTCTGGATTATATAGGAAAGAGCTTCTGGGGGAGGGGAAGTCCAGCCTCTCGGCTGGAAAGTTTAGGGCAGAGGGTGGGGGATGCCAGCCCTGTAATAGGCAGGGACTGAGGGATGCTGGGAGAACCTGGAGGCCAGGTCCACTTTGGTATGTTAAATAGGAACCTCAGTCATTGTTACTGAAACCCAACAATGACTTCCCAAACTCTTGGTCCTGCCTAAATCTCAATCCGCCATTCACCAATCTCGCTACCAATACTGGTTGAACTTTAGGGGTCAGCTTTCACATGTACCATCTCAACCCTCCCAACACGGAATCCGCTTTAGCCCTATAGAGCTAGGAGGGTGATGGCTTACAGAGAACATAACAACTTGACCAAGAGTGGTCAACAAATTCCCAGCTGTGGGTAGACGGTGAAACAGTAGCTCAAAATCTGAGCTGGAGCTTGGTGCTTGAATGGTTGCTCAGCATGACCAAAGCCCCGGGTTCTGTGTCTAGGACTGAAAAAAAAAAAAAAAAAAACCTTCGCTCATAACCCCAATTCCTGCAAATAATTCCAGAGTTGTGAGGAACTGGATATAAAGAGGCATACATGTGAATCTTTGCTGAGTTATGTCACCTGAGGAAAAGCATATCTTTTTAAACAATGGAGAGGAAAAAGGGTCTCATTCTATAGCCCAGATTGGCCTGGAATTCACTCAGGAATCTAGGCTAGTGTTATACTCATGGCAATCCTCCTTCGTCCACCTCCTGATGCTGATGTTACAGTCTCCATGACAGCTTAGGGCTGAATTCTATTGGCTATTTACTCAAGCCAGCTTTAAAATTTATCCTGCTGTAAAAGGCCTAGGAGATTTATGTCTCCAAGTGAAAAATGCTGAGACCCAGGGCAGCCCTTATGCCCATAAAATAAATACACCAAGACCTCTTAATGTCTCAGTGGCTAGGCCTTAGCTGGGCAGACTCTCAGCTAGGTCACCTAAATTAACCCGACCACCTAATCCCAATCAGCCACGTGGCTTGCTTTACTTTCCAAGCCCACAGAGACATATGTCTCCCTCTGTGTCTCCTTTTGAAAAAGGGAGAACTTCCTCTGTCTCTTCCCAAGTTTCTTTCTTCCTCCCAGGAAGTCCCACCTTTCCATTTTCTCTCTGCCCAGCTAATTGACCATCAGCTGCTTTTATTATCCAACCAGAAAAATGCCTTGCATAGGGGAGTAACCAGCTCTCAGAGCATTGAAACCAGCATTTGAAGACCATGCATAATACCTTTCTCCAACAATACCTCTGAGCCTTGGTAGTACAAGCTTATAATCTCAGCATTTGAAGGTAGGAGAGGATCAGAAATACAAGGCCATCATATTCGGCTACATAGGGCATTTGAGGCCAGTCTGGGCTACATGAAACCTTGTCTTAGGAGCTGGGAACATGCCTCAGTGTATGAAAGCATTTGCCATACAAGCCTGATGACATGAGTTTGGTTTTCAGAATCTATGGTGGAAGGGGACAATCAGCTGTTGAAAGCTGTCCCCTGACTGCCACAGGTATGCACCACCACACACCCAGCATAGAAGAATTTTTAAACCAGACACAGAAGGCAACTCAAGGACAATGAAGGGTTAGAAAGCACCAGGACAGAGGTTGTCTGTGGAGGGAAAAGAGAGGGACCTGAAGTTGTTCCTCCTCTCCCCCTCCTTCCTGGGTATAGAATTCCATGCATTCCAAGCTGAATTTGAATTTACTGTGCTGCTGAAGGTGATCTTGAATTTCTGGTCTCCCTGCTGAAGGCATTAGAGATGAGGACCACCATGCCCTGTTGGCCGCTGCATCAGGGGTCAGGTTTTGTATATGTTAGGCAACACTGTCACCTGAGCAACATCACCAGTCAGAAATTCAGATTTCTAAAACAGCAAGTGTACCCAGGCGGTGATGGCTGGTCCCTTTAATCCCAGCACTTAGAAGGCAAAGGCAATGGAATCTCTGAGTTCCAGGCCAGCCTAATCTACAAAGAGAGTTCCAGGACAGCCAGGAGTGTTACACAGAGAAACTGTCTCAAACCCCTCCCCCTCCCAAAAAAAATGTGTGTGTGTGTGTGTGTGTGTGTGTGTGTGTGTGTGCGCGCGCGTGCGCGCAAGTGTGACATACCACATGTGTGGAGGTAAGAGGACTGCCCCAGGAATTAGTTCTCCCCTTCCATCTTGGTTGAGGTCTGGTGTTTAGTTGTTTACTACTGTATACAGCAGCTAGGTGGCCCGCAAGCTTCTGGGAATTCCCCTGGTCACACTTCCCATGTCACTGTTAGAGTGCTGGGATTACAGCTGCCATCCTCCCTGTCTAGCTTCGCAGGTGTCTGGGGAGCCAAGCTCAGTTCCTCAGACTCTCATGGAAGGTGCTTTCCTCTCTGAGCCATCTCCCCAGCCCATGTTACATTTTTCAAAAGAATAAAAGATATATCTTGGAAAAAAAACAAAACAAACAAAAATGGTGTTCCTTGGAGAAACAAGACAGACATGAGAGTAAAACAGAAACAACTGGATACCTGAGGCTTTTGTTCTTTGTAGTTTTGTTTCGATTTGTTTTGTTGTTGTTCAGACAAGATCTTGCTATGCAGCCCTGGCTGGCCTGAAACTCACTATGTAGTCCAGGTTGGTCTTGAATTCACAGAGATTCATGTGCCTCTACATCCTGAGTCCTGGGATTAAAGGTGTGGGCCACTATGCTTGACACTTCTGGGCCAACCAGGAAGGAACTATTTTAGCAGTTTTTGGTCAAACCTTGTATTCAGCTACGGGTTGCTCTGCGTGGCTGAGAGAGAACTCAGGCTGTGTCTAAGACAGAAAGCAGTCAAAACCAGCTGCCAGTTGTTTGGGTCACCATTTTACCTTTCCGTTTTGAAGCCAGGAAGGAGTAAACTAACTGTGGTTATTACCCTCGGGCCACCCGTTAGTCCTGTTAATGCTCCGCTAAGAAGGAACTGCTAGGTCTTTTTTCTGCTATCACCGCTTTGGTTCCGTGGCTAGTGTGAGGCCTCTTTGCTGGTTTATCTTTAACCTGCAGCAAATCCTAGGCAGTTTGTGTGGCTTTATCATTCACCCACAGGCCAGCGCTGGTTCATTCTTAACCCACAACAGAAGGTCAGTCAGCAGCTGCTTTTCCATTCCAGGGCATGAAATCTGCCTCCAGGGAGGGAGAGATGGATCAGCAGCTCTTGCAGAGGTCCAGAGTTTGATCCCAGAACCCACACTGGGTAGCTCACATTGACCTGTAACTCTAGTTTCAGGGGGGGGATCCAATACCTCTGGTCTCCATGGGCACCTGAACTCACATACACACACCCACACATAGACATGTGAGACCAGATTTTTTTAAAAATAATAAAAATAAGTCTCTTTAAAATTCTGCCTTACTTGTAATTTTCTAACTTCCTCTATGCCTCATCAAGCCCAGCAGTGAAGGTCTGCAGCCAATTACCATTGGCCTGAGGCTTTCGAGGTAAATAAAATACTCATAAAAGTCCATCATTACTTGAAAATTAAGACTAGGTCCCTGTAGTGGGGATAAACAGTAATGAGTGCTGAATCCAGAAGTCTCAGCAGCTGATGCCCTTGGTCTGATAGTAGTGCCTGGTGTCCCTGTTGCACTGACATCTGAGTGTAACTTTCTAGATTGCAGAAGAAACAAACTATTATGTTAAGAAAATACCTCCTAACCCCCTCCCCTGGCCCCATGGTGACCAGAGACCAAAATCAGATAGGAACTAGGTAAGGAGAAAACTGTTCGATCTTTTTCTTTCCTTTTCCTTTTCTGGTGCTGATGATGAACTAAGGGCCTTGCTCCACGGAGCCACATCTTCAACTCCATATATATATATATATATATATATATATATATATATATAATTTTTTTTGTAAGTGCGCCTGCATGTAAAAGTCAGAAGCCCCTTTTGGTGTGGCTCCTCAAAAGTTGCCCATCTATTTGTTTGTTTTGTTTTTGTCTGTCCCTCACTGGGACCAATCAGACTAGGCTAGCTGGCCTGTAAGCTGCCGGGATCTTCCTGTCTCTACCTGTCAGCATGGGGATTCCATGAGAGTGCTTCCACTCCCAACTTATCACATGGCCACTGGAGATCAGATTCAAGAGCTAGCATCTGAATAGCAGCACTCCACTCATTGAACTATCTTTCCAGACCTCCAGTTTAAAACTCTTGATAGTAAACCAAATGTAATTGGGATCAGAGCCCTGGCCAAACTCGTGAACCAGGTAACCTGATTATAAACCTCATGAATATCAGTCTGTATCATTCCTGAGGTGTTGACGTAGCTTCCCTATGCACTATACTATACTACTAGCAAGCCTCCACCTTGCTGTGCTGAGGTGGTTGATAGAGCTAGTTGATGCCTAAAGCAACACGGCTTGGTGTGTGAAGGAAGGTAGTTCAGGCTTGTATAAGAGGAAGCTAAGGAGGCTGTGTTTTGTTTTGTCCTGTTTTCTCATGTAGCACAGGCTGGCCTTGAACTTACTATTTAGTTGAGGATGACGTTGAGCTCCTGATTTTTGTCTCTACCTCCCAAGTACTGGGATTATAGGTGTATGCCGCCATGTTCGCTTGTGGCCATGTTTTTAGAGAGTTGTAGTTTGTTTGTGTGTGTGTGTGTGGGGGGGTATGTCCACAATAGGTAAATCCATTCCAGACTGCTGCCAGACCGACAGGCAAGACCCACTTCATTCAAAACTGATTCCGTGCCTCAGTTATTATGGACATGAATGATGTTGTGAATAGAAACCCTGGTAGTCTCAAATACCCCAAGAGAGAGGCTCTTTGGTGATACTTTCTATGCACTGGAAACTGGGGAATGTGTGAAAACAGGATATACAATGGAGTGGGGCTGTGCCCACAGACAAGACTGTATCCTTCAGGAGAAAAGAGTGCCAATGGCTCTGTATTAGTGCCTTAGAGTACCTGTCAAGTCCAGGAGAAAGAAAGGGGGTGGAGCTAATGAGCCTCCCTCAATTTCAGGGAACTTTCATGTGTGACCAGGTATAGATAGACTGGACAATGCCCTCCACAGCTGTGAATGGAAGCCAACCCTTGCTTAAGTTGTTTTTGTCGGGTGCTTTGTTGTCATGATGAGGAGTGAGTCAGGGAAGAATGAGGGCTCTAAGACTGATGGGCATGGTCATGTCACTAATTAGATCAGAGTAGCTGGCCAGCGAGCCAGGGATCCTCTCAATCTCTGCCTCCCAGCACTGGGATTAAGGCATGTGGCTGCTTACCTGGCTTTATTATATGGGTGCTGGATTTGAACTGAGTCTCCTGACTCTGCCTACCAAGTGTGGGATGTATTTTTGGGAGGGCTAAAAAGACTGGAAGTTTGCACTTTTAAATGTTATTGTCACTGGGTGTGGTGGCACACGACTTTAATCTCAGCACTCCAGTGGCAGAGGCAGGTGGATCTCTGAGTTTGAGGCCAGCCTAGTCTACATAGTGAGTACAGGATAGCCAGGACTTGTTACACAGAGAAACCCTGTCTCGAAAAACCAATATATATATATATATATTATTTATTTATTTATTTAAAAGGAGAGAGACATTCACTCACACTGGTTTGTATGAGCATGTCCTGCTGCACATATGTGGAGGCAGAAGACAACTTTTCAGAGTTGGTTCTCTTCTTCCTTATAGTCTTTACGTCAGCTTATATTGAGACAGTGTCTCTTGTTCCTGCTCTTGGGATGCATATAAGAGCCAAGAGCTTCTGGCTAGCCAGTTCTTGCGTCTGCCTCCCATCTTGCCACAGGAGCGCTGGATGCACACTGCCACATCTCTTCCCCTGACTCCCAGGGATCAAACTCAAGGCATCAGGCTCACACAGAGAGCAATTTTATTGAAACACATCCCTGGTCTGGAGTCTGCACTTTTATGACTGCAGGGTAAGCTGTCACAGGTGTGGCCAGAGGCTCCAGGAGTTCACCAGCTTTCCTCCATAGCACTATATCCTCTGGCATCCTGGGTAGAGGTTGTTATATCTGAAATAGTGCTTAGAGTGTGTAGAGAGCTGCGACGTGCCGCACCCTAAAGATGGCACCGGTTTCCGCCTTCCACCAGCCGGATGGTGAGCGCTCTCGGTGGTAAACAAGTCCATATTTGGCTAAGACCGCTGATCTGGCTTGCTTCCGCATATGTGGGCCTCTAGGATAGCACCACGTGGCTTTACTTGACTGGCTGTTCAAATAGTATTTAGCCTGGGGGTTGGGTCTGCCCCATTATTCGGAAGACAGTTTTCAAGGGACCTGAATAAACTGCTTGAGAAGAGCTTTTGCGAGTTGCGTCGTCCTTGCTGGTCGAGGGGGACGCGACAAGTGGTGGCCCGTACGGGGAACCAGAAAAGACTCAGAACTCCTGCAGTCAGGGGCAGTGCACTGGTAAGTTCCCGGGATAAATTGGGACAATAAAGTTTTGCGGAAATAGCGAACAAAAGGTAAAGTTTCGCGGAAATTGCGAACAAAAAGGGTAAAGCTTCGCGGAGATTGCGAACAAAAGGTAAAGGTTCACGGGAAAACTGTGAACCGAAAGTAAATTTTTAATCATGGGATTGTCTCAGTCACATCCAATTTTTCTGACTCTTCAGGAGCTACTTTTAGCTAGGAATTTGAAACTTAAGAAGTCAACCCTAGAGAGATTTTTGAATGAATGCGACTCCGTGGCTCCATGGTTTGCGGTGTCCGGGAATCTTACGGTATCCTGCTGGGACAAATTAGGCAGGGACTTGGATTTTGCTTGGGAGCAAGGTACTTTTGGAAGATGGTGAGGAGTTGTTTAGAAGATCAGAGATGCTGTAACGCAATCAAGGAGGGAGAATCAGCCTTGGAACTGCTGCAAGGGGAAAGATCTGAGCAGGCAGACAGTGAAAAGGGAAGCAAAAAGGGCGAAAGATCTGAGCAGGCAGACAGTGAAAATGGAAGCAAAAAAGGCGAAAGATCTGAGCAGGCAGACAGTGAAAAGGGAAGCAAAAAAGGCGAAAGACCTGAGCAGGCAGACAGTGAAAAGGGAAGCAAAAAGAAGGTCCCTTTCTATCCCGATCTTAGAGATTTTAGAGATTTTGAGGACTCAGAGGGCACGGATTCTGAAGGGGAGCTACACGCTCTAATAGAACCGTTAGAGAGGACTGCTATTAGAAAAAGGGAAAAGAAAAAGGTAAAAGAGAAAGACACGTTGGCGGCAGTCGGTGTAAGTGAAGCCGTTGCTGCGGCGCCTTCAACTCCCCCTCCATACCCAGAAGCCGTTCAGATAGATCAGCCTGTTCAGTCCCTGAAAGTAGGGAGATCTTTCTGCCCGGGGATGTGGACACAAGTAAGAACAGAATTACAGTTTGCTTATCCGGTATACCAAGATCCACAAGGGAACAGGTACGAGGAACTGCTTGATTTTATAGTAGTTAAATCCCTTGCAGAGTCGGTTCGTACCTATGGCATTACTGCTTCTTTTACATTGGCTCAAGTAGAAGCATTAGCAGACATTGTATGACTCCGAGTGATTGGAGTGGCCTGGCCCGCGCCTGCTTAAGTCCAGGGCAATACTTAGACTGGAAAGCTTTCTTGATTGAGTATGCCACTGAGCAGGCAGCCATTAATCAGAGAAATGGAAATCCAGCCTGGGATAGAGATATGCTGCTTGGGCAGGGGAGATTTGCCAACCAGCAGACAGGATATCCCAATCAGGTTTATGAACAAATAAACCAGACAGCTATCAAGGCTTGGAAATCCCTTCCTAACAAAGGGGAGGTGAGTGGGAACTTAACTAAGATTCTACAGGGCCCCATGGAGCCCTTTTCAGACTTTGTGGCACGAATAGTGGAAGCAGCAGGGAAGATTTTTGGTGACCCGGATGCTGCTATGCCACTAATAAAACAGTTAGTTTATGAGCAATGCACCAAAGAGTGTAGAGCCGCTATCACCCCTTACAAGAGTAAAGGGCTAGAAGCCTGAATGAAAGTGTGTAGAGAACTTGGAGGGCTGTTAACTAATGCTGGTCTTGCTGCTGCGGTAGTACAGTTGACCAGAAAAGGTGGAGGAAGTCCAGGAGTTTGTTTTAAGTGTGGCAAGATGGGACACTTTAAAAGACAGTGCCCCGGGGGAAGGAGTACAGAAAGTACAGGAAGTGTACAATGGCCCAGGTGGCCGGGGTTATGCCCAAAATGTAAAAAAGGGAACCATTGGGCTAATGAATGCCGTTCAGTGACAGACATCCATGGCCAGCCTTTAACTCAAGGTTATGGTGGCGCTCGTCCAAAAAATGGACAGCAGGGCCCACGACCCCAGGGTCCACAAATATATGGGGCAGTAGAGAATCAGGACAAAGAACAGAATCAAGAGAGATGGCCAACACTCTGCCATCTGAGAGACCTCGGAGAGCCACTGCAGGCTCAGCAGGATTGGACCTCTGCTCTACCACCAGAATCGTATTAATGCCCCAAATGGGGGTCCAGTTAATTGAAACAGATTTTAAAGGACCCCTTGAACCTGGTACAGTTGGTTTGCTGTTAGGGAGGTCATCATCAGCTTTGAGAGGACTTATTGTCCATCCTGGGGTTATAGATCCAGATTATACAGGAGTAGTCAAGATCATGGTAGCCTCCCCCCGTGGTATAACGGCTATCTCTCCTGGAGATAGAATTGGTCAGTTGGTCATTTTGCCAAGCTTACATGATCACTATGCGGCAAGGGATCGAGAGAGAGGAAAAGATGGTTTTGGGTCCACAGGCACAGATCTGACTTTTCTCTCCTTGGATTTGGACCAACGCCCCGTCTTGGAGTTAAAAGTTGATGGTAAAAAGATCCTGGGCCTTTTGGATACTGGGGCTGATAGGAGTATCATAGCAAAGAAAGACTGGCCTTCAGGTTGGCCCGTACAAGCCTCTTCTCAAACACTTCAAGGCCTGGGTTACGCTAAAACTCCAGATATGAGTACAAGATTATTAAAGTGGCAGGACCAAGAAAACCACTCAGGAGAAATACAACCATATGTACTTGAGCTCCCTATCTCCCTTTGAGGAAGAGACCTTTTAAAGGATATGGAATTTAAATTGAGTAATGATTATTCTGATTCAGCCCAACGTATGATGCAAGATATGGGATATGCTCCAGGCTTTGGAATAGGAAAATATTTGCAGGGACAGAAGAGTCCCATATCTATGCAGAAAAGACAAAAGAGACAGGGCCTGGGTTTTTCCTAGGGGCCACTGAGGAGGGCATTCCCATAACTTGGAAGACGGAGGACCCAGTATAGGTTCCTTAGTGGCCACTTTCCTCTGTAAAATTGAATGCAGCCAAAGAGTTGGTGGATGAACAGATGTCTTTAAAGCATATAAAACCATCTGTATCTCCCTGGAATATACCTATCTTTGTCATTAAAAAGAAATCTGGAAAATGGAGATTGTTGCATGACCTGCGTGCCATAAACCAACAAATGCAGATCATGGGCCCAGTGCAACGCGGCTTGCCACTTTTATCATCTTTGCCAGCCTCATGGCCCATTATAGTTATAGATATAAGGGATTGTTTTTTCTCCATCCCTTTGTGTGCCAAAGATAGTGAGAGATTTGCATTTACTGTTCCATCCTGTAACCATGAGGAACCTGATCAGTGGTTTGAATGGGTAGTATTACCTCAGGGCATGGCAAACAGCCCCACTATGTGCCAACTGTATGTGGGGGAAGCCATTGCTCCCTTGAGAAAGAATTTTCCCGATTTGAGATGTGTTCATTATATGGATGATATCTTACTGGCAGCTAAGGGTGAACAAATGTTAGATCAGGCCTATGAAGAATTAGTTCAATTATTAAAAAAGAAAAGGTTGTTTATAGCTCCTGATAAGGTTCAAAAGGAAAATGTGATTATTTAGGATCAAAGGTTGGACCTGAAAAGATAATACCTCAAAAGATTGAGATAAGAAAAGATAATTTAAAGACTCTAAATGATTTTCAAAGGTTGTTAGGAGATATCAATTGGGTAAGAGGATATTTGAAGCTACCAAATTATGAAATAAGACCCCTATATGATATTTTGAAAGGTGATTCAGCACTTAATTCTCCTAGGCAATTAACAGGAGAAGCAAGAAAAGCTTTATGTAAAGTGGAAGAAAGGTTACAGAGTGCCTTCCTAAAGAGATGGCAGGAAGGACAGCCCATTGCATTGTGCATATTTGCCACCTATGGTCAACCTACAGGATTGCTATGGCAGGACGGACCATTATTATGGACTTATTCAAAGATTTCTCCAAAAAAATCCATAGAACATTATCCCACTGCAGTTGCTGCTTTAGCCTTAAATGGTATCCAACAATGTTTGCAGTCTTTTGGAGTTGCTCCTGCCAGTATAATAGTGCCCTATTCCAGTCATCAAATTAAGATTTTGTGTGGCACTGTAGATGATTGGGCAATATTGCAATGTAGTTTTGAAGGAGTGATTGATAACCATTATCCTAAGCATCCATTGCTATCATTTTTTAAGGAGCACCCAGTGATATTCCCTAAGGTTACTTCAGTAGTACCACTTCAAGGGTCACCAAATGTGTTTACTGATGGCTCAAAGACAGGCTGCGGAGCCTATTTGATAGAAAGACAAGAGCCCGTGTTATGTCAATTTCAACCAGGCTCCCCCCAAATAGTAGAGTTGAAAATAGTAATTGAGGTGTTTAAAAGATGTCAATTTGCATTCAGTTTGATTTCAAATTCAGTCTATGTGGTCAATGCAGTGAAAGTATTAGAATTGGCAGGTCCTATTAGAAATAGTAGTACTGTATGTGCATTATTACAAGAGTTACAAGTTTTAATCTGGCAAAGAAAAAGGTGTTTTTATATTCAACATATTAGAGCACATACAGGATTACCTGGACCATTAAGTGAGGGTAATGATAAAGTTGATCAATGGACTAGGATGGAATGCATTTTTTGGAGCTCATTCCTAGACCAAGCGAGACAGTTTCACCAATTATTTCATGTAAATACAAGAACTCTACAGCAGAAATTCCATTTGTCTAGAGCAGATGCTAGACAAGTGGTTTTGGACTGTCCTCAGTGTGTGATTCATTATCATCCTCCCAGTGTGGGAGTGAACCCTAGAGGGTTGATGCCACTCAAAATCTGGCAAATGAACATTACCTACATTTCAGAGTTTGGAACCTTAAAATATATTCATGTATCTGTGGATACCTGCTCAGGTATCATACATGCTACACCTATGAGTGGAGAAAAGGCTCGCAATGTCATAGGGCATTGCTTAGAAGCCTGGGCTGCATGGGGAAAACCACAACAGCTGAAAATGGACAATGGACCAGCCTATACGGCTCAGTCCTTTGTCTCCTTCTGTAACCAGATGGAGGTACAGCTTAATCACGGATTACCATACAATCCTCAAGGACAAGGAATTGTGGAGCGTGCTCATCGCACCTTGAAAGAATGTTTGCAAAAACAGAAAGGGGGAATAGGCCAAGGCCGTACCCCCAAGGAGAGAATGTCTTTAGCCTTATTTACTTTTTTATTTATTTATTTATTTATTTATTTATTTATTTATTTATTTATTT
>CAJQZJ010032522.1:566762-583280 GCA_907164525.1 Lophiomys imhausi
TTTATTTATTTATTTATTTATTTATTTATTTATTTATTTATTTATTTATTTATTTATTGGTTTTTCGAGACAGGGTTTCTCTGTTTAACAGCTCTGGCTGTCCTGGACTCGCTTTGTAGACCAGGCTGGCCTCGAACTCGCAAAAGATCTGCCTGCCTCTGCCTCCCAAGTGCTGGGATTAAAGGCGTGTGCCACCACCGCCCGGCAGCCTTATTTACTTTAAATTTTTTAAATTTGGATGCTCAAGGCCGCTCAGCAGCAGACAGACATCAGGATTCCCATGGTCCACCTAAAGGCAAGGTGAAGTGGAAGGATATTTTGACAGGCTCTTGGCGAGGGCCTGACCCCGTGCTAACATGGGCGAGAGGGTCTGTTTGTGTTTTTCCTCAGGATCAACAAGATCCAGTGTGGGTGCCTGAACGCCTTGTGAGGAAGATTCGTCATGAAGACCTTCCTAAGGATCCTGGTGATAGTAGCAGTGAGTATGTCAGGAATGACCGAGCCGAGATGGGGGATCCTGTCGATATTCCCAAAGCCAATGCCGGTCAGACATGATGCAACTGTGTTTCCACGCTTATTTAGCAGTAATAGAAGCTTAGGCTTACCCTACCTTCCCTTTGATGATCAGAAAAGCCCTATAGAGGGTAATAGAAATGTCAGCTTGAAGGGTAGTCTGTGCTTTTTAATGAGCTTCAATAGGTCAGATGATACAGAATGCATTAAATTGTCTCAGCAGTCAGCAGATTTTTTACCACAACTGAGATTTGGGGGTAGGGGTAGTGGTTTGTTTTCGGGCAACGGTTCTCGCCTTGAAGGATGGTGGCCCACACGAGTCTCTTACCGGGACCCCCCAAGACAGCCACGCTGGGCACCTTTTTGTAGAGGATCCACAGGAGAGGAAGGACCTTTTCCCTGGACTGGATGTCAGGGGCGCAGAGCAGTTTGGGTTCAACAAGATTATTTTTTCTTTAGCCCCATGATTAGTAATATAGTGAATAAGTCTTGTACAGGAATGCTTGATATATCTACTAGGGATCCTCAGCAGACTGCCACCAATCCTTTTGATTTGTGGCTTTTGTGTGGGGTAAATGGAAGTTGCATGGACTTGGGACCTGTCATTATGCTTGGGGGAGGAATTTATCAAAGAGGTAATTTTTCCCTAGGGTCCGCTACCAAATTGTATTTTTATAGCGGTAGTGGCTCTGGTACTTGGAATTCTTCGTTTCATTCTTACCGTAATAAGACCTTTTCAGCCTCGCCAGTGTGTCTCTGGCCTCCTTTTCTGTGGATTGTAAGTAATGGGAGTGCATCCTTGGGTGAAGAAAAGTTAGTATGCACTCCGGGCATATGCTTTTATGCCCTGTGCTGGAATGCCACAGCCTTTCCTGTGGCTGTGGTGACTAGAATGCCTCGATATGTACCAGTTCCTGTAGAGGCCCCTAATACCATGATGCTATTTAGGCTTAAAAGAGATTTTGGCATCACTGCAGCTATTGTTACTGCCATCACTATTGCTGCTGTGGGAGCTACTGCCTCAGCTATTGCCTTGTCTAGTTCTATACAGACTGCCAATGCCCTGAATAACATCTCAGCCACTGTAGCACAGGCATTGGATACTCAGACCTCTATGAATTCTCATCTCAAAGGAGGCCTTATGATAGTTAATCAACGCATAGATTTAATACAAGAACAGATTGATTCTCTTTGGCAACTAGCACAATTGGGGTGTGAGTGGAAAATGCAAGGTTTGTGTGTTACTTCCGTGCAGTACCAAAATTTTACAAAGGCTGCTAATCTGTCTAGACAATTGTCAGAATTCCTCTTACAGGATTGGTCGGCTGAATTTGAAAATTTGATGAGAGAGCTGAGAGCAACAATCATCCACATCAACTCCACTAGGGTGGATCTGAGCCTGGCTACTGGTTTGACTTCCTGGATACAGACGGCTATGGATCATCTTAAGGAGTGGGCGGGCATAGGCTCTTTGGCGATACTGTTGATACTAGCCTCTCTGGTTTGCCTATGGTGCATCTACAAGATGAGAGCCACACAGAAGCGTAATGCAGCCATGTTTATACAGGCCCTTGTCGCTATTGAGGCGGGCCAGTCCCCTCAGGCATGGCTCGCTGCCATGAAGCCTTAAATCTTCACTGACCATAGTCCCTGCCCACTGAGGTATTCGTTCCACGGGTATTAGGGTCTGGCAAGTCAATGACGGAGCTGACTGGTAAGTCTCAGCCACCTAAGACAGGGCAGCCCCGAGTGGGGAGGCTGACCCAGAGACGGGTAAGAGTTTGAGCACCGCCCTCCTACAGGCTCAGGCCCACCGTGAGATCCCCAGATATGGGGATTACGCAGCCTTTCCAGGGACTTCTACCAACTTTAGAAAAAATAAAAAAGGAGGAACTGTAGAGAGCTGCGACGTGCCGCGCCCTAAAGATGGCGCCGGTTTCCACCTTCCACCAGCCCGATGGTGAGCGCTCTCGGTGGTAAACAAGTCCATATTTGGCTAAGACTGCTGATCTGGCTTGCTTCCGCATATGTGGGCCTCTAAGATAGCACCACGTGGCTTTACTTGACTGGCTGTTCATATAGTATTTAGCCTGTGGGTTGGGTCTGCCCCATTATTCGGAAGACTGTTTTCAAGGGACCTGAATAAACTGCTTGAGAAGAGCTTTTGCGAGTTGCGTCGTCCTTGCTGGTCGAGGGGGACGCGACAAGAGTGGCTTTATAAATCTAGCCTAGCTCTTTGCTTTGTGTTCTTATTACTAATTACTACACCCCAGTCACACATTCCCACTGAGTGTTTCAGGTCATGCACCTGGCCCCAAACCAATCATTTTCCCCTTTACCACTGTCCCTTCATGACTTTAGTCTTTTCTCTGCGAATTGTACCATAACTTGTGGGGACAGGCCAGTCAGGGTCTCAGTCCCCTTGGAAGCACTGAGGACAGCTCACCTTCAGATTGCCCTCTGAGGTCTCTGTAGGCTCTCTGATCAAGAGGATGTGTGATATTTTGAAGTTTTGGGAGCCTTTTAGAGGCCTCCCATTTTCCCTTGGGGATTGGCTAAACTGGGCAGTATAGGAAAATATACTTCTCAGAGCTTTATACTCTTACCTTTGCCTGAAAGCTTGGTTGTTGAATGCCTAGGTCACTGTCGGAAGCTAGGGACTTTGATTTTTACTTTTGAATAACATCTAGGTTATGCTTAGATACATGGGACCTTTAGCTTTTAGGTGTACACACATATAAAAGTTTAGGTTCATATATGGCACTAAATACACCATGACCACCCAAAGTAAGTTACTTCTCTAACTAGAGTTTTGGGATCTGTGGATTTTGGAGACAAGGTTTCTCTGTGTAGCCCTGAGGGTCCTGGAGCTTGCACTGTAGACCAGGCTGGCCTTGAACTCAGAGATCCGCCTGCCTCTGCCTCCCAAGTGCTAGGATGAAAGTCATGCACTACCACCGCCCAGCTCTAACAAGAGTTTAAAGTGATCATTTAAAAGACTTTATGAGCCGGGCGGTGGTGGCGCACGCCTTTAATCCCAGCACTTGGGAGGCAGAGGCAGGCGGATCTTTGTGAGTTCGAGGACAGCCTGGTCTCCAAAGCGAGTCCAGGACAGCCAGAGATATTCAGAGAAACCCTGTCTCGAAAAACCAAAAAAAAAAAAAAACAACAACAAAAAAAAGACTTTATGGGGTGGAGAGATGGCTCATCAGTTAAGAGCACTGGCTGTTCTTCCAAAGAACCCAGGTTCAAATCCCAGCATCCACATGGCAGTTCACACACCTTTAATCCCAGCACTCAGGAGGCAGAGGCAGGTGGATCTCTGTAAGTTCAAGGCCAGCCTGGTCTACAAAGTCAGTCAGGAGACAGAGGCTGACAGATTTATGGGACACCAAGACTTACTATCCTGGTCTGCATAAGGGATTTCAGGCTAGCCGTGGCTACATAGTGAGACCAGGCCTCAACAACTAAGTAAATAAGTAGAATACTTTACAAACAAGCAGATACTATTAAGAGCAGATTAACATAGTAAAGACTCTAAAATTTTTTAAACAGAATTAGATTTCAGATTTATATTAAAACACTGTTTTGACCTTGTGTGAAAAAAAAATGATATTATAGCAAACTTAATCATAACTAACCACCTTTCTTAAATTCTATCTATCATGGACTTTTGTGTTCCTTCAGGGTTTTTTTTGTTTGTTTGTTTTGGTTCTTTTGTTTTGTTTTTTCGAGACAGAGTTTCTCTGTGTAGCACTGGCTATTCTGGACTCACTTTGTAGACCAGGCTGGCCTTGAACTCACAGAAATTTGCCTGCCTCTGCCTCCCAAGTGTGGGATTAAAGGAGTGCGCCACCATGCCTGGTGTTCCTTCTGTTTTTGCCCTTACCTCTCTCTGTTTCCATTTTGAAGTAATGCTTTATTATCTTATTTGATGATATAAGATCCTTTCTCATAAAAAATCCTTTCCTTTTCTCTTTATTAGTATTTTTTAACCAAAAATATTTTCTCCACTTGATAGTTCCTTCTGCCTTCTTTTTCTTAAAACAAAAAAACATGTTAATAATAATAAAAAAAAAAACGACTCAGCAAACTGAATTTGAAACACACAGAAAGGGGCCCTGCTGGTTCTTTTCTTCTGTGCTCACCTGTTTTTAGGGGCTCCCTCTGAGGTCACAGCAGCAGAAACTGTGGCCTATGCAGGGCTTCGAGGACAGGGACTTTTTGGCATTCCTGATGTCATTTGGACTTTTTTCACCTAGCCTTAAAGGTCTGGATGCAGGCCACCTCTGACCACTTTCTTTGAAACAGATCTAACTGGAGGATGGCGTAAAGGCTTCCGGTCATTGCCCTGGCCTCCTTAACACCTAACTTACATGAATCTGAACGGAACTTTCCATTACCTGGAAAAGACAGTGAGATTAAGTTTATTTCAGTTGCTTGGAGATCTGGATCTTCTGGGGTTTAATACTACAAGTTCTTCAGTGAAAGTCCATGTATTCTTGAATTGAAATGGCTCCATGTTCTGGTTACCTCCAAGGAGTGACCTCCCAAAGTGGCTACATAAACTGAAGTTCTCAGAAAGGCAATAAAAGCCACACCTATGCTGACGGTGCCACAAGGTTGATTGGTTGGAAAGATGGTGAAGAATGGAGTGTTGCAAGCTCAGAGACCTTTACCAGCCATTCATTGCCCTTACCTGTGTCTGACCTAAGGCCCTTCACACTGTCAGGTGAAGCCTCTTGGAATGACTTAAATTAGCAGTTTCCACAACCCCCCAAAGCTAAGGAGGTCATTGACAACATAAGAAACCTCTAGAGGAGGTGTCCTCACCGTATTGAGCCTGTCTACCTGATATTCACAGCAATGTATTTCAAAAGATGCCTTGTTTTATGACCTTCCAAGAAAAGATTATCTGGAGGCCAGGTATTGAGGTCTACAGACCTATTACACACCTGTAATCCCAGCACTGGAGAGGCTGAGGCAGGAGGACAACTGGGGCTAAACACTAGTGCGCACTACATAGTGTCAGGCCCGCCAGTGGTGCAGATCAAAACTCTGTCTCAATGCCAGCCTCCAGCCTCCCCCCAAAAACCCCAACAATCTTTTGTTCCCTCTGAGGTAAGAACTGTGCTTTGCTTTGAGAAGGAGATGGGGAGGGAAACTCTGAGCTGGTTCACCCTCCTCTCCATATCCCGGGCCAGAACTTTCCTGGCACCTCTGGGGTTTAATCCCCGAGAACCCGGGAAGTTTTGGAACTTGCTGTCTAACGCACACAATATAAGATAATGTAGATCTTTGCACTTCTAACTACTTGTTACATTAGAACTAGGCTTCTGGCCGGGAGAATCAAACAAACGGAACAGTACAACAACAACATGGTGCTCTCCATAATTTTCTGGCACAGAGGAATAGTTGAGGACATCAAGGATACAATCCAGGACGCAAGCTCATGCCCAGGCCTTGTGGCTGGGTCTACTTTTTAGTGGCAGGACAGTGGCGAGGGTTTGGATCTCCACAGACAGTGCGTGAGGGAGGTTGGGACCCTCCCGTGATCCCGTGGTAGAGCACAGCTCAGGGCTTTGCTAGGAAATGGCTGTAGGCCCAAGAAAGGAGAGAGGAATGCCAGAGGGGGTGATATTCACCTGTGCAGGTGAGGAACCCTGGCTTGCAACCCCGATTCCTTCCTCACCCATGCCCCTAGAGCAGTGGTTCTCAGCCTTCCCAATGCTCCCACTCCTCAATACAGTTCCTCATGCTGTGGTGACCCCCAACCATAAATTGGTTTCATTGCTACTTCATAACTGGAATGTCGCTACTGTTATGAATGGGAATATAAATATCTGTGTAAATATCTGTGTTTGCTGATGGTCTTAGGCGACCCCAGTGAAAAGGTTATTTGACCCCAGAGGTTGCAACCCACAGGTTGAGAACCACTGTATTAGAGACTTAGTCATTGAGACGTGAAGAGAGGAAGGAAGGAAGAAAAGGCAGAAGGATGCTGTATAGGACCCAGAAGCCAAGAGAAGAAGGAAGTGGAGTTGGTTTCCCTGCCCCTGCCTGCTCTGCTGGACCATCCTGCAAGTGTAGGCCCTGGCATTGGTTCCATCTTTCACTCTGGTAAGGCTAAAAGGGGGCTAGTTCCCTTAGAGTTCAGAAGAAAAAGGAATCCTTCAGGCATTCTGGTCTACCCTGGGGCCCAACTTACCCACAGAGTGAGAAAACATCCTGCCTGTATGGGGATCTGGCGAGGCTGCCTCCAGGCACTTCAGGGATTTCGGAGGCCACCCCACGACATAGGCTCAAAGGTGTGGAAGTGGAGATTTGTTACAAAGATTTTTGGGGCTGGAGAGATGGCTCAGAGGTTAAGAGCACTGGCTGCTCTTCCAGAGGTCCTGAGTTCAATTCCCAGCAACCACATGGTGGCTCACAACCATCTATAATGAGATCTGGTGCCCTCTTCTGGCCTGCAGGCATAATGCAGACAGAACACTACACATAATAAATAAATAAATCTTTAAAAAAAAAAGCTAAGTGAAAAAGTACTGTTAATTAAAAAAAAAAAAAAAAAGATTTCCTTTAAGAGCCCTCCACTCAAAGGTGCCCATGGATTAGCCTATTGTGATGGGTGATTTGATTGTCAATCTAAGAGGAACTGGCATCACCTGGGATACCCTGTAAGGCTAAGGTAGGAAGGACCACCTTACCTGGATAGCAGTCCATGGATCATGGTTCTGGACTAAATAAAAAGGGAGAAACAAAGCAAAGAACCAGCATTCACCAGTTCCTGGTTGCAAATGCAATGTGGCCACCTGCCCCAAATGCCACACTCCAGCAGATCAAAATGGCAGATTATACTCACAAACTGTGAACCAAAAGAAACACTCCCTTCCATAAGTTTCTTTTGTCAGGGCATTTACTAACAATAACAGAAAGGTAACGAAAACCCTCATGTTCAGCCAGCAAGACACTGACCGGCTACCACAGCCTGGATCCGTGTGGACTCAGGTATAGTTCATAATGGCAGCAGGCCTCAGCATTAGCCATGTGATGCTGATTTTGCTAGCAAACAGAATGAAAGAGTTAGCCAGTAACTGGGGCTTCCTCCAACATTTCAAAGGAAAGGCCAGGAGCCAGGGTATGTGCAAAAGGATTCAAATGCTTGCAGTAATCTATTTCAGGACAATGACAGGAAGCTGTAGGAAGACAGGCAAAGCTATCAGACTCCACAGGAATGTGGACTGCCAAGAACATGAAAAAGACACTAAGCTGTAAGCTATCCAGCCAAAGAGAGTGACCATGTGTTTCACAAATAGCGAACTCAGGAGGCCCACAGCTTGCCCTGTTACATCTTAGATACTGTGTATGATGTCATAGGATGTATGTAGTATCTTCCCTAATGAGTTTGTCTCGTTTTGGTCTGATCATTTTTCATTCCCCTGTTGGAGGTGTTAATGTAGTAGGAAGTATGTAACTTTCTTTTGATTTTCTTAAAGACGGGGTCTGGCTGTATTTCAGGCTGGCCTGAAACTCATGCTTCCATGCCTGTCTCTTTCAATTCTTAGAGAAGCTCATGGCTACACGTTTGCCTTGAGTCTCAGACACTGAGCTCAGACTTCTGAGCACTTCAGATATTTGAGACATTTGAGGTAAGACAGAGAATTTCGCACTGGATTCTATTTTAATGGATGAAATGGTAAATGGATCATTATTTTATATATGTATATGAGAAAATACTGTATACTGTATTGGGACAAGTAACTTTGTCCCAATTTTAAATGATCATTTATTGTAAGGTATATCCTGATTTCAGATACGTTAAAAGTATGGATCCATCCATCCACCTTAGGATGGATTCAATTCTGCACTGGAAGTAGTTTTTTTTTTTCATAAGAGTATTAAGCATTAAGTACATTAACTGGAATATGTAATCAGTATCATATTCTTAATTAAGCTTTTTGTCATCTTTGTTTCATTTAGTATTTGTAATGAAGAGTGGGCTAGAGGTTACATTAACCTTACAAAAACCTTATGATGCATAGATTTTCAACTTGGGAATCATCTCATCTTCACTTTTAGAAATTCAGGGTCTGAGCCGGGCAGTGGTGGCGCACGCCTTTAATCCCAGCACTTGGGAGGCAGAGGCAGGCGGATCTCTGTGAGTTCGAGGCCAGCCTGGTCTACAAAGTGAGTCCAGGACAGCCAGAGCTGTTATACAGAGAAACCCTGTCTCGAAAAACCAAAAAAAAAAAGAAAGAAAGAAAGAAATTCAGGGTCTGGAGATGACAGAGGCTTATGCTGAAAGCCTCAGGGAAGACCTGAAAGACAGAGTCATGTTGAGAAGCTACACAGAGCTTAACCTTGCTCTGGGTTTCCCTTGTAGCAATAAAAAACTCAAATTAGTCACCGGCAGGCTGTGACCCAGCTCTACAGCAGTTATAGTACACACCTGAGTCTCACAAGAGTGATTTTATGAAAATACTCCCTGAACATTTAGTAGAATGTGGGTGGCTGATCACTGTTGAGAAAACCCATCTGATATGTTGGAATGTCCACAGCTTCCCAACCTCCATAGCCTTCTTCATAGGCTCTGAAAAGTGGCAGCCATAAACATTACCCAATTATTTGTCTGCCAAACAGAGTCTCCTAGCAAGATCTTACTATATGAGACTACTTGGTAGTTATGGGTAACTGCAAATCACAGAACATTTCTAAGTTTTCTAGCATTCTCTACAAGTAGATCCACAAAGCTTGAATGCCAATAGGTACTGAAAAATCTTCACTCTCTAGTTGATTGAACTCTTTATTCAGTGACGTTACTGAGTAATTCACCCTCTCTAAGAATATGTCCCTTTTGTCCAGGTGTGTCTTAGGGGCACTGTCTTTATTAACTGAAGAGGAACTCAATAGAAAGACAAATCTGTGGGCTCCACCACATCTGTCTCCAGATTTCTCAGATAGCCTCATTGGACCACTCACTTCTTCAAAGTCCCTTTCTTTCTTTTTTTTCTTTCCTTCTCTCCTCCTCCTCCTCCTCCTCCTCCTCCTCCTCCTCCTCCTCCTCCTTCTTCTTCTTCTTCTTCTTCTTCTTTTTTTTTGTATCTTCATGTTTAGTCTCTTTCTCACAGCCTAGAACTAGTGGGCAAAGTTTTCTGGTCCTCGCTTTTTCTTTTTCTTTTGTGCTGCTGCTCCAGGGGTAAGGTGGCTAATTTATACATCACAGGAAATAAAACAGCAGTGAATATGGCTGACCCCAGACATGTGTACAGAACTACTGGCAAATCTGGGTAGTGTCCTTGAAGAATTCCAATAACTGCAGGAATGGCCATTTCTCCCAGGGCAGCACCAATTACAAAGAATGCTGCAGATTTCCCACTTATGCTGGTGTACTGTTCAATCCAGGAAATGCCGCTGGGAAATGTGGCTGCCATTGAGGCTCCATACACAGAAGTTGCAATCCAGAGACAAAGAGGGCTCTTGTCAAAAATCACCAGAAAGAAAGATGAGGTCAGGCTGCCAATGTTGCTCAACACAATCATGGTTCCGGGCTTTAGGAGTGTCGCAAAGAAGATGGCTAGGCCCCTGCAGGCTGCAAAGGTCCCCCAGAAGATGGAGTTCAAGCCGGCTGCCTCACTTTCTTCCATGCCAACATGGGTGGTGGCGAAGGAGAATACATAAGATCCATAGGTCACCTCGGCTCCCACATAAAAGAAGAAGAAGAGGAAGAGGAGACAGAGCAGGGCCCTATGATACTTAGCCCTTCGATCTCTCTGACCAGATGCTGTGGACTTTTTCTGCCTTGAATGTTTCTTACAAAACAGACCAAATAGAAAGACAGAAACTACTAAAACATAGGTGCTGATGGAAGCATATGCCCACAGCAGATTCATGTCATCAGGTAGCGCAAACAGAGAGTCTGAGGCAGCGTTGGAGGATCGGTTCAGCACTACAGGGTCAAAGTCGGTCTCTGTGTGGTTCTGAGCAGATGCTGTTGTACCCCAGGCCAATTTAGCCAGCAGGGGAGCCAGAAAGGCACCCAAGGCGAAACTGAAGTGCAAGGCCTGCATGTGTGGGGCTCCTTTGTCCCCCCCAAAGAGCCAAGATGAGGACGTTTGCACCTGCCAACCAGACACGGGAATGGTTAGGGTTAGGTTGTCAACTAGTGCAGGGAAAACCCAACAGGTCATCACAGTGATAAAGAGGCTGAGCTCGTGTCACACGGCAGAAACACTGTGACATTCAAAGTGACCCAACATCGACCCCAAGTCATCTGAGTAAGGGACTGACCCATGAACTCCAGGAAACTATGTGTTGTAATATCTCAGGCTCATACATGGAATACTACAGGTTGGTGAACCCCTACCCCCTGGAGCCAGGAACACTAGCAATGGGCTGTTATAAACAGTGCTGACACCACACTGGAAGCAGTGCTATAGACCATTGAAAGGCTTGAAATATGTGTGTGTTCTCTAGGCAAAAGTTTATCATCAGACAGAGGCCAAATGACAAAGCTTTCTGGCAACCACTTGAACGTTGTGGATGAAATAAATATAAAATTAAAATTCCATCAGGAACCTGAGTGCTCTAGACTTTGTTGTTCTAGTTACAGGAAACAGGCATACCTTTCTGAATTGACACAACACAGTCTGAACACCTGCAAGGAGAAAGCCCTATGATGGGGTAATGTTATGCATTCTAAATGTTAAGTAATTGGTCCTGCTTGCTGTCTGTAACTAACATTGTCTTTGATTGGTTGAATAAATGCTGAGGCCTGAGATTGGGCAAAGACAGAGGTAGGCAAGACTAAGGTGCATGGCCTTCAGAAGCCTAGAGAGGCCAGAAGAAGAAGCCTCCAGTAGATGGGTAGAAGCCGCTGCAAAGACAAGCAGCAAAGAGCAGGAAGGAGGACATTCGCCATAGGATAGAGAAAAGAACATCACTCCACCTGGCCTGGAACATGGGCCTAGTGTGGAGAATAACTGTCCAAGGGGACATATGTATATATGGGGTCATATTTGGGAAATAGAAGCAAGAGATTGCTTAGATGGGCTAAGATTGCTCAATCCAGGCCAAGTCTTGTTAAAGTGCATGTGGTGTCTGTGTGCTAATTTATAATGGCTGGTTAAAGATTGAAGCTGCCAGACAATTAACAATAATCTAAATACTGGTAAACAATTTAATTAATTATTTCCACAGCCCTAAGCAACCATCAAGCCTTTGGCTATTTTATTTTAACCAGATACTTTGAAATAAGCATGTAATTCTTTGTAACCTTGCAACCAAATGAAGCCTGAGTTATTATAAAACATTGCATGACCTATCAGACGATGTTAGAACATCAAGGAACACTCCATCCAGGGAAGCAGACCTGCACTTTGCCCAGCCATCCATCATCAGAAAAGCTTCTTCCTGCAGCAGATGGGAACAAACACAGAGACCCACAGCCACACATCACACACATACACCTCAGAACACTCAGTCTAAAACTTGCTGTCTCCATCAAATCTGCCTCCTCAGAACTCAGGGACATGTGGAAGAGGAGGTAGAAAGAGTGTAAGAGCCAGAGGGGATGGAGGACACCAGGAGAACAAGGCCCTCTAAATAAACACGCTCAAAGCACGGATGAACTCAGGGAAACTGAGGCAATATGCACTGGGCCCGCAGAGGTCCTTACCAATTCCTTCTTGTATGTATCATGGCTTCCAGGTTAATGTATTTTTAGTATTCCTGAGTGTGTAAATGAGTGAGTCTCTGTTTCTTGTGCCTTCACTTGGGCTGTTTTCCTTCTATTTGTTTTGTCCAATTCCAAAAGTGTAGGTTTTTGTTTTATCTTATTATACTTTATTATTATCCTTTAGAAGTCTGTTCTTTTCTAATGAGAGACAGAAAGGGAGTGGATCTGGACTGGAGGGATGGTAGGGAGGAACTGGGAGGTGTAAAGGTAGGAGAAAGTGTAGTCAAGATACATTGTATGAGAAAAAATCTATATTCAATAAAAGGAAAAAGAAAAAGAACATCAAGGAAGAGCTAAAGAGCAGAAGTTGAAGGAGGGGCCACATCATGAGTGGTATTTAGTAGGTTTTCAAATAGATATTGACATATAGAAAAGCTATATGTTTGGAAATTTAGAACATCTAAGAGAAATTAACAGGAAAGAAAGCGGCACAGAGCTCATGTTTCTCTTAACCCAGAGAACAGGGTATATTTTAAGTGTATGTCTGCTTCTATGTGTCTTTGATGACCCCATGCTTGTTTTTAACCATCAATTCCTCTTACTTTACAATCATAACATTTAACCCTCAAATGAAAGCCCATTTCACCTCCCTGTCAACCACAGAAGGTGGGCCTTTCCCAGTTTAGCTCCTGTAAATCAGTCTCTCTTAGAACACGGGGATTAAGTCCAATTTATAGTTGGCTGTTCGAAAATCGTTGCCCAAATCAGCACCAAGTGTGTCCTGTCTGAGTGACCCCACGACCAAGTCACAAAGTCTGTGCCATTTCAAAAGTATGCAAGGGGCAGTTAATCGCATCTGCTAGACTTTTCTAGTAGAGTTCCTACCCCTAGAAATGGCACCGCAGGCTTCACATACCTGTATCCACAACGCCAATGGAAGCCCCAAAGACAGACATGGTGACAATCAGTAAGACCACTGTCTTGCAGAAAGGGGTGAGGTAAAGGCCCACTGTGGTCACCACCATTGACACTCCTGGGAAGAGAAGGAAGACATTCAGTTGCAGGAGCTGGGTACGTAACTCCGTAGTAGAATGCTTGTCCAGCAAGCACGGAACCTTGGGTTTGGTTTCCTACTGCAAAAATAAAATTTCATATTAAAAAAAATGAAAATAAGGTATTAAAAAACTGTATCCCTCAGGATCATAAAAACGTATAAGACTACAAAAATAAGATGGAATTAAGACAGAGTTGCAGCTACTACAGTGGTTATGTAAAATCAGTTAAATTCTATAAGGCTTTTTAAAGCTAAGATATAAATTACTATGACCTGAACAGGATTATCGTACTATTAATAATCATAATAAATCATACAGCAAAGCAAAGTTTAATAGCAAAGTAGACAGGCCAGAAATTAGTTACATATTGTCACACATTTAAGAATCTAGGAGAATTTTTAGATGTGGGCTAACAATGCTTTCAGTGTAACAGTTTCTGGTTAAATGTTCCTAAATCAATTACTTTTAGGGAATAGGGAGGGAAATGTAAGAAGAGCCAGTTATTAATCCATCAGCAGTAACTGCTTTTCCTTGCTTTGCGTCTTACAACATTCATCTAGATTTTCCTTAGTTGTGTCAATTTATTGAAAAAAATTATGCTAAGAGCTTTGCCATCTTTTCAGACTGTGGAAAGGAGAGTCTGGGCTCATCAGTGACACCCGGCCACAGGGATAGAAACAGAGTCTACATCAATTCACTCGTAACCACCTGCCCCTTCATGTTCAATCCCAAATCTACAGAGCCTGGCCAGCTTCGAGGAACTCATTCTGACCCCCATGGCCCCAGGAGCCCCGCCCCACCCCCAGATAAGCAGAGCTTCATGGTTAGCCAGTGTATGTGCCTGGAGTGGAGCCTAAATGACAGTAAAGGTCTGTGTTACTCAGGGTTGCCAACACTCACTCCCGAGGACCGATCAAGTTCTCAGGGATCAGTACAGACTGCCTCCAGCTGCCAGGGTAAGAACAAGGACTCTAGACACCCCAGCTTCCAGGAAAGACACCCAATCACCGCCCACTTCTGTTGTCAACATTACTGTAGGCTGTGATTTCCTCAGAGAGCCGAGGTGTGAAGTCAGGACAGGCGCAGAACAGCTAAAGTTGATGTTTACTCACCCAAAAGAAAGAACTGATTCATGTGGTCGAGGAGAATCCCGCCAATCATGGTGCCGCACAAGAACCCTGTGGCACGGCCCACAAATATCAGGGACAGGCCGCTGATATTTCTGTTCACGTTCGCTGCCAGATCTTGAAATGTGGGTCCCAGTATACCAACACTCATTCCCTAAAATTTTAAGAAGACAAAAGCTTTTTATTTACAATAATTGAAATAGTTTCTAAAAAGTGTAGTAACAGGTTGTTATACCATAAGAAGAATGGGGTGATGGAAGACAGTGGGTTACTTTTAAGACCTGCAGTTCAGGAAAAAAAAAAAATTACAATGGCAATACGATCATTGCTAAAGCAATAAGGTCCTCTGGGTTTTATCTATGTACAACCTTCAATTTTTAAAGCATTATATAGTTATTTCGAGATAGGGTTTTGTATAGCCCCAGCTGGCCTAAAACTCAGGTTATAGTCAAGAATGGCCGAACTCCTGATACTTCCCATAAGCACTGGGTTTACATGTGTGGACCTCCATTCCTGATATAAAAAATCACACAATTCCTTTGTTTTTTTCTTAGTTTTTCTCTTACAGTGTTATTCTGTATGACAGAGTCTTGAAATGGTTTTTCGTATTTTCAAACGTACTTTATGCAGATGTTAAGAATTAAACGAAGTATTTCCTTCCCTGGCCTAATGGCACAGGTATATAAAGCCTCGCTACTCGGGAGGCTGGAACAAGACGGTAAAGAAGTTAGGACCCGCCCGGGCTAGCGTGAGTTCAAGGTTTGCCTGAGTAATTCAGAGAAACCCTGCCTCAAAATGTGGGTAGACTGCTTGCCACACAAGCAAGGGAGTGTGAATTAGGGCTCCAGAAGTCACTTGCTAAAAAAGCCGAGGGTGATAACACGAGCTTCTGATCACAGAGCTGGGCTGGCTGGCCAGCCAGCCAGCCCAGCCTCATTGTTGATTTCCAAGCCTGGTAGAGTCCTTGTCTCAAAATATGAGGTGGACAGCATCTGAAAGGAAAGATTAAAAATTCTAATTTATTCATGAAGGGGCTGGAGAGATGGCTCAGAGGTTAAGAGCATTTGATGCTCTTGCAGAGGACCCAAGTTTGGTTCCTGTCCCCCACAGTGGGCAGCTCCAGCTCCGGAGGGATGTCACGCCTCAGGTGACATCAGCTTCCTCAGGCACCTCCTGTGCTCATGTGTGAATACCCACATGTGCACGCACACAGGCATAATTTAAAAGAATTAAAAAATTAAATTTTAATTAATTCACGAAACTAAAACTAGTAAAAACAAAATGTGTGCAAGAAGGAGAAGATGTGCTTTTGTCAGAGTAACCTACAAAGCATGCTGATGCTTTCTGTAAGAGAAAAATGAGGTAATTTTTGTACTCAAGTAGGATGATACGTTCAAAAATAAGAGAAAATAGGGCAAAAACTGAACAGATAAGAACACTGTAGAAGGGGCTGGAGAGATGTCTCAGTGGTTAAGAGCACTGACTGCTCTTCCAAAGGACTGGGGTTCAAATCCCAGCACCCACATGGCAGCACACAGCTGTCTGTAATTGCTGGGCATGTGGTAGCTCACGCCTTTAATCCCAGCACTGGGGAAGCAGAGGCAGGAGGATCTCTGTAAGTTCAAGGCCAGCCTGGTCTACATAGTGATTTCCAGGACAGACAAGGATACACAGAGAAACTCTGTCTCAAAAAACAAACAAAAAAATCATAGAAGGCTGTGAACATGTGGCCATATTTGCTAAGATTAGAAGGGAATTACGAAGTTTTCTAAAAAACTGAGCATTAGTATCTAAAGTACACTGTAAAACCACAATTTTGTTCTTGCTGTTAAGACAATAAATAAGGTTTTCTTAATATGTTGACTGCCACCCCTTTTTTCTTTTTAATATTAGTACATTAGTTTTATGCATTATAATCTCCTTCCCCCAGTCAGCATGGCTTCATCTTAATAAGATATTATGGAGGATTTTACTTTAAATTTGAGGTAGCTGGCCTAGAAAACAGGGATTCCCGTTTTTCTAATGCTCCATGCTTTACCTATTAAGATTTGTTCATGCAAAGAAACCGAGTCCTCTGTAACCCAACAATGCATTTGCCTTTCGTGTGTGTGTGTGTGTGTGTGTGTGTGTGTGTGTGTGTGTGTGTGTG
>CAJQZJ010032522.1:583290-631678 GCA_907164525.1 Lophiomys imhausi
TGTGTGTGTGTGTGTGTGTGTGTGTGTGTGTGTGTGTGTGTGTGTGTTTGTATTTGCCTTGGAAATGCTAATGTCACTTTGGTTAAAGAGGGACTGTTGTTTATTATGACCTGTAATCTGATCTTTTAAACCTCCGAAATTTTGCTGAAGTTCCAAAATCAAATCATATTAAATATTTTTTCTGTTAAATTTTAAGTGTATGGGTGCTTTGCCTGCATACGCGTCTGTGTACCACATACACATCTTGTGTTCTCAGAGGCCAGAAGAGGGTGTTAGATCCCCTGGAACTGGAGTTACAGACATGTAAGTATACCATATAACATGTTTCATAGATGACTTGCCATGTGAAAATCAAATCAGGTCTTCTGGAAAAAGCAAACAGTGCTCTTAACTGTTGAACCATCTCTCCAGTCCCCAAATATTTTTCTTGACCATGAATTAATTAATTTGGAGGTTTTCCAGACGGAGCCTTGAAATATCTCAAAAGGATAATTCTCTTGACAAAAATAGAGAAATTAATTGGGCGTATTTGTTCTATTAAATTACATGGGAAACTGCTAAAAAAAATAAGTAATACTATAATTTTTTTAGTTATTTTTCTAAGGGTGTGTTATTAATGTGCCTCAGAAATTGTATAGCATCCATAAAAATACCAGTCCTAGGAGAACATCATCAATCATATTTCTAATTTGTATCTTCAAGTGGTATATGCAAGAGTCATGCACAGTGGCCTGTAGTCCTAGCTGGTCAGGAGGCTGGCAGGATTTTGGTCAACATGGGAAACACAAGATCCACCACATGAAAGTTGTATATGACAAACATAACCAACTTGCCAAGTGTATCACTACTTTACTCTCATTTTAAGTCTTGTCACCTACAGCTGTTTAGGGTGGTATTTTATGAAGCCACTGTCATTTTGGCATTCAAGAACATTCATGGGAAAGACCCTGTCAGCTACAGGAACCTGTGCCTTTAAGATTGTTCACTAGACTGGGTAGGAATTCTCAGACTGCTAATGAAGAACCCAGTGGCTCATGAACATCAAGCTGATGTTTAGCCCCAGCATCAAGCACAGAAGAATTAAGCACTCAGGAAGTGACTTGGCAGATTTTCATGCTAAATAGCCAGTGCTGAAACTATTAAGCTATGCGGTTTGAATGAGCCCCACAAGATTGGTCCAAGTCCAATTACCTACCATAATCTATGTAATGAATAGTTAGGCACCTGAAGTGGAAGAGCAAAACTGTAGTTTAAGGGGATGGAAATTCATTGCCAACCATGAGGGGTGGGGGTGGGGGGGGTGTCTTGGATAGCTGCCTGGGGCTCCCTGAGTCTGTAAAGCTTGCAACAATAGAAGCTCTGCACTCCAAGACTCATGACCCAGAACATTAGCAAGCTTTCTGTGGATGTATGTGAAAAAGATCTCCGAACCAGTGTTTGGCTCATCAAACTCTTAATTTTGGTTGAGACAAAAAGCCCTTATAAGTGTTGTGTACCCAGAAGCCACATGCTTTAAATCCTTGTGGATGGACATGTGCACTGGATACCTGAAGTGCTTACTCTCTGGGGCAGAAGCTTTTCCCATCCAGAAAGTCTGGTGCTATACAGCAGTGATTATTAGAAGATATCTATCTATCTATCTATCTATCTATCTATCTATATATATATATATATATATATATATTGTGTGTATGTATGTGTGCATGTGTGTTAATTGAAATTTTACCTTTCATAAACTGGGTGTGGTGGTGCAGGACTAGAATCTTAGCATTTGGGAGGGAGAGGTAGGAGGACCAAAAATTCAGTGTCATTCTTGGCTACAGAGTAAGGAGGCCAGCCTGGGCTACATGAAACCCTGTCTCAAAACAAAAAGAATCTTTCCTTTTGGAGCATTCACAGACAGGTCCCCAGGAATATTGTGTTTGTTTCAGCACACAATGGCATCAGGGCAAGCTTGGGAATCAGCTGAATGGCCTCAGTCACGGGTATGACCGATGGGTGGCAACGGGAGCTAACTCCCACTGAAAAGCATAGATGGAACCGTTGTGAAATAGTCACTTCAAGGGTGTGCCCCTAGGGACCGGAAGGATTTTAAGTACCTGCTACCCTTCCAGAGGACCTACAATCAGTTCCCAGCACCCATATCAGATGGCTCATTACACCTGTAACTCCAGTTCCAGGAGCTCTGACACACTCTTCTGGACTCCATGGGCACCTGCACACACATGGTGCACATAAACACATACAGGCATACACACATAACATAGATAATTTTTTTAAAGGACTGTACCTCTAGTGATAGAAACTCGTGTATCTTGCTTTCTTATAAACTATAACACTACTCAGTAGTCATGGCTTTAGGTGATTAGACTAAAGTATATTTTCTCTAGGTTGAAAAAAGCCCATCACACCCACCAATTGGTATTTTCCAGAATTTCCATGATCTAGAACCTGGAGAATGGATCTCTTAGGACATAAAGTCACTGGTCCTATGCTGCAGCAAAACTTGTGGGCCTTCAGTTTTGGATCTTAACTGGAAGGGACTATTGTCTGTTCAACTTATGCCTGTGCTCCGACCTTAAGGAAAAGCTGGTCCAGGGACATTTCCCCCCCCAGAAATCAGACACCATTGTAATTATGGGTCACTTCCCAGAGATCACAGGTATGATTTTTCTCTTCATTGCAAAAGCCTAATCTTTTTTTCCTTTCCCTCTAATACTTGGTGCCCTGACCCCTCCCCTTTCCTTTGAGGGAAATATCTGTGACCACAATGTGTGGACACAGCGAAAGCCAACAGTGCAGCAAAAACACCAGAGCAATGCTGGGACTGTGAGCTAGATGCTCCCAAATCAGGAGGCAGCAGCATTACTGTTGCCAGTGCTGTTCGTGTTTCCAGTGAGTCATTGTCACACACAGAAGGACAGGTTAGACAGCTCTGCTCCTTGCTTCCTATGCTCCCTGGAAATAATAACATGGCCTTTTCCACTAATAACCTAGTCACAGGCAAAAGTAGAAAACCTAGGAATGGAGAGAGGACTCAGAAGTCAAGAACACTTGCTGCGGCTGATGTGGGCCTGGATTCCGTTCCTAGCACCCACTCGGTGGTTCACAATAGTCTTTAACACCAGTTCTTCTGGTCTCCATGGGCACCTAGCATGAATGTGGTGCACATATATACAGGCGGGCAAAAAAGCACACACACCAAAATTAAATAAAAAATAGAAGACCGGAGTGGTATTTGTAGGTGGTATCTGCATATACGCTTCAAGCTGAGAATTACCTCTGTGTGTATATGCTGAAGCTCCCTTAGGTAGGTTACACACAGTAAGGTCCATTTCCACTAAAAACCTGAACCCCTCTAGTGTGCTGACAGGATGGCAAAGTGTAGCTCTTGCTAAAAACATGCCTGAGGGGCCAGGGTGAAGATGTAGGAGGTCCAGGTTTCAACCCCAGCACCCCCATGATGACACACTGCTGTTTCTCTAGACATGCTCCTGCATACATTAAGGAAACTTCCCAGGGGAAAGGGCCATGTGACATATTCATTGAGCATACAGTTGGTCTACAAGCATCTGGCATGGTGGATGCCAAGACTGCCTTATCAAGGGTTTCAAGTGCTTGTATTGTTTGTCTTAGTTCATATGGTTCCTGTTACCAGACTAACTGGGGGGATGGAGACCTCTGGGTCACCGGGGAGAGCAGCAAGGACCTAAACGGATTCATAAGAGGGGCTGCCTGACTGCTGAGCCTACGGTCTACTCTGCTACTGAGGCCTTTTCATCCTGGTGAACTGTGTTTCCTTGCTGAGAACTTCCTACAGCTCCCCATGCTTGCGATGGGATTGGAGTAAAGTAGCCCTTGAAGATCCATCGAAACTAAATTCTGGTTGTAAACTGTAAAAGTTTGTGCCAGAAGAGTACCAAAAATTACAGTTTCCCCACAAATGCTATTCAAGCATTAAAGTCTCAAGTGAAGACAAGTTACGTGCACTGTGATGGTTTGACTCCATGGCAGAATGCAGAAAAACATCGGCCTTCCTACTTGTATGCTTTTGCCGTGTAAGTTAAAGGAATTTGGAGTAGTGTCATGTGAGAGAGTTTTCTGATGCTTTTCTAGATGGCTCAGTAGGTAAAGCACCTACTGCTAAAACTGACAACCTGAATTCAGTCCCCGGGACCCACATAGTGGAAGGAGTGAATACACTCCCTCAAGGTGTCCTCTGACTGCCATGTGCACACCGTGTTGCAAACACACACACAGACAAAATAAATTGAAAAGCTGTATTCTAAAAACTAGAATTTCAGCTGCCTTGCCAGAGGATTTCCTGGTAGCATCAATTACATATGTGAATCGGATCCTATCTCTTAGAACCAATGGACTGATGGTTGGTTGTTCGTGTAGCATCCTTAGACCTTTGTTGTGGAATGTGCAGGGCACAGCATAGAGCAGAGGGACCTCTGCGGGCCAGGCCTTTGCCTACTGTGTTCTCTCGTGACTGCTTGGCTTCTTCTACCCACCAAGTGTGGTTCAGCAGCAAGATGCTGGACAGTGCTCCAGCTGTCTGTAGCTGTGGACGAACAGTGGAAGAAGCAGATGCTGAAGCCAAAACCAAGAAAGGGGCGCCCAAATGGAAGCCAGACCTTCAATATCAATCTTAAAAGGATCAAAAGGGTGGTATAATATGGACCAGTTGGAAATAAAACATTCGACAGATTTTGGGAGTGTCTTCAGTAGCACACTCACACAGAGCTCACTTGTCATGCTTTTGGAAAGGTTCTGAATATCTCCAGGCATCCAGATGCTTAAAGTTAATAGTTTTTGGTTAGTGTGTTAGTTCTTGGTTTGGACGTTTGTAGCTTTGGGGCGGGGTGTGTGATGCAGTGCCCGCCTAGCTTTCATGAAGCCCTGGGTTCATCCACAGTACTTCATAAATGGAGCTGGCTGGCACACACTTACCATCACTGCACGTAGGAGGTGAGGTCAGGAGGACCAAGAGTTCAAGGTCTTTATCAGCTACAGAATGAGTTCAAGACCACCCTGGGATAGATTTTTGTCAAAAGGAGGAGAAGAGGGGCAGAGGGGAGGAGGAGTAAAGAAAGGAAAGAAGAAATTTCTCTTAGCTTTTTATTAAATGCAGGAAACATGAAACGTAATTTTCACTTTTCTTTGGTCATCAAGGGACCACAAAAGCACAAAAGAAGTCAATTTATAAGAAGTTTTTCTCCCTCTGGAAGATAAACTTAAAACTAAGAAGTCAAACCTGGTAGATTTTTGTAACTGTTAATTTCAAAGGATCAATCAAGTGCTTGTTAATGTGTTTTAAAAAGATTTGTTTTATTCCTTAATTATATGCATGCATGTGCTGGGGAGAGGGGGCGTGTACAGGTACCCACGAAGGGCAAAGGCAAAGGATCCCTCCACAGCTGGAGTTACTGTTCGTTATGAACAGCCTGGCCTGGGTACTAGGAAACAAACTGTGGTCCCCTGCACTATGCTACGCAGCTAGCCATCGATTTTAAACTGCATTTTATCCAGTAGTTTTGGTATCTTGGCATGGAAGATACTAGCACAGCCCATAAGAAAAGTGTAATATGTGGAGTACATTTTGACCTTTTTTTTTTTTTCGAGACAGGGTTTCTCTGTTTAACAGCTCTGGCTGTCCTGGACTCGCTTTGTAGACCAGGCTGGCCTCGAACTCGCAAAGATCCGCCTGCCTCTGCCTCCCAAGTGCTGGGATTAAAGGCGTGCGCCACCACCGCCCGGCTTATTTTGACCTTTTAAAGGCTCTAATTCTGTAGCCATTTTTAAAGTGTTGGGCAAACCTTGTGGGGGGTGTGGGGTGGAGTGGGGTGTGTGTATGTGGGAACAGTGAGGCTATTTGCAATTAATTCACACCATCTGAATGTCTAGTCCCATAAAAATACCACAGTAGGGTTGAAATTTGGTAAAACTTAAATGCTAATTTTTAGTTGGTCATGAACAGTTTTAAAAGTTTCTTTCATGAGGTATTTACGCTCGTTTAATTTTGTGTCTTAGTGTGGGCTCACAGACCTACTATTGTAAGCCATGCTTCAAATCAGTTCTTGGTGTCCCTAGTTTTAATCCTCATAGGACTTCACACTAAATGCAACATTGATTGGAGCTATGCTGTCTGTGGAAATCACTAAATTAATAATTTTCTTCAGGAAAACAAAGGATACCTTTTTTTGTTTTGCATTTGAGATAGAGCCCTATGTAGCTCAGGCTGACCTGGAACTTCATATGTAGCTGAGGATGACCCTAACTCCCTAATGCTTCTGTCTCACTTTCTCAGTGCTGGGATTGATTATAGGTGTGTGCCACCATGCCAAACCTACATATTTCTTTATATCAGGCAATCTTTACAGCCAACTTTGGGTCTTAGTCACCGTCACACCAATCAAAATCAATGGGATTCTAATTTTTGGAGCTCCTGTTGCATGAACTGTATTGTTTCATCTTCACCCATTTCAGTTGCTTGGCACTATCCTCCTAGTGGCCATCATAACTGGCTCCCTGGTACCAATGTACCATTGTACCATTGGTGTACCATTGGTACCACCTCAAGAGTCACGAGGATTTTTTGTACCCAAAGAAATGTCTGTAACAAAACACGAAGAAAGCTTAAAGAACTACAAAAACTAACCTGTCCTTGATATTCTGAATTCCACAAATGGACCAAAGCAGCCACCAAAGCAGGTGGTAATAAAAAGGCCTAAAGCTATCTCTTTGGGGTAACCTATGGTAACTGAGAGAAAATTATGGAAAAGGGGACTGAGCAGACAGGTACTCAACTCATCAAACTGCCACTGCCCAGAAATGGGCAACGGTGGTAAATGAGCTACAATAAAAAAGCTCCATGTGCCTTTCTTGCTCTGCCTATAGATACTGGCACAGATGTTCCTGCAACATTGCTTTGTATAAAGAGCAAAAACAAACTTTTCCAGCTTTTCTTTTTAATAGGTGAAGCAAGACCTAAAGGCTAACAAGCTAGGTTTCCGAAGAAATTCCTTGGACCATTAAATAACGTTTCTAATTCATTTGCATTTCAAGAAATACTGTGATTTGCACCGCTATGCTCCTATGGGCAAGCGTGCACCTTACCCAGGTAGCACTGGTCCAGGGGTAAATGCTAGAGTGATCTCAGGTGCACAGCAAGTAAGCAGCTCACCCGAGAAAAGTAAAAGCAATTCATGTCTTCAGAGGACTCAGCTCGGCCCGAAGCATCTGCAGTGATTTCTTTATCCGATCCCATCAGTATAATCTAAGAAATGGTTGTGGTCCGGGCAAGCTGGGAGGGTGAGTCCCCTGAGAAGAGTCATTCACTCTCTCCTAGATTCTGAGCCACAACCATGAAGAGATGAGGAAATGTCTGCCACAAATACTGAATTGAGGGGTAGCTCAAGGTTTTGCAAAGAGCGCTTACAGCCTTGCACTTCACTCCATGAAAATCATCTATGCCCTGGAGAAGCTGATTTGAAGAGGGCTGTGGGTAGAGTAAGGGGTGTACTTGGCTCCCACCGCTAAACTTGCTTTATGGTCCAGAAAAGTGATTTTTCTCTTGCCATTATTTTCCCATCTGTAAAATCAAGCGGTTGGCGTAATTTAATCAAGCCACCGGAAAGAGAAAATCCCCCACCCCAAAATGTAGATTTCTCTGCATAATAATTAAGGTTCAGAAGCCAGTGGCTACAGACCCTGGCAACCTCTTTTCTATCTCCCTAGTTCTAAGAGGAGCCCTACAAAGTTAGACTGTAGGGGGAAATATGTTAGGCAGAAACCAACTGCGCTCTTGACAGTGGCCCTCCATGATTAGAATTGTGCCTATGTGTTAGCTGATGAAACTGAAGCCCCGGTGGGCTAATTAAAGTGCCCAAGGTCACAGAACATGCAGGCAGCGAAGGTGAGAGTCCAGCTGGAAAGGGCAGGTCCCCTGCAGGAGGCTCGCACCCCAGCCTGGGAAGGATGCAACCTCAGCTCTCACCAGCCCCAGGAAGGCGGCACACAGTACCGCGGTGGAGAACCAGCGCAGCGTGTTCCTGGCCCAGTCGCTCCGCGGGGAGGCCGCCGTGACCGGCTCGCTCTCTGCCCGGGTCTCCGCTGGGTGGGGTTGCTGTGCAGCAGCCGCGGGCCCGGCGCTCCCGGTCTTCACGTTCAACTCCAGCTTGGCGGCTGCGGAGAACTCTGCGCTCAGGCTCCTCCGGGCTCCCAGGTCCCTCCTGGTACCACCTGCCCCCGGGGACCGTCCTGACTCAGGGCCTCCGGCCGCTGGACTTCGACCCCGGCCCGGGCTGGCCGCTGAGAACGTCCACTCTCCATCTTGCAGATTCGCCGCGGTTCGCGTGACGGCATCAGGCCCCTGACCAACCAAGAGCCAGAGTCAAACCGGAAGTCGCGGTGTTGCCTAGGAAACCGAGCCCCGCGCTGGTTTGAGCGGCTGCTGCCGCCTAGCAACAGCCTCGGCAGGGTGCGACGCTAACCGCTTGAGGGAACCCGCCGGCGCCGGCTGGGGAGGTGGTCCTTACACGCCCCACCCTTGCCCTGCGTCCACACATGAGCTTTCCAGTCCGTTACTCAGCTTTCAGGCTACAGCCACTTGGCTGAGGCTCTGTAACAGGGGCCTGGAGCCGTATCGATCCTGGGCTCTCTCCTCAGCCCGGGTGTCCACAGAGGTTCTAGGCTTTGAGAGAACCGACCGTTTGCCCCAAGGTCAGTCAGCAGCCACTGGTCAACAGCCCAATAGCTCAAGACACATGTGTGGGTTCAAAGTTGTGGTTTCAAACGCGAAGCAGCCTAAATTCCCCCAAATGATTGGAGCCTGGCAATGGCTGCCGTGATGGCCGAGAATAGCTGTACCACAGCTTTGTTCGGTTCGCTTTACTCAAGCGACAATATGGTGTATTTATTTATCATCTATCTGAAAGATATTATTTCCACCCGAAAATCTTCTTGCTCTCCACATCACTGATTATTTATACTGTGCTTGGTCAAGAAGCAAGGTGGAAGAATGTTTTGTTAAAAAATAAAAATAAAACTATTCCCGTAGATTACCCACTTGGAGAAAGCCTGACTTGTGTCAAGGGTTGCTTATTATCTCATGAATTCCAACCACGCAACAAGTCACTATTTATGTTTAATGGCACTAAAGAAAGATCAAATTTTGTAATCTATGATTTCATCTAATCCAATAGATATTTACAAAACAGAATATGCTGGCTACGCACATCATTGAAGAAATCAGGAAAATAAAAAAATGCGATAAACTGTTACTGGCCCTAAGCAGGATAAAATAATTTTTAGTGGAAAACAGACCAATTCTAACTTTTTCATATAACCTAACTTGAGAATTATAGCTCAAAGTGTCAGATTTCAGATTGAAAGTTCCCAGTCTCTTACAGATAAACATAAAACTTTTAAAATTCAGGTTTTCTTTAAAACAGAGTGTGCTGTCTTTTTCAGTCCTTCCAAAGACAGGAACTCATCTTCACACTCCACTGACTCTCCCCTAATCCACTCCGAAGCCGGGAATCTGTACCACCCTTTGTCCGTGCATGTCACAGCTGTCCATGGATCTCCCAGAGCATTCCCAGACATCAGTCAGCTACTCCAGCCAGTGGTTTCAGTCTAAGATTCATGGCACACAACTTTATTTCCACAGGCTTAACACCAACACTCAAACCATCATCTCTGGCAATGGCTTTACTTTGAAATCTTAAAATTCAGCATTCTCTTTTCTTTTTCTTGTTTTAATTTTTATTTTTTCCATTAATTTATTTATGTAATATCTTTACAGCTTGATTGAAGACCCCTCTTCTCCTCCCAGTCCTAACCTCATATCTCCCTCTCCCCCCCCATTCCTCCTCCCTTTGGGTACCAACCCATTTTGGCACATCAAGTTGTCTTCTCTGCTCTAGCTAGAACTTCAAGTTCTGCTCTAGCTAGAACTTCAAGTGCTATATTGAATAGATTTGGAGAGAGCATCCAGTCTTTTCTTGTCCCTAATTTTAGTGGAATTGCTTTTAAGTTTCTCTCCATATAATTTGATCTTGGCTATTGGCTTCTTGTATATTGCCTTTATTGTGTTTAGGTATGCACCTTGTATCCCTGGTATCTCCAAGACTTTTAACATGAAAAGGTGTTATATTTTGTCAAAGGCTTTCCTAGCATCTAATGAGATGATCATGTGGTTTTTTTTCTTTCAATCAGTTTATATGGTGGATTACACTGATAGATTTTCATATGTTGAACCATCCCTGCATTCATGGAATGAAGCCTACTTGATCATGGTGGATGATGTTTTTGATGTGTTCTTGGATTTGGTTTGCAAGTACTTTTGCTTCAATGTTCATAAGCAAAATTGGTCTTTCTTTGTTGAGTCTTTGTGTGGTTTAGGTATCAGGGTAGCTGTAGCCTCATAGAATAAATTTGGCAGTGTTCCTTCTGTTTCTATTTTGTGGAATAGTTTGAGGATTATTGGCATTAGCTCTCCTTTGAAAATCTGGGAGAATTCTGTGCTAAAATCATCTGTAAGACCTAATGATTCTTTGGATTTCCTCCCTGTCTGTTGTTATGTCCCCCTTTTCATTTCTGATTTTGTTAATTTGAACACTGTCTATCTGCCTTTTAGTTAGTCTGGCTAAGAGTTTATCTATCTTGTTGATTTTCTCAAAGAACCAGCTCTTGGCTTTATTGATTCTTTCTATTATTCTCTTTGTTTCTAATATATTGATTTCAGTCCTGAGTTCATTTCCTCCCATCTACTCCTCTTGGGTGTGTTTGCTTCTTTTTGTTCTAGAGCTTTCAGGTGTGCTTTTAAAATGCTAATATTGAGATCTCTCCAATTTCTTGCTGAAGGCACTTAGTGCTGAAGGCTCTTAGCACTGCTTTCATTGTGTCCCATTAGTTTGGGTATGTTGTACCTTCATTTTCATTGAATTCTAAAAAGTCTTTAATTTCTTTAGTTCTTCCTTGACCCAGTGGTTGAGTAGAGAGTCGTTCAGTTTTCCATGAGATTGCAGGCCTTCTGTCATTCTGTTGTTGAAGTCCATCTTTAATCCATGATGATCTGATACAATGAAGTTAGTTATTTCAACTGTCATGTATCTATCAAGACTTGCTTTGTAACCAACTATCTGGTCAATTTTGGAGAAGGTTCTGTGAGGTGCTGAGAAGAAGGATTCTTTTGTGTTGGGAAGAAATATTCTGTAGATATCTGTTAGGTCCATTTGATTCATAACATCAATTAGTTTCATTATTTCTCTGTTTAATTTCTGTCTCAATGACCTGTCCATTGGTGAGAATGGGTTGTTCAAGTCTCCCACTATTAATGTGTGGTGTTCAATGTGTGATTTAAGCTTTAGCAATGTTTCTTTTATGAATGTGGATGCCCTTGCATTTGGGGCATAGATGCTCAGAGTTTAGATGTCATCTTGGATTTTCCTTTGATGATTATGAACTATCCTTCCCCATCTCTTCTGATTAATTTTGGTTGAAAGTCTATTTTATTAGATTCTAAAATGGCTACTCCAGCTTGCTTTTGGTTCCATTTGCTTGGAAAACCCTTTTCCAGACCTTTATTCTGAGATAATGTCTATCTTTGTTGATGAGGTGTGTTTCTTGTAAGCAGCAGAATGATGGACCTGTTTTAGCATCCATTCTGTTAGCCTGTGTCTTTTTATTGGGAAGTGAGTCCATTAATGTTGAGAGACATCAGTGAACAATGACTGCTAATTCCTGTTATTTTTATATTGGTGGTGGTTGAGTATGTGTGAGTGTGTGTGTGTGTGTTTCCTTCTTTTGGTTTGGGGTCTATTTCGTGTGTTTTCCTGGGTGTAGTTAGCCTCCTTGAGTTGGAGTTTTCCTTCTAGTGTCTTCTGTAGGGCTGGGTTTGTGAGTAGGTATTGTTTAAATCTGGTTTTGTCATGGAATATCTTGTTTTCTCCATCTATGGTGATTAAAAGTTTTTCTGGGTATAGTATTTTGGGCTGACATTTGTAGTCTCTTAGAGTCTGCAATATATCTGCCCAGGTCCATATGGCTTTTACAATCTCCATTAAGAAGTTGGATGTAATTCTGATAGGTCTGTATATGTTAATTGGGCTTTTCCCCTTGCTGCTTTTAGTATTCTTTTTACTATACATTTAGCATTTTATTATGTGGTAGGAGGATTTTCTTTTCTGGTCCAATCTTTTTGGTGTTCTGTAAACTTTATAGGCATCTCTTTCTTTTGGTTGGGCAAATTTTTCTTCTGTGATTTTGTTGAAAATATTTTCTGGGTCTTGGACCTGGGAATATTCTCCTTCTTCTATTCCTATTATTCTTATGTTTGGTCTTTTCATACTGTCCCAGATTTCTTGGATGTTTTATGCCAGGAACATTTTAGATTTAACATTTTCTTTGACCGATGTATCAATTTCTTCTATCATATCTTCTGTGCCTGAGATTCTCTCTTCCATCTCTTGTATTCTGTTGGTGATGGTTGCATCTGTACTTCCTGCTCTCCTCCATAGGTCTTCTATCTCCAGGATTCCCTCAGTTTGTGTCTTCTTTATTGCTTCTATTTCGATTTTTAATTACTTGAACATTTTTTATTCAATTTCTTTAGCAGTTTCATTGTATTTGCCTATGTTTTTTAAGGGATTTATTCATTTCCTCTTTAAAGGTCTCTATCATCTTTATAAGGTTGGCCATCCTTTTATGATTTAGGTGTGTGAGGATATTCAGGGTTTTCTTTAGTAGGATAGCTGGGTTCTGGTGATGCCACATTGCCCTGGATCTTGTTGTATTCTTACACTGGCCTTTAGTCATCTGGTTGCTCCTGGTGTTGGCTGGATCTTCCTGATGCAGGACTCTTTGGGGAAGCAGGCAGAGCCTTGGGCCTGACAATGGAGCTCACGGGAGGAAGTGCAACTCACCTCTGCTGACCGTGCCCAAAGTAGTCCAGGCAGGCAGGGCAGCATTCCCTTTTCTTGTCACAATTTCCCATCCCTTTAATTCCCTCCTCATCATTTCCATTGTACCTGCTCTTTGGTATTGGGGTCATCCTTTTTTTAAAATAATTTATTTATTTTTATTTTATATACATTGGTGTTTTGACTACATGTGTGTCTTTCAGATTGTTTGAAACAGGAGTTACAGACAGGTCTGAACTGCCATGTGGATGCTGGGATTTGAACCCAGTCCTCTGGAAGAGCAGTCAGTGCTCTTAACCGCTGAGCCATCTCTCCGGCCCCTGGGGTCATCCTTTGACCACTCCGTTTCTCCTCATCTCCATTCCCAGTCTGTCAACTCTCTCTGCCTTTCCTCTGTTTCCTCTCTCACTTAAATCAGTGTGGAGTCCATAGTACCTCCATGAACTGTCTAGTGGTAAGCTTAATACTTATCAGGGTAGTGGTCCCCCCAAATTAAATAACTCTAGCTTCCTTAACCTTCTGTTAACAAAATGATTAAACTTGTTCTCTGACAATTTCACACACGTGTGTATTACAGTATAGTGTGTTCTGTTTATGCTCACCCCACCCACTCTTATCTTCTCCTGTCTTTGTCGCACTTTCCCCAGGTCTCTCTTCCCACATTTGTGTCTTTTAGTTTGATACTGTGACCCACTGACTCTAACCAGGACTCACTGTGGCCAGAGGGTTAGAACTACCATTTGGAGCACAGCAAGCTCACAACTGAGTAATTGTTAGTTTTCTTCTCTCAAGTGTCTCATCTCCATAAACACACACACACATATGCATATATAATATTTATATTATATAAATAGCTATTGGTTCACTTCTTTCCATTTTACAAAAAGGAAAAAAAAAAGAAACTACCAAACCCCTTTTTCTTGGATAAAAATGTCTATAATCATTCTCTCAGTCATATCTTCCCATGCTCCTCCTGTCTATAATCATTCTCTCAGTCTTATCTTCCCATGCTTCTCCTGTGGATTCCAGTGTAAGAATGTTAGTCTCCTCATCTTGTGTGTTTTGCTTTTCCAGATTCATCCATGTGGCATCCATTTCTTCCAAGCTCTCCTCAGAAATGTCTCTCATCAGTTCCCAGCTCTCCATTCTCTCTAGTCTTCACTCTCTACAAATCTTGATCAGTCTGTTATAATGACTTTTCTAGTTGATTTCTAAAAGTCCATTATAATAACTTTTCTAGTTGATTTCTAAAAGTGTGCCTGAAATTTTTCAAAGGATCTCTCTGAAGCATCAGGGTGATGACTGATAACAAGGTCACAGCTTAGTGGCCTGAACCAAATCTCAGGATTTGGGAAACCCTCTTCATCAAAAGACATACTATCAAACTTAAAGATCTAATAGACTTTTTTGAACTATTGTGGAATTGGGTAGCATCCAATTCTGTAAAGTTACAGCTCTGGTGGACACCCAGCAGCAGCAGCAATAGCCTCTGGCCAACAGCTTGTATAGAGGTAGCCCACCCCTGGCCCTGGGATTTTCTTTTTTCTTTTTATTTGTGAGCATTGGTGTTTTGACTGCACATATATCTGTGTGAGGGTATCAATCCACTGGAACTGGAGTTACAGACAGTTGTGAGCTGCCACGTGGGTACTGGGATTTCAACCCAGGTCCTCTGGAATAGCAGCCAGTGCTCTTAACTGCTGAGCCATTTCCCCAGTCCATTCCACTGGAATTTTCATTTAATAATCTTATAGCTTCTGCAAGAATCTTTTTCTGCCCATACAGGGTACCTTCTTTCAAATGCTGTTGTTTTTACACTAACAGGCACTGGCTGTTGGAGGATTCTCATTCACCATGTTGAGTGTCTTCTTTGCCTTACCCAACCATACAGTTGTCAAGAATTTCACAATTCTTGACATTCACAAGAATTTCACAATTGTGCTTGCTTCCTGCACACACTGTGAACTGGTTTTCTATTGTTCATGTCTTTGCAATGCTTTCCTAAGTCAATAAAACAGGGGTTATCAGTATATCACCAAGGAACTGAAAGCTTTCTGAAAATGGGGGAAAAGATTTGTGGAATGGAATATTCCAGTTCTCAGGAGCCAGGAGCTAAAAAAATAAGAAAAATGTTAGCAAGGTTCAATACAACGGGACAAGATTCCATTGCTTGTACCTATAGTTTCATCAAAGAATTAATGTTGGAATACAATAATACTAATTATAGAAGAAGAGGTCATGAATTTAGGGGTCCTGAGAGTGGGCATGGAAGAGCTGGAGGGGGACAGGGGTAGAAATGATGTAAATATAGTAACATATGTATGAAAATTTATATATATAGGTTAATGCTGGATATAGCAGTGGAATTAGAAGCACGGTTTTAGAAATCCTCCACATCCATCTTGCCTCTTCAATCTGGGTGCTTGCCACAGGACTTCCACGCACTTTCCTGTCTCTAACAAGCTTGGTTGAGCTGGGATTGCTCTACGGTTCTGACCAACCTAACTATGTCGTGCTTTCACCTGCAGAGCCCGGGCAGGACCCCCTGAGATTGGCAGTCTTTTGGGTCAAGCTGTGGCTAGCTGCTGCCACTGGCTACATGGTTGCTGAGAGGACCCTGGACAAGCTAACAATTTCCACCCAGTATACTTTCTTGCAGGAAAGAAATATAGCCAGTAACTGCCCACCCTGGGATGTGCCTAGTGTCGGCACTGTAAAACTCTACCATTTTTATCTACATTGAATGTTCGCACTGTTGGCTTTAAACCTTCTCTTGTATCACAAGCACTAAATTTGGGTACGGATTTTTTCCTTTAGAGACTCCAGGTCATCGCAAATCTTGCCTCATTTTTTTTCCTTTTCCTATTTCCCTTTTACTTCTTTAGCACTTTATGGACCCAATTTACACACCAATCAAAATCGTTCAAATCTGCTTGAGCCTCTTGGGCCACATAAAGACCAGATACCACCATGGGGCTCAGCATTGCCACTGAAGCCCACTGTCAGCTCAGGTCTCTGCTGAGCCAATTTCTTCCTTAAACACCCCCAGCCACCCCTGTAAGCAGTCAGATCTGCAGTAAGGTGAGCGTCGAACGCTGCTTATGCATGTCCACATCTCCCCAGAATTCCTGTTCTTAGAAAAGAGTATTGTCGCTATCACACAAAGAAACACATGAATAAAGAAAAAAACAATAGCAAGGCAATTTCTTTTTGTGAAAAGGGGGAACCAAGGCCCAAACCGAGCAAGCAAGCAGTACATACAGCTAAAATGACCTCTGTCTAAAAGAACTGTTTTGGGGAGCTTGGCAGTTTCTCATTGGCCGAGGTTCATCCCCACAGTCTACTTCCAATTGGCTGATTTGGAAAGCAGCTCAGAAGTAAATGGGAAGAAATTAGCTGCTATGATCAACTTCAGGAATTTAGCACAGCCTTTGCATAAACAAGAGTTTTACCAAGTATATGAAAATCTTATAAGGATAGGGATATTTATGGAATATTGGTCCTCAGCAGCCTAGCCACCTCTGATAGAAAAAAGTTGTTTCTAATGCTGTCTTTCCTCCTTGTCCTTCAGACCCTAATATTCATGTTGATCTCAGCTGTCAATAACCAAACGCCCTTCAATGGTTCATATGAGCCAGTGATCAGAGTCTGGTTTTCCTATTATGTCTAATTATGCAGCCTTTGTCTCAAGGTGGGCTTGAGTATTCAAACAAGGCCCTCCACATACATTGTTCAATCACTGTCAGTTTTTCTGAAAAAGAGGTTTAGCTTCCCGAAAAGCTATCCAGCATTTGCAAAAGTCTACCCTGAAGATGCACCCCAGAGTTGCTTCATGCTAATACCCTCCCCCCTTTCCTTTTATCTGTTATTACTAACATGGAGTGGAGGTTCCTTCATTGCTAAGTTCCATTCTTCTTGTTTGACCAGATTCCACACAGAGTCCTATGAAGGTCATTTTATTATTCCTGATAAGAGTTTTACAAACTGCCTGACTGAATCCAAACAATCTTAGAAGTTAAAGAAGTTAGATGATAGAAAACATACAGCTGTAGTAAATACTCTTGCCAAACATTGTGTATCTCATTAGGAGACAGGCCTGTGATAGGTTTATGGCCTCAGATAAGCTGTCATTCTAGAGGTGATAAGACTGACTTTAGATGCAAACCATAAATCCAATTAAGGGTTTCAAATTTCCCATGAACTCAGGATACAATGAGACTACTAAGAAATGCCTAAAATTAGTACAAATCTTAATGACAAAATACACAAACTGTTTTGTTGTAATTTATTATACCTTGTCAAGTTTGACATAATATACTGTCATCTTAAACTTGTGTATAGAAAAGCAATATTTAACTGGGCACTAAAATAATGTGATTGTTAAGTGTCCTCCAACTGCAATAGTATTATCTGTCCTTGTGGTAAATGCCTTTAACCATGATGTGATTCTTTCTTTGATGTAGAGAGCCCTTTTTCAGAGTTTAAAAAGAAATAGTCACCACAGTAAACTTGTCATTGCATCCTAGCTTCATCCATTTTCTCTTTCTCGTGTGTGTGTGTGTGTGTGTGTGTGTGTGAGAGAGAGAGAGAGAGAGAGAGAGAGAGAGAGAGAGAGAGCCCCTCCTTTTTCATCCCTTTCTTATTATTTTCATATAACTCATGATCAGGCAAAAATCTCAGAGCTTTACCATCAACTTCTGATATAAATTGGTCAAAATTACTTTAGCCTGCTGAGCTCTCAGCAGGTAGCCTGCTGGCTAGCAAGCCAAGGCACTCAAAGCGCTAAGTTACAGTACAAAGGGCTGTTTTTACCATCTCCCAGCTTGCAGCCCCAACCAAAGTAAAAATGTTGGTCATTTTAACTCCTGTATTCAGCAGCAAAGGGCTTGCTTTGAGCTATAGAAGAGAAACATAGGCTCCTTTCTCTCTCTCTCTCTCTCTCTCTCTCTCTCTCTCTCTCTCTCCCCCCCCCCATAGCTACCTATCCTTAGAAATTTCACCCTTGCAGTCGAGCCAACAGCCCTGGAGCAGGCCAGATCTGGAAGATTGCTGGCCCTGTATCCCATCCTAAGATCCTATGAATGTAAGCAGGAAATGTGTGTTTTTATATGTATACTCATTGTAACCATTCACTTAAAGAAAAATAAAATGTAACCTTATTGTGACTTTTGTACTTCTTGAAAGATTTTGCTAGGATATATAAGCTGTGGGAAAGAAAAAATAAAGACTGAGAATATGTATATATGCATGTATGTATATGAAGTTTATTGGAACTGGAGCCTGTCTTGATTCATCATCTAGTGTAAGTGTGTGTGTGTGTATGACCTCTTTTTTTCTTCCTTTTCTTTTGATGCTTGCCACCATCTATGGAAGCCCCCACTAGAAGCTAGTAGCTCTCTAGTTCTCACTAGGAACCCACCAGTTCTAGCCTCCACTTCCAGTGGAAAGCCCCTATCAGTAGCAACCAACTCCAGCCTTAAGAATTAAGCATTTTATTTTCAGAGAAAGTCTGCTGGATGTTCAGTCAGCCATTTATCTATGCCCCACCTCGGTTTGTCCTAGCTGTTGAAGCTGGACTTCAACAAGTTATCATAGTTTTTGTCTTAATCTGTTATTAAGGTTCCATGCTGTACCATGAATTTTTCCCTTCTCTTAAAGACCAGTCTTGGGGAACTTCTCTGTTACTGTTACCCTGCAACCTCCCTCCTCACTGTCCAGTTCTTTCTATGGGTTCCAGGGCTTGGGACCCCAGGAGAGGCTGTATAGTATAGATCTAATTTGCACTTTCTCTAATGCCTCCATAGCCATAAGAAACAGCGAGCTAGCACTATCCCTCCTCTCTCCCAATTCCATCTCAAATGTTTTTCTGTCAATTCAGAAGCAACTGCAGAAAAACAACATCCACATGTCTTTTCCTACCACTCTTCCCTTATGTGTGCAAGTTCTTTCTGGGCAAGCTGCTCAGCCTCAGTTCCAAGGCTTACTGGCCAGAACAAGAACCACATGACTTCTGCCTTTAACCCCAGCACTCGGGAGGCAGAGACAAGCTATCTCCAAGTTCTGGGTCAGTCTTGTCTAAAGAGGGAGCTCTAGGACAACCAGGGATACACAGAGATATCCTGTCTTGAAAAAAACTAAGAAGCATGTGACTGATGCTAAAGTCGGCTCACAATCCCCTCCCGTATGTGATACTTTCGCAGACTGTAATATATTCTCTAGTACAGCAGCCACATTCATCAAGGAGCCAGCCATGTCACACCACATAGAAGACAGGCACCATGTTTTTCATCCATAGCAGGGGCATTGCAACTGCCACTGGGGCAAGAAGGAATGTCATTTCATATGACTTTGGGAGCAACAGCCACACATGGGTCTCCCCCTGTGGGTGTTGCACCCTCAGGTAGCCTAGCTACAGCTGCATGTCTCCTCACCCACATTAAAGCCCTTGCAAACGCTCCTCACAAATTCATTCTGGTGTGTCCCTGTGTGAATTTTTCCCAGGGAGATTCACAAACATCTACCTATCCAAGGTAGGCACCAATGGCAAACCAAAAACAGATTCCACCCAACTTTAGCCCGCTGAACCAGTAAGTTTAATTATGGTGACAGGAACATGGGTCACTTACAGGAACACTTACAAACAGCTATAACACTGAGGAAGATGTGTCTCAGGAACTAATTAATTTTGTATGACTCCTAAGGGAGTACAGGGGTCTCATGAAACTGTCTCTTCTGCCCCTCCCTCCCCCACTCCACATCATGCCAGAAAGTTAACAGGCCCAATCTTGCACAGGACTATAGGTAGTCATGGACAACGATCCACAGCAGTCTTCTAAGGAGACAGCCTTGTGTCAGATAGTCTTGACTACCTCCTTCATTAGACCAAGAAGGTGGTGAGGCTTGTAAAGCACACTTCTTGGTGCATCTGTGAGGCCATCTCCAGAGAGGAATAACAAAGATAAGAATCCCATCTACATTTGGAGAGGGGCTTTACTTAATGAGAATCTATCCTGAGTCTTGCAGTTACTAGGTTCGATACAGAGGGACATTAATTGCTACTGCACTGCTGAGTGCCACTATTTCCAGGCTCTCAGTGCAGACACAGAAATGCAGGTAATACAGTCACACAACTCCATTCCCATCACCAGTGTTGATTCTAGCCTTCTATCTTCCCTATGAACCTCCCTTCTCCAAGGTTGAGAGGCCTGGCTCCCACTTTCCTTAATAAGGTATACTTCTTGTCTCCAGCCTGTATAGGTAGAAGCAATCCTCTATCTTGGCCCTGACCTGGCATGCCAACCACGTTCTCCCTGGTCTTGACCCTTGTAATGTGGCTATTCCTCAGGAAATGCTTAAAAACACCAAGATAAAACCAACAAACTTCTGTTGAGAAGTTGAGAAACATATTCTCAACAACTAACTATTGAGTACATACTTTATGCCAGGCACCTTCTGAAGTGTTGTGGATAAAAATGATAAAACAGACAAAAAGCTCCATGTTTGTAAAACTTAACAGTCTAGTGGGAAAGGTAAATCAAGATAAAAATAGAGCATGCTGGTGGCAATTGCTAAGGACAAACTTAGCTGGGGAGGAATATAAGTTATCAGGGGAAAGAGACCAACCCAGAGTTGCACATTGAGAATTTCACAGAGAAGAGGCCTTTTAAGAAAATATCCAAAGTAAGAGAGAGGCAATCCAGGTGGCTAACTGGTGGGAGAGCCCTCCTCACCCTCTCATGCAGGAGGAGGTAGAAGAGGCCAAGTGGGAGAGAAGGGAGAGGAGGCAGAAAATGGGGGGATCCTGCAAGGACTTTGGTCTCTGAGGGAAAAACCAGACCAGAGAATGATTTTGAGCAAAGCTGACTTCAGCTGACATTTTGACAGAATCATTCTGGCTGCCAGGCAGCGAATAGATCACAGGGAAGCAAAACACATAAATGAAGACTTGTCTCCACCTGGGGAAGGGGAGAAACTCTGGATATATTTGGAGCAGAGCCAACAGGACTTGCTGGTGAACGGTTAGTGGATGTGAGAGAAATATGGCAGCAGAAGCAGGTGTGTTCAGCCCACACAATTGTAAAAGTCACCACAAACTGAAAAAAACGATCTTAAGTGCTCAGTTTGGCACAGATTAAACTGGTGTGTTCTTTTTAGTCCTGCTATTGAGTCACTCATTTGAGAAACACATGGCCGGGGGAGGGGGATCAAGAGAGAGAGGTTATGTCAGCAAACAGAAAATGGGGCCAGGAGAGTATGAAGGGGTTCAAAAAATAGGTATCTGGCTGGGCATTGTAGCACATGCTTGCAATCCCAATACTCAGGAGGCTGAGGCAGGAGCCAGCATGAACTTCAGGGAGAACCTGTCCAAAATAGCAATTCTGTCTCAAAGGGGTCTGGGTGTCAACAGTTAGGTCCTGATGTAATCCCAATACTTAGAAGATGAATAGGATATAGGAATGGAGTGGACAGAAGCCAGAAGAAGAAGAACCAGGTAGGTTTGGTGTTCTGGAAGCCTAAGTCAGAGGTGAAGAACTGATCCACATGGCCACATGCTAGTCACTAAATAAGAAGGGACAATGAAAATAACTGGCAGGCCTGGGAGCCACCAGCAGTACAGCGCTTGCTTAGCAAGGGCAAGGCCCTAGGCACGCACCTTAGCACTTAAAGCTTTGAACTTTCAGACTGCGTGGAGGCAATCCCTCCCCTGAGGAACGGTAATATCCAAACATACTAGAAAAACACGCAACACAAAACACATACACTTTATTTTTCTTCAACACAGACCATTCATTGCAGTAATTCCCCTCCCCCAGAATTCCATAAATACATTCACAAGATCTTACAGGAATTTGCTAAAAATTTTATTGCATTTACTGAGAATATCACATTTCCCCACAGTAAAATGACTGTATTCTCTAAATTACAAAGCACTCTTTGTTAAAAAAGGTTTTGATTATCTATTAAATATATAAATCACATTTTTAAAAAAAAATCAAGTACAAGTTATATTATTTTAAAAGAAACAGAATTTCTCAAACTAGGGAAACACCCATGCTAGTTAAACCCAGCACACCCCTTTCACATAATCAGTTATGTTTATACAGCTATGGAGTAAGCTGGCACCCTCTGTAGGAGAAAGGAGGAGAGAAAGAGAGAGTGAGGGAGGGGGGAGGGAAGAGAGGGAATGAGGAGGGAGGAAAGGAAGGAGGGAGGGGAGGAAGACAGAGGGAGGAAGGGGAGGGAAGGGAGGGAATGAGCAGGGAGGGAGGAAGAGAAGGGAGGGGGGGAAGGGAGGAATGGAGGGAGGAGAGCTCACATGTAGAGTGCTAGGCACATTTGGAATATTAGGTTTTGCTAAGAGAGTTTGAAGTTTCAAAACATAAAATAATTTAAAATTTTCAGATAAACATTAAGATGAAGTAAGTAGACAAGAAGAATGCCAGATACCAAGAGATATTTAAAACACCCAAGCTTTTTCTTAATACTGCAAAGTTGAATCTGTTGTATCCATAACTTTCAAGTTTAAATGGCCTCATGGGAGAGGCTGATAACATGCAAAGGTGTTCCGCAGCGCAGTACTTCGGAACCTCCCATTATTTGACTCCCCTAACTAGTCGCTCAGTAGAAGCTGCTGTTGGGGAAGCTACGCAATAACATCAATAAGGCCCCAGCACACAGAACTCACCATAACTAACACTGAGCCCCCCCCCCCCATTCACACTCAGTGGGGAGCATGTGGTCTTTCTAGTTATAAGGCAACAGCAGCAGTGAGTTCTTTCCTCATTCTCATGAAGAGTCTGTAAAAGAATGCAAGGCTGGTGCTGAAAAGATGGCTCAGTGGTTAAAAGCACTGGCTAGTGCTCTTCCAGAGGTCCTGAGTTCAATTCCCAGCAACCACATGGTGGCTCACAACCATCCATAATGTGATCTGATGCCCTCTTCTGGCTGTATGTGTATATGCAGATAGAGCACTCATATACATAAAATAAGTAAATAAATCTAAATAAAAAAGAAGACAAGACTGAACTAAACCCCCATGACCTCCGGTTAGCTGAACCCTGCTTCCAGAAGCACGTGGACTGGGACCTGCATGCACTTCTCTTTGCGTTTTTTGGTGAGTCTGACACTGTTCCCAGCACAGGTTGAGAGTGCCTGACAGGAGACTGACACTGTCACTCACAAGTGTGGTGCTGAGGTTTGTGGACCCTGGCCCAGGTGCAGTTTTGGTCTGCGTTAAATCTAAAATATGATCAATGATACCTTCAGTGAGGCTTTTTTTTTCGAATTATAAAAAAGGGCAGTTAAATAGCTAAAATGCTCAAAATATCTCCTTAATCAAATCCAACTAAAAGCTATTAGATCTTTTTTAAAAATTATTTTAACTTCTTGACGTGAGTCTGGAGCTTTGGGCATGGATAAGCACCTAACCACTGTGCTATATCCTCAACCCATGAGTATCTCAACATGAGTATCCCAACAATCTCACTCTGTGCTGAAATCACTGAGAAGGACTTCCTTTAAAGTTATTCTCTTGGGAGGCCATGTTCATTACAAAGGCTTAATTTAGTGATCATTTTCTTGTAAATGAAACTTAAATCATTAAGTGTTAACAAAAATCAGTAATAGTTTCATAGGCAAAATTTCTCAGATATAGGTACAAAATATGTGTATGGTTTTCTTGGTTATACACATTTTCCATTGTGTTACATGTATTTAAAAAGAAAAAAATTGGGGGGCTGGAGAGGCAGCTCAACAGTTATAGTGCTATTGGAAAGGACCAGGGTTCTGTTCCCAGCACTCTCTGGGTGCCTCACAAACCCCTGTAACTCCAGTACTGGGGGGGTATGAGACCCTCTTCTGGTTCTACAAGCACTGCATGCACGTGGTATACACACATCCATGCAGACAAAACATCCATACACACAATATATATATATATATATATATATATATCTTTTTTAATTAAAAAGAAAATATTTTGAAAGGAATAAGAAGCTTTGTAACAACCTTGATCTAATTTTTAGTAGAGGCACCAGCAGTGTGAGGGTCACAATACAACACTATTAGCTGGGTGGTGGTGGCGCACAATTTAATCCCAGCACTTGGGAGACAGAGGCAGGCAGATTTCTGAGTTCAAGGCCAGCCTGGTCTACAAAGACAATTCCAGGACAGCCAGGGCTACACATAGAAACCCTGTCTTGAAAAAAACAAACACACACACACAAAATATAACAGTATTAATAATAAATCCCCACTTAACAGGGCGCTTGAGAGATGGCTCAGCAGCTGGGTGTGGTGGCACACGCTTTAAATCCCAGCTCAGGAAAGGCAGAGGCAAACAGCTTTCTTAAGCTAGAGGGCAGCGTGGTCTACACAGTGATTTCTAGGCCAGCCAGGGCTCCATAGGGAGACCCTGTCTCCAAAGGGGAAAAGAGCATTCATTACCCTACCAGAGCATTGGAGTTCAGATTCCAGCATCCATATGAGCTGCTCACAAATACCAGTAACTCTAGCTCTAAGGGATATGGTGCCTGCCCCATTCTGGCCTCTGTGGGAACCTGCACAAACACATATATACATAAACAAAAATAAATCTTGTTGTCTACATTTACTGATGCTGCTGAAAACGTTACATTTTGCAGGACCATCACCTTTTCTAGGCTCCCAGTGGTTTTTCAGAGCAAACAAAGTTTCTTGACACTTTTGTGCTGAGAGCCCCTATCATTCAAGCTGTTTTGTGACTCTTGTAACAATGCCCTCTTCTTCCAGAACTCATGGAAACTGAAAGGTACCTGTAATCAGATTTGTTTAGAAATATCAAAAATGAGGTTGGGAGCTTCTGGCTTCACACCTATGCTACTGTTAAGACTTGGTGAAGTAAGTTTGTAAGACAAAATTCACTGTCATATTCCCTGTTCTCAGGAAACAGCACCTCTCTTCCATGTGCTAACTCCATGTGACTGTAACTCAATTCTCAGGGAGACCGAGGCCAGGAGCTGTACTGCACACCTTTAATCCCCTCAGTGGACAGGCAGAGGCAAGTGATCTTTGTGAGTTTGAGGCCAGCCTGATCTATATTATGAGTTCTAGGACAGCCAGGGCTACTTAGAGACACTATCTCAAAAACAAAACAAAAACAAAAAACAAAGCAAACAAGCAACAACAGAAACCACTAAGGAAGATGGAGACAGGAAGATTGTAAGTTCCAGGCCAGCCTGATCTACATAGTGAGATCCTGTTTCAAAAACAAAACAACAGCCAAATTTGAAAGCAAACATTTTTTTAAAATCTTTTACAGTATAAGATTTCCTATTTGGATCTACTCTTTCTAATAAAATTAGAGGCAGCATGATGTCTGTATTAACTCCTATGGTGAGGGTACAGCTTAGTGCCACTCTTGGATAAGGCCTAAATTGTTCTTGAAAACCCAAAAACAATAGACCTCATCCTCATGTTTTATAATGGCATGCTTAATTATCTTAGTTGTATGTTTTTAATTACCTTTTTTTGTTTGTTTGTTTTTTGAGGCAGGCTTTCTCTGTGTATCCTTGGCTGTTCTGGACTCACTCTGTAGACCAGGCTGGCCTTGAACTCAGAGAGATCCACCTGCCTCTGCCTCCCAAGTGCTGGGTTTAAAGGCATTTGCCACCATGTCCAGCAATTAGACAGCTGTGAACTGCCATGTGGTTGCTGGGATTTGAACCCTGGTCCTTTGGAAGAGCAGCCAGTGCTCTTAACCGCTGAGCCATCTCTTCAGCCCATTTTTATTAACTTTTAAATATTTAAGTGTGTGTGTATATGCCTGAATGTATGTGCGCCATGTGTGTGCAGGAACTCAGAAGAGGATGTTGGAACTACTGGAACTGGAGTTACAAGCAGTTGTGAGCTACCATGTAGTTGCTGGAAACTAACTGAACTCGGGTCCTCTCTAAGAGCAGTAAAATGAGGAGCCAACTTTCCAGTACCTTAGCTTTTGAGAACACTAATGATGAAGTATGCCAGGCAACTGAGCAAGAATAAGTGAAAGGCTTGATAATGTTCTGTATCAGTGTGCTTAAATTGTTCTCTAGATGTTTAATGTAAGAATATGGCACACAGCCCGCCATGGCGGTGCACCCCTTTAGTCCCATCAGTTGAGAGGCAGAGGCTGGCAGATCTCGGTGAGTTCAAAGTCTGCCTGGGCTACATAGTGAGCTCCAGGCCAGCTTGGGCTTCTTAGTGAGACTCTGCCTTAAAAATGAAAACAACTGCCGGGCAGTGGTGGCGCACGCCTTTAATCCCAGCACTTGGGAGGCAGAGGCAGGTGGATCTTTGCGAGTTCGAGGCCAGCCTGGTCTACAAATTGAGTCCAGGACAGCCAGGGCTACACAGAGAAACCCTGTCTCGAAAAACCAAAAAAAAAAAAAAATGAAAACAACTGTATGAATGGCAGAGTAAGCTTATGTCTTCAAAATCAGAATTATTAACACACATGGCAGCATACTCCTGCAATCCTGACACAGGTCTGAAGCAACAGAATAGAGTAAAAGCCAGTCTGATCTACTTAGACTCCACCTCATAATAAATAAATAATAAATAAATTACAGTTATTCAAAACCCACTAAAATAAACTGTACACTTAGCATTTAGGCTGTGAACTCTTCCAAGATGATAGATAAGAAAGCTGTTACTAAGAGGAAAAGTTACCAGCTTTCAACTGATAACCCCCTTGCCTCCAACCCTCTTCCCCCTCTCCCAACAGGAACAAGTCTATATTTTCCCCCAGGTAGCCCCACTCCTCCTTAGGTGGACAGAGGGAGGAAGGCCTTTTAAAAGCAACAGGGGCGAAGCCAGGTAGTGAGACAATACAAGGTCTAAAGTATAATTTCCAAGACATAAGAATGTGTTCCTGTTTTTATAAATGAATAATGGGTCACGGCCCAACTTTGGTTTTAATTTTTGGTCCTCGAGGCTGATAGCTTGCTTTCTACAGTCTGGATATAAATGGGGGGAAACAGTGGGAACTAATGAGCACATGGCAGATAGGTACCACACTAATTTTCCAGTCAGAGGAGAGGTACACAGGATTCTACACAGAGAGAGTCTATTGCTTGGTTACAATGGCGTCTTCTCAGTTTGTAAAGTAAACCCACTGACGTCCTGAAAGCATCAGGTCCCTCAATACATCCCGCCACTGGCACAAGACTGTATACACAAATGCAAAGTCTTGCTGTTAAAAATTTCTGGAAAACTTAGGAGTTGTTTTTTTATAAGCATATTTAACATTTTAAAACCATTAATTCCATAAGTTTAAGCAATTATTTCTATCAGATATTTTTCTAATGGATATAGCAGTTCTGTACCGCCTCCAATCTGTGTCCAGTGCACCAGCTGATAACATGTTCAATAAGACATGTAAATACAGTGCTAATAAATCCAGCAGTCAGAGAAACTCTACGTTAAAATTGCCAAAATATTTTTTATACATTCTCTTTTACTTTATTGTTTATACAAAATCAGAAATTTGGGGTGCTTCTGGCTACTGGAGTAAAACACCCTACAAACCAAAGGGAACAGAGGCTAGTGGAGGACATGCCTGATTGCTGCCTCGACAGGGCCCTTCCTATCGCCCATATCCACTGTGCGTATGTACCGGCGTCTGCTCCTGGGAGGTCCCGGGACACTGGAGCATGTCAGAATCTCCTAATTTCATAGCTTGAATCATTTGAAAGAGGTGAGGCTTAGGTTGGCTTCTTATTACCTAGGATCCAGTCTTAAATTTTAAAAACGTTCCAAAATACAGAAGAAAGTAAAACACCGGGGCTATTATCCACAGCGACTGGAGCAACCAACAAAAACCTTCCGGTGTGAGCCAAGCTGCAGCTCGTGCGCCGCCGCCGCCGCCGCCGCCGCCGCCGCAGCTCCAAGCACAGCGCAGGGAACCGCATCCGCAGCCTCCCAGGCTGCATCTTACTGAGACAGCTTCAAACGCTCAGGGTTGACTTTCACACATGTTTGCCTGTAACAGTCTCTTCCTTCAGAGTCCTGGAAATATCACAGCTATGTGGGGAGAGAAAATGGTTCGTGTAGCAATAAAGGCTCCATTTTCCACTTGTGCTATTCCGAGGATGATTAAAAAAAAAAAAAAAGAAATCTGCAATTCATATAAAAGGAAAACTGGCTTAAAATTCAAAAGCAAATCCAGTCAGGTGGAGGTATATATGGCATTAAATAATAGAGTCAGATTCTTTTTTGAAGATTCTGGATGAGCTGGACAGTAGAGAGTTCTGGTTATCCAACATTTTCTCCATCTTCTCCCCTCCGGTGGTTTTACTGATCTCTTTTTGTTTCTTACTATGGATCCACGGAATTAAACACAGCACAACACCTCCAATGAAGGGAGGGATTCCAGCAAGGTAAAAGGCCACATTGTACGAGCCCAGTTTGTCATGGAGTAACCCTGGAAAGGGAGACAGCAGTTGTCACAAAGAGAGAACAAGTCTGGCTCCCAGATCAGTCACAACGCAGCAGGCCCAGTTCAGAAAACAGATTTGAAATGTAGACCTCTTCTGATATAAGGAAGGAAAAAAAATCTCTTATTTTAAATTTTACCACAGAATACAGGTTGTACCAAAATACCACTTGTGGAAAATATTTGCAACTAGGCGTTGGCGTTCCCAAGCCCGTCAGAGGCCACCTGGGATATTCAAATGCATGGTACAATGGCCCTTGGCAGGGCTGAAGGTGTGCTGAGCATCCAGATCAAAGTTATGTAAAATATCTACACCTCAAGTTGGTCTTATTTCTTTAACAAGAAACTGCCTTAAATTGTAATACAAAACATGAAACGTTATAAATTCAAGAGTTGGGATAAAAAAAAATTTATGTGTATGGGAATTTGTCTGAATGTCTGTGTGTGCACCTAATGCCTGCCCAGTGTCCAAGGAGGCATCTGGAGTTAGGGGTAGCTGCCCACCATTGGGCTGCTCTGGGTAAAGTGTCCTTTGGAAAAGCAGCCAGTGCTCTTAACTACTCTCTAGCCCAAAAGAGAGGTTTTTAAATATATTTGAGAAAGATACTAAGACTTGCCCATCCTTGGGAAGAAAGTATAACAAAGTGTGTTTGGTTAGGCCTGGCAGCACATGACTTTAATCCCAGCACTTGGGAGGCAGAGGCAGGTGGACCTCTGAGTTGGAGGCCAGCCTGGTCTACAGAGTGAGTTCTAGGACAGCCAGAGCTACACAGAGAATCCCTGTCTTGAAAAACAAAACAAGCAATACCCCCCCAAAAAAAACAAAAATAAGAGGAAGAAAACACACAAATGATTATTAATAATATGTGAAATATATTTCACAGATACATGAAATTTAGGATCCAAGGTAGAAAATGCTATGAATTAATATAGTTACTACAGAACTGTTATATTTACCTGCAACAGGAGGACCTACAGTCATGGGTATGGACATGAACCCAAGCAGAAATCCAATTGCTTGGGAAGCATCCTGAGAACCAACTAATTCAAAGGCAATAGGGGCCATGATAGAAATGAAGCATCCGTCGAAGAGCCCCATGATGAGGCAGACAGCAACGAGGGCCCCGAAGACGCTGCACAGGGGGATCATCATTGACATCAGGCCAATGAAGAAGAAGGAGAGCACCTAGGACAGAGGGGACACAAGGCTTCACATCATTAACTCTGCTTCAGGAAGTGGCTCCCCCCTTCCTCTTGATCACAGATTCAACTTCCCTGGGATCCTCTCATATTTCCTTACTGTTTTCATTAGGAAACGAGAATGTAGCCATTTTATATAATAATTTTCCTTCCTAGCTTGCACATTCTTTAGTTGGAATTAGAGATATATATGTAAATCTTTGGACTATATATTGTAAAGTTTAGAGAGATCATGCACCTGGGCAATGCTGTTGGCCCACATTTCTTCTTCAAGCACTTGAACATTTTTTAACCCATGAAATCATTACACTTTACAGGTAAATGTTACATATTATGTCTGGACACTTCAGCATCAAGGTTCAGAATATTTTGAGTTACCATACCTCTTAGGGCTAGGGTAGTTAATTTAATCAAACTGATCTTGCCTACCATTTGGCAAGCATTATGTTATACAGAGGTTTATACAATGAATAAGCATAATTCTCCCTCTTAGGTTCTAGAGAGAAAGACATTTAAGTAAATACAAATGAAATATTTTAGATGATGCCGTAGTCATATACATACAAAAAATAGGGAAAGAATAGATGATCCATAACTGCTAAAGAAATAATTAAAGGGGCTGGAGAGATGGCTCAGTGGTTAAGAGCACTGGCTGCTCTTCCAAAGGACCCAGATTCAAATCTCAGCACCCACATGTTTTTAATTGCTGGGTATGGTGGCACACGCCTTTAATTCCAGTGCTTAGAAGGCAGAGGCAGACAGATCTCTGTGAGTTCAAGGCCAGCCTGGCCTACAAAGCAAGTCCAGGATACACAGAGAAATCCTGTCAAAAAAAAAAAAAAAGGAAAAAAAAAAAAACAAAAAAGAAAAAGAAAAAGAAATAATTAAAGCTGTTTAACTAGCTGGGATGGTGGTTATACTCATAATTCCAGGAAATGGAGGCAGGAGAATCGACATTCTAAGGCCAGCCCAAGATACATAGTGAAAGCCTGTCTCAAATATAAAACAAAGAGCCAACGAGATGGCTCAGCACGTATGAATTCTTGCCACTGAGGCCAAGAACCTGAGTTCCAGACCCAGGACCCCATAATAAAAGAAACGATTCCTAAAGTTATCTTCAGCCTTGAAAAATCCTGAATGCGTAATCAGAAGAAAGTTTCTTCACATTCTATAGCTCACCCAGCTCCATATCCATCATGAAATAAAGCAGCGCAGGGACTGAAGCAGAAGCCACAGAGGATGCTGCTCACTGGCTTGCTCCCTGGGGCTTGTGACATCTACTTTCTTATAAAAGCCCAGGACCACCTGCCCAGAGGTGGCAACGCTCATAGTGGGATGGACCTCCCCACATCATTTATCAAGAAAATGCCTGTCAGATGTGCTTTTATAGGCCAGTCTACAGAGGCATTTTTCTCAACTGAAAGTTCTCCCCAAATGACTCTGACTCGAATCAAGTTGACTTAAAAGTCACCAACACAACCAGGCTCTAGCTCTCTATGATCCTGAGTAAGCAAAGGACATTCTGATGCGTGAGACATAAAGGCCCAAATATAATCAAAATGTCTACAAGGCAGCAAGTAGGCAAAGAATTACGGAGGTACTTTTTATCAAGAAATTCACCAGGCTCTGTCACCATGTGATGACTTTACTACATTAAGATGTACCAAGAAATGACACCAAAGCTAGTGTTCCACTCTTGGACTTCCCAACCCCAGGATAATAAGCTAAATCAAACCTCTATCTAGTCTCTCTTTAGGAGGGGGAAGAAGAAGCAAAGGTTGGGAGAGACAATGCTGGTTACTCTTAGTTATAGTTATTTTTTTGTTCTGTCTGTAAGTATGAAAGGAGAGAAACATGGACAGTCTTAGACACATTTGCAATCAAGTAAACTCCAGGAAATCTAAACTGTCCTAATTAAATTTTGTTTTACCTTGCTTGGGTTGGCCGAAATGGATCATGCCATACACTCCAGGCTGGTCTTGAACTCACCATCCTCCTGCCTCCATCTACTGAGTGCTAAGGATGACAGGTGTGAACTATTACGCTTGGTTCAAATTCAGTGCTCTCCACTGGTAAAAACGTAGACCAAACTTCCAGCCACCTCACCACAATTATAGAAAAGACACGCATATACACCTTATCTCTCTCCTATTTTGTTCATTACTGATTCTGTCACAGAAAACCGGCTCTGGGGTTTAAACTCAGCTCACTGGAAGCTGTGAGTGAAGCACTTGGCACTTGACAATCTCACACAGTTTGGCAAACTCAGTTCTGCTTAATAACAAATGTTTTCATGGAACAATAACATGATGTAATGAGATCTGAGCAGTTTAACTTTGGCGGTTTCCCCAGTTTCTCTACTTTTTGCCTCTTAAAAACTGTTTGTCTTTGATCAGCTTTTTTGCTTGATTTTTAGGGTACCGCTATACATCTGGAACATTTCTTACTCTTTATCTAGCTGCAATCCTTTTTTCAAGTTAAACTATATTGTCATTACCTTATGTTCTTTCTTTCTCAGTTATGTGACCAAGATTTATTACTGTTACTGGGTTTTTTGTTTTTGGAGACAGGGTTTCTCTGTATAACAGCTCTGGCTCTTCTGCACTCGCTTTGTAGACCAGGATGGCCTCAAACTCACAGAGATCCGCCTGCCTCTGCCTCCCGAGTGCTGGGAGTAAAGGCGTGCGCCACCACCACCTGGCCTGTTACTGGTTTTTTGAGACAAGGTATAGCAATGTGTTCCACGCTGTCCTCAAACTTGAAATCCTCTTGCCCCAGCATTTTGAGTACAGATGTACAACATGCACTACTGTGCCTACCTTAAGACTTATTAACTTGGAACTGGAGAGACAGCTCGGTGGTTAAGAACACTGGCTGCTCTTCCGGAGGACCTGGGTTTTATTCCCAGTGCCCACATGACAGTTCACAATAGTCTGTACACTTCAGTTTCAGGGACTCTGATGCCCTCTCTGGCTTCTGCAGGCACCAGGAATGTATGTGGTGCACAGATAAACATGCGGGGAAAATATACATACAGAATAAAAAAATAAGATGTATTAATTTAATTAATGTTTAAATTTTTTCGTTTGAGGATTGAGGATTGAACTCCTTAAGATCATTCACACAGATAGTTTATTCCTTAAGCATTTCAAAAAAATACCTAGTTTCTTTTACCTTATTTGTGTTTAAGGAAAGTTCTCAGGAAAAAGTTGTCTTCCCACCTCCCATGGAGCATTCAAGGCTAACTATCTTGCTGGAACTTTAACAATGTTGTTACAAGTCCAGAGTCAAATTTTCTTGGGCCACCATAAGCCCTTTAGTAACCATTTCCAGCCCTCTTCTATGCGTGAGCTAACATCTCTGTGGCCATTGGGTAAATGCTCTTCCATGCAGTGCCTGCCGCCTGGACCTCCCATCTCCTCACTTTACTTTAATCCACAGCTAATGTCTCTACCGCATCTGAAAAGTGCCTTGATTTAAGACTCTTCTGTGACTATAGAAACCTCACCAAACATCAGCACTTTGGAGCACAGAATCTGGAGTAACCGAATCTATGCTCCAGAACTATGGTTGCTCATATTTGGCTCCAGAACAAACCCTTACTCTCTCTGAGGCGAGAGCGACAGTAACCATGACGCTGAGAAACAATGCTCTTTCCCAGTAGATTTTACTTCTAAGCTGGTCAGAACATAACTGCTGTGAGGAACAAATATTTGTCCCTTATGTGCTTGGATACCTGGCCACAGGAAGCACATGTCAAGGTTTGATAAATTGCCCACACAGGAGGTTCAGTACTTCCTCAACACTTCCAAATAAATATCAAATATGCAGATCAAATATTGATCTGTCAATACCAGGACCCAGTCTGAAAGATAGATAATTTTCCATCACACAGGCTTTTCCTCTTCTCCTGAGCACGGCAGTTGTGGGGAGATGACACTGGCCCACCTGCTCAGGCACTGGACTCTAGAGGAAGCCAAACCACACCTGAATACGCACAAGGCGTTCTCGGAGGCAGACACACAATTGTGCACAATCATATTCAAATGCTGTCCCTAATGTACTCATTTAATATAACATCTCCAGACGTTCACAGCCTCCAGCCAGCCACCAAGGGGGAAAGCGGCTAAATCCTTCCATCCTGCACCAAGTAGGCGGAATTGCTGAGGCCACGTGACCAAATGGCTGGATTCTTCTGAAGCACATGGAGCCTGTAGGATTCTCAAGGGTTTCATGTGAGGGAGAGGGTCGGGGGAGCATGTTGCCTTTCTCCAAGGAACAGGCTACACCCACAGCAGGGACAGTGTAAGGGAGACTGTGGGGGCTGTGGTCCTTTATTCAGTCTGGGGAAAGGCAAGCATGTGGATACTATCTTAGACCACGTGAAATCCACACCTTCATGTAAAAGGTTAGTAATAAATGAAAGGAAAAGCAGAGCTTAAGGAACACTGAGCAGTTCTGTCTTTTTCAACGGAAGAGAAGGTTTACACATGAAGATGGACATGAATGCTGTTCAATTTTTTTTCTAATTACATATGTAACCTATGAATACGTTCTCCTAACAACTTGCACCATACCTGATAATACATGAAAGGTTCTCTTCAGTCCCTCCTGCCCGCAGCCTACACTGCACTCCACTCAGAATGAGCATCTGACAGCCCAGGACATGTGTGTGCAAACATACAGACATGATGTCCATATGAGGGACTAGGAGTTAGACAAATTCCCTGGTAGGCAGGCAGGTGGGAGAGGAGCCATATCCAGGTAATAAAGGTGGCTGGCTTCTTCCTCACCATCCGGACCCAAGACAAGTTCAAGGCAGATCAGGACATGACACAACAGTTGTGGGCCTGTCTATTATCCACCGACCCTAAATTAGGAAAGGAAGTCCTGTCATAAACTTTAAAAACCCAACCCTGGCTAGAGAGTGTAGTTAGTGGCTCCTAACAGCCACAGGACACACGGACTTATGTTCCTGCTTCTTTACTGGCTTCTTTGAAATTATAACCCCATGTGTCACTTAGCAAGTACAACTGGATATGACAAACACCTCTTCATCAGAGGACATCACAAACCTAGATGCCAGACATGGTGACACACATCTGTAATCCACGTACTAGGAAGTCTGAGGCAGGAGGACTGCAGTGATTGAGGCTAGCCTGAGCTGCATAGTAAATTACAGGCTACATAGCAAGGCCTGTCTCAAAAATAACAACGGGCGGGGGGGGGCTGGAGAGATGGCTCAGAGGTTAAGACTGCTCTTCCAGAGGTCCTGAGTTCAATTCCCAGCAACCACATGTTGGCTCACGACCATCCATAATGAAATCTGGTGCCCTCTTCTGGCCTGCAGGTATACCTGCAGACAGAACATTGTATAAATAATAAAATAATAATAACAACAACGCACCACCCCAACCAACAAAAACAGAACCAAAAAATAAACCTAAAACAGCTGGTGCTTTTCTTTCTCTCCTACACTTTTACTTCCCTTCCTATAACTCATCTCTCTCTCTCTTCCCCCCCCCCCCCCACCGCCTACCTACACCAACATTCTCCAACAAAGTAAAATCTCTAATCTTGGCTCTGAAAACATGGATAACTCCCCTTCCCAGCTTTCCAGCTTCTCCTGTGCCGGTCTCCCTTGTCTAGATCCAAACACACCGAGCTTTTCCCAGCTACAACTGTGTTCTAGGATCCCAGGGGCCCTGTCTGTCTTGCTTGTATCACTCTACTTGGGCTAATTAATACCCAAGAGCACGGGAAGTATTCAGAATTATTTTTACAAAATGAAAGCTGAAATGCTCCAATACAACAGATGTCCAAAAGAGGGCATCTTGACATCAGAAAACAAAAGTAACTCAGCTAAATGCTAGATAAGTATTATCTACAATGCAGTATTACAAAGGCTGGAATAATTGTCATAAAATAAAAAAATACTTCCACTGTTGTGTTTGAGACAGGGTCTAGCTCTGCAGCCCAAGCTGGCCTCATTCTTGTGGCAATCCCACCTCATAAGCACTGGTGTGAGCTACCATGCCCAAGGATGATCGTTAGTGTGGGAACGGTTGGGGAGGGGGTGACACATACCAGGGAATGCACGGAGGTCAAAAAACAGCTCAGGACAGCTGTTTCCTCCACCTCTCCACAGATTCTCGGCATCAAACTCAGGTCTTCAGGCTTCTGAGGCCCACAACTTTGTCACAGAGCTATTTCAAAGGCACTAGTTTTTTGGTTTTTTTTTTTTTTTTTTTTGAGACAGGGTCTCTTTACATAGCCCTGGCTGTCCTGAAACTCACTATGTACACCAAGCTGGCTTAAACCCAGAGATCTGCCTGCGTCTGCCTCCTGAGTGCCAGGATTTAAGGTGTGCACCAGTACGCCCAGCTTGCCTCTACATTTTATAAGAGTACACAAATAGGAAGGAGGGCCTGGATTTTACTCCCAGCACTGGTGGGAGGAGGAGGGGCACACCAGTTGCTGTCCGCACTTCCTTCTAGCTGTGTAACAAGTCCTGGCCCGTAACTGTCTGCTTGGGTCCCACAGTGAGGCACACACATCTGTAAGTGGAAGCAAAGACCTGTACCTTCCTTGAAGGCCTGGGGTAAGGACTGGAGATGGTGCACGGGGCACTCAGTACACCGTTAGCTCATTAAAGCTAGATGATGCTTTGTCATTACTTACAATAAATGGTGCTTGTCATTATTTACATCAGCTAGTGGAAGTCACTTTATCTGTAACAGACACCTATTGCATGCAGTTTCCCGTGTCCAAATTTTACCTGTTATGAGGCTTTTCACACTACATACCATGATTAATCTTCAAAGCTCTTTCTGGCTCTCCTCTACTGTCCTTTGCTCTATATTCCCATCTATTCCCTGTGGCCACCAATGGTCTCTTACTTCAGCCACCTCACTAGCTCCTGACCCTGCTGGCCACTAGTGTCCCTAGAAGCATTCTGTTCCCAGGTGTCCTCTACCAACCTGGTCACTTCCTCGCAGTCTCCTTTCAGCCAGAGAGTGCCCAAGTCCCACTTTTACCCAGCTCAATTTGGCTGTTTTACAGGCACCGTACACTAATGTGGCAAAAACAACACTTTGTCTTCCTTGGATTTACTGAATTACCGATCTCACAAGATAATGAATACCTCCACCATCAGCCAAGCAACAGATCTCAGGCCTAGCAGAAATGGCTCCACTGGGCACCTGTTCTCTGTATCTCTGATATACAGTTTGATCCCAATGTCTTTGCCTTGGCTTTTCCTACCTAGACCACAATACCACTTTTCCATCCAGCATAGGTGCCTGCTACCACTGCCTCTAAATAATGCTGTAAAATCCACCCGCCTTATGTGTGTTGTTAGAATATTTTCACCACCCCAGAAAGAAACCATCACCTTTCCCCAATTCCCAATAACTATTAATTTACCGTCTTAATGACCTGCCTATTCTAGACATTTAGCTCAATGGAGTATAAGGAACACTCCACACATGGCCTTTTGTAACCATCTCAACTCTTGCCCCATTCTCCATTCCATTCTCCTTCCCAGTTACCGGACTGACCTTTATAAAACCATACTCATCCAGTCCCCTGTTTAAAACCCCTCAGTGGTTTGAGGTAGACAGAAGAATAAAATTCATCCCCTTTCATTTTTATGTTTGTTTGTTTGAGGTTTTTTTTTTTTTTTTTTTTTGAGGTGGGGTCTTGCTGTGTAGCTCCAGCTGGCTTGGAACTTGCTACATAGAGCAGGCTGGCCTTGAACTTATGCTGATGGAGATTAATCATCTTTTGTGCCCATAAATGTCTTCCTAGCTTGGTCTTCCTCCAGCTATGACCTCTACTACTCCTCCTTTGTGCCATCCAAACACCCAGCTTCCCAGGCATGAATATTTAACATCGATGGTCTGTGTGTTCTACCTGCTTAGGGTATTCTTCTCTTTCTTCCTTATGCCTGTCTCTCTCTATCTACCCATTTTCCTACTCATATAGAACACTACTTTCTTGGGATGATGGGGAACCAGGCCTTGTACATGTCAGGCAGTTCTGTTACTGTTACATCCCAGGTCTTTACCTAGCTCTTGTCTCTCTACTCTTTAGACCCTCACTGGTGATTCACATGTCCCCAGGGAACTGCCATCTCACTATACTGTAATCAACTGCATGCTAATCATGGATAATAATTTTAAAATTATAATCTGTTTAAATGGGCTGGAGAGATGATGGCTCAGCAGTTAAGAGCACTGATTGTTCTTCTGAAGGGCCTGGGTCCAAATCCCAGCACCCACATGGCAGCTCACAGCTGTCTGCAATTCCCAGGCATGGTGGCACACGCCTTTAATCCCAGCACTACGGAGGCAGAGGCAGGTGGATCTCTGTGAGTTCAAGGCCAGCCTGGTCTACAAAGTGAGTCCAGGACAGCCAGGGATACACAGAGAAACCCTGTCTAAAAAAGAATCTGTTTAAGCACACTCCATAACACCTAGCAGGAAGTTTGCAAGAAAGCAGCTTAAAAGTTAGAAACACACACCCAAATTTCACAAAATATTGCAAATGACATTAGATCTGCACATGATTGAGAAGTGGACCAAAAATAAAGACATTGTAGGAAACAAAGCAACCAAAAACATTCTGGCTTGGTGGAACTCACTAACAAAACAGAAAAGATTGCTGCTTGACTGCCAATCTGTTGGGGTAGTGTTAAGCATTCTAAATGTCAATTGGCCCTGTTTGCTGTCTGTTACTTATATTGATTCTGATTGGTTAAATAAAATGCTGAGGCCTGAGATTGGACAAAGAGATAGAAAGGTGGGACTTTCTGAAGATTAGAACAGGAAGCCTGTGCCTTAGACGGAGGATTCATGCATTCCAGCCAGCAGCAGGAAGAAAGAGGCACACACCATGGATTTTAACAAGCCTTGGCCTGAGTTGTGCAATCCTGGCCCATCTAAGCTAGCTCTTAAGTCTATTATGCAATTATGACCCCATATATACATACATACATCCCCTTGGACTGCCATTCTCCACGATATGCCGATGTTCCTGGCCATGTGGAATGAGGTTCTTTTTTCTAACCCATGGTGTGTGCCTCTTTCTTCCTGCTGCTGAAACGATTAACAATAATCTAAATATTGGTTAAATAGTTTAATTAGCCATTTTTTACACCAATCTCTCATATTTAAACTTCAAGTTCATAACTGATTATTTTGTCATTGAAAGTCTGTCTACAGAGGCTGGAGAGATGGCAGTTAAGAGCACTTACTGCTCTTCCAAAGAACCCGAGGTCAAATCCCAGCACCCACATGGCAGTTCACAGTTGTCTGTAATTGGTGGACATGGTGGTGTACACCTTTAATCCCAGCGCTCAGGAGGCAGAAGCAATTGGATCTCTGTGAGTCCAAGACTAGCCTGGTCTACAAAGGGAGTCCAGGATAACCATGGATACACATAGAAACCCTGTCTCAAAAAAAAATAAGCAAATAAATAAAAGTAAAAAATAAATTAAAGAAAAAGAAAATCTGTCTACAATCCAGCAGTGGTGGTAAACACCTTAAATTCAGCACTTGGGAGGCAGAGACAGGCAGATCTCTGAGTTCAAAGGCCAGTCTGGGCTACAGAGTGAGTTCAAACAAAGTCAGAGCTACAGAGAGAAACCCTTTCTCAAAAAAGAAAAGGAAACCTATCTGCAGAAGTTCTGTCCTAAAAAGTGTTTCACACCTTACAACATATATCCACATAGGTACATTTACTGCAAGTACACCACTAGGAACAAGGAACAAAGTCTGCTGGAGGGGAGCCCAGACAGAGTACCTGCAGGAGAACCTCCATCTATAGGGGAAGGACAGCCCGGACAGAGTACCTGCAGGTAAACCTTCTTCACACCAGGCACATAGTCTGCAATGCGGCCAAAAAGAAGCCGTCCAACTCCTGAAGTGATGCCAATGCACATGAAAAGCACCTCATGGTTCTTTACATCTTGAAATCGCTCCTTTGCATGGTTGATCTGCAGGTCAAGAAAAAGGAAGCCATACTGAACATGGTAGGGAAACCTCACAAGCTTGGAGACATGCAGCATTAAATATCAAATGTGTTTTTTTCTCTACAATGTTACTCCAATTCCCCTTCAAAATTAAAATATTTAAAAGTATCTCCTGTGATAATTTTCTAGAAGAACGTATAAAGAAAATCTATCATGATTTAGCTTGTATAAAGGGAATGAGTTTTCTGATTATGGTACCATACACCTGTGACCCAGCCCTTGGCAGACTACGGCAGGATTGGGGATACAAGGCCTTCCTGGGCTACATAGTACAGTTCAGGACAGCCTGGATCATGCAGCAAGACCTCAAGTCAGAAAACAAAAATTTCAAAAAATTAGTTATTACTATAATTTTTTTCAGTAAACAGATCAGCACACACTAACAATGAGCCAATCGTCAGAGGATAATGGAGACCTAGAATATTACCTGCCCCCTGGAAGATAGCTAAAAGTTATCTTTGGAGTCTTACTTTTTTGGGGGTAGCAGAACAAAACTGATACCCTTGAAATACATTCTGCCAGAGTTTCTTGCATGGAAGTGTAAGTAAGATTTCTGTGTGACATGCCAGCAGATACAGACAAGCAAATAATTTACAATTAAATCTCTTAGACTGCCAGATCCAAGCATTGGTCCTAGTCCATCAAGCCTGGTGGCTGAGTTATTTTTCAGAATCTCAGTTTGTCTATAAAATGGAAATAGCAACAGTATCTATTTTAAGGGTGTTATAAGGATCAAGTAAACCATCTCTACATAGAGAATTTAAGAGTTAGGACATAATAAAGCACCTGCAGAGCATGTGTGAAGCCCTAGGCTCAGCCAACACTTAACACCACCTTAGAAGAACAGCTGGCACATGACTAATTAGCAGATATTAATTTTGGCCATCTTTTTTTTTACCAAGGACCTTGGGATATTGGCTCTGCTAAAGTAGAAGATGGGGAGGGGGGAGGGTAAAGGATCTTCCCCTCCACTTAAAGTCTAGTAAATCAGTGTCTACAGTGACCTCTGGGCCACAGATACTAGCAAGCATATTTTGTTTGCCTTTTCCAGAATGACCCTAGCATTCATTGTTCCTTATGTGCCAAGCGTCTACTGGAGTTCTAGGAGACTACAAGCAAATTTCCCACCAAGTTCAACGGGCCAAGTAACTAATGTGGCAATGGGAGACTTCTTAGATGACATCTCCCTCCTTAAGACACTTCCATTTAACTTTCTTATTTTCTCTGTTTTCCAGTTGTATATCTTTACCATCTCATTTCTCTTCATTAAAAATTGGTAACTGGGGGCTGGAGAGATGGTTCAGTAGTTAAGAGCACTGACTGCTCTTCCAGAGGACCTGGGTTCAGTTTCCAACACCCAAATGGCAGCTCACAGCTATGTCTAAACTCCAGTCCCAGGGGACTAACACCGTCTTCTGGCCTCTGCAGGCATGCACACCATCCAGAGATATATACACAGGCAAAACACAAATACACATAACAATAAATAATTCAATTTTTTAAAATCACACTGCTTCAGAATAATCTTTGTAAATGGGACTTTAATCTCGCCAATACTGTCTTCAAAAGTTGCTTGTTACAGCCTACGTTCTATACTCTGCCTGGTATTTATGGCTCTCCCTAATCTGTCACTGGTTTACCTTTACACATTTATTAACTACTGATCCTTGGCTCAAATGTCTACTGAGTCTGAAAAAGTGAAGGACGTACAAGCAGGAAAAAGTCATACGTTACATACATTGCAGAGGACAGTAACTACCCATGTTGCTGATTCTCCTCCCAGCCTTCTTTTATTAAAATGAATAGATAAATAAATAATTTAAAGAAATGTGAAATCTGGATCTTATGTAGAAATGTTGGCACCTAACTTGAATTTGGAACACCGTGTGATCCAATGCTACGTAAGCCAAACTGCAAATGCCAATGCTGCCAACTGCATTAGGCCAGCTTTGATCTCAGTCTTAATCCCAGCCAGCTCAGTAGGAAAGGCTTCGTCACAGTGTCCACTGCACATGCTACCTTGTTCTCTGCCCTCCACTGTGCCCTTGGCCTTCTAACTTCTTGCTATTGCTTCACACTGTCTTTGGGCACCTTAGGTTTCGCGTGCGCTTCTACCCGGCCTTGCTAAATTTTCTGGACATTCTTTTCCATGTCAAAGTAGACATTACCCATCTGCCTTTTTCAAAGTCAACACACCTCGTTGTTGTAAGTAAGGATCACTATAGCAACCTAACAGGCTTCTTGTTTGAGCCCCCATTCCTAAATATCCTAAATTCAAAATTTAAAGCTCACTTTAGGCTTACTTTCCCCTTAGGGTTTGTAGCCTTTAGATTAAAATGTAATGACCTCTGCTTTGCTCCTGTGGCCTCACCTGTAACTGCCCGTTTAGATACACCACACTTACACTCTAACGAGCAACTGAGCACCAAAACATGACCAGTCTAAGCTGAGATATGCTATGAGCACAAACGTGCAGAGAACCAGGAAGTCACAGGGGAGGGGAAGGCATGAAAAACAGCCTAATATTGAGTGCCTGTCAAAACAATATTTCAGCTGTATAGCTACGCAAAATATTATAAAAACTAATTTCATTTCTTTTTCACTTTTTCTTTTACTGTAGATAGCTTAGGCTTTTCTCATTTAAATTACAAAGTGGCTTCACTTGTTGTTGCAAGCACAGGACACCCACTGTAAAGGGACCAGGGACTTGTAGACAATGCTGAACGAGGACCTCATTCTGGAGATGATGGTGCGCACGTTCCTAAGCTTTCTTTAGGAAAAATTAGACAGCCCCTGGAGGACCTCCACCTTCTCCACCCCATGTTGAGGAGGCCAGGGCCTCAGTAGGCCTCACAAGTGTTGTACCTACCCACCCCACCAGCTCTTATTAAAGCTTTCATAGAGACATGCTTTAATACTCAGAAGATTAAATTTATTAGCCATTCTGTTGATAAAACTAGGAATAGGAGCTTAATAAATTTCTATCATTCTTTGAGGTTTTTTTTTACCTCCCCCCAATCTATTATGTAATCTTTATAAGAGATAAGATGAAATATTTGAGATTTTTTTTAAAGAGTCTATGTCATTTGAGTGTGAATGTTAGAGTATATAAAATATATTCATGATCATTCACATGATCAGTAATGATGAAACCTACTATTTTGTACGATGAATATATACTAATATTTTTAATTGGTGAAATTAAATTATGCCTTAATTGAAAACCTAATTCTTTAATGATAAAGAACAGTACTACATCAAATTTGTATCAGTATCACTTAAATTAAAAAAAAAATCAACTTCTAAAACTCCCTCTCTACATGCCCCTCCAAAACGTCAAACCAAAAATATCGTTGGTTATTAGGTGAGGGAGCGCACAGGACAGGGGACCCCACCCTGTGAACGCTGGGTCTCTGTATCCTTGCTCACTGAGGCAGCAGTACCAGGTAGTTTTGGCCTGAGTCTCCAGGATGGCTGCTTGCTGGCTTATCGATTTCTGCGGCCTCTCATCCTCTGGATACTAATATACGCTCTGCTTAACACAGAGCACCACACAAGGTCAAACTGGTATTTTTCTTTTTCTTTTTTTTTTTTTTTTTTTTGGTTTTTTAAGACACAGTTTCTCTGTGTAGCCCTGGCTGGCCTTGAACTCACAGAGATCCACCTGCCTCTGCCTCCTGAGTGCTGGGATTAAAGGTGTGCGCCACCATGCCCAACCCAAACTGGTATTTCTAATACTCATGTGGGCAGAGACAGAAAACTATGGAACAGATACTTCCATATTTTACCTAACTCATTTATTAAACAAACAGAAAACTTATGCTAGAGCCTAGTATTTATCCAGGGGATATTATTTTTGGATTATATTTGTTTAAAGTTAACTTTACTGGGGGCAAGGGGTGTGAGTTGAATGGTAGAACAGGTTTAATCTGTAACAACACTAAATTAATCCTCTTTTTGAAAAAGGGTCTCACTATGTGGTATAGGTTGGCCTCAAATTTCCAATTCTGCTAGCTTGGCCAAACTTGGTTTAAAAAATAAAAAACATTTTTACTGTGTGTGTGTGTGTGTGTGTGTGTGTGTGTGTGTGTGTGTGTGTATGTGTGTGTGTGGCAGGAGAGATGGGTACACACATAACACAGTATATGTGTGGAGGTCAGAGGACAACTTTCACTAGTGGGTTCCAGGGGTGGAACTCAGCTCATCAGACTTGGTGGCAAGTACCTTTGCGCACTGAGCCATTTCCTGGACCCCACACTGGGCTCTAGCTTTAGATTGTATTTGGATGCATAAGTATCTTTAGGGCAGAAACATATCTTCTATTGAGATCTCAAGTTTAATCTGGAACTGAATAGCTCTGGAAACATCTTGAGCATCACTTGCTCATAGAACGCTTTTCCATCATTCATGGAACAGCAGCGTTTGCTGACCACAGAGGCTGATGGACATTGTGTGAAACTTACTGTTTGGATGTCCAAAGATAACCAAGAACTCGCATCCTAGAATTATGCGCTCATTCCGTATCCATGAGTCAACAAGCCCAAGTACTTCAGTTTACCCTTCCTGTAACCATCTTCAACCTGACTGAACACTGGATCCTTCTCAGAATCAATAACATTTTTCTGACCAGACAACTGAAGGCAAAAATAGACCCCATGTTTTCTGGAGGGGTCAAGGGCAGCCACCTGTGAGAGTCAGTCATCTCAGTAGAATGGCCAGTCTGGCACCCCTCCCTTCACCTCTCCTACAGGGGATTTACAGTGCAAGACATGTGGGGACAGCGGGCATCTTCCACAGATAAAACACAGCAGAATGCTTTGGCTTTCAATCATGAAAGAAGACTGAACAGATAATTGTTGTACAACCTAGTGGTGCTACAGAGAAATCCAGTAGTTGCACATACCTGCTAACATGTCACACAAAGAATGCGATAGAAGAATTTTAGTGTATATAAGTTAGACTCCACACTGTTGAAACATGAAGAAGGAAATTACTGAAAACCTTCAAAACAGAAGAAAAACCCAAAACAATTTGGACAGTGGACTTGAAACAATAACTGACTAACTATGAAGTGTTAGGAAAGGCAGTACGGGGAGGTAAGAAAACATGACAAGAAAAGCTCCAGGGGACACTGCCGGCTGCGAGAGAGAAAGAATAATCTTTGAAAAACACAACAAAAGGACAAAAACCTCCAAATCTTCCCATTTATATCATGCACAGCTGTTGCTGCTCACTTGTTCTCTGGATGGATAAAGGGATTTTGGTCACCTGTCATCATTTGTCACGTTTGTGGCAATTTTAGTTCTGTAATCATCTATCTGCCCTTGCTCCTGAGACACACGTCATCGAGCTGGAAAGAACAGCTAAGCGTGAACGTTTGCTTGATTTCTAGAATAAAGTCTCTGTGGGAGGAGAGGACTTGTAGCTCCAGTTCTCATGGTACATCTAGCCCTGGGCTAATAAATGCCAAGTAATGTTTGGGTGGTTCTGGAATTCAAACTGACTTCAACTTCCTACTTCCTAGTCGGGATCTTATTTTTCCTCGCTGCTATCCACACCAGAGATCAGCAGCAGTATGAGCCTGCTGCTTCTGGTTTGCATGTGGTTGAGGGTGATTTCTAAAAATATACTCATCCTTCTGGGTGTGGTGGCACATGTCTGTGTCTCAGTGCCTGGGAGAGACAGAGATAGGAGACTCGCCACCACTTCAAGGCCAGCCTTGTCCACAAGGCCACTCATGGATATAGACCATGTATTAAAGACCCAAATGAGCGGCTGAAGAGATGGCTCAGGGTTAAGAGGAACTGTTGCTATTGCAGAGGACCTGGGTTCAGTCTCCAGAACCCACATGGTGGCTCACAACCATCAGTAACCATCCAGTCCAGGGAATCCTTTGATGCCCTCTTCTGACCTCTCAGGCACCAGGTATAGAAGTGGTGCATAGACGCACGTTCAAGAAAAACACTCATAAACAGAAAACAGACAAATCTTAAACTAAAAATTAATAAATAAATGTGTGTCTCTCTCTATCTAAAATATTAAAAAGCTATCCAATAACTCTAGAAAACCATGCAGTTTAAATATATTTTCTTTTTAACTGAATTTGGCATGGAGGGGAGGCAGGGTTCTATTCTATGGTCCAAGCTATCCTCAAACTCGAATTCTTCTGCCTGCTGAGTTCCAGGATTATAGCCTGCATTATTTCTTTAACAGGCAAAGTCAAAGAAAAGAGCCTGGACCCTTCAAAAACTACAACAAAACCTGTACTTTTGAAAAGGAGTAGAAAGCCTGCTGGAGTCGTTAATAGTTAATCTCTGAATCAGTCACACAGCCAAACTTTACACGACCCTCTGGCTTCAAAGCTAGATACGGTCAGAAATCTGAATGGAACAAGTGTAGTGTTCTTTTTACAAACTTCTTCATCTATTTTTGTTTTTTCTTTTTTAAAAGGTAAATTAAAAGGAAGTTTAGCAAGAGCATTACATACCAGCTAGCCACATGGAGTGGTTACAAAGGTGGGAGTTAGTTAATTGCAGAAACCTGGGCTGACAAAATTAAGCCTTTTATACCAGAACACTGAACTAGAACTTTATGGACAGAACTGAGAGCCAAGGATCTGATAAGCCACAGAATGTCCCTTCGGTCTGTTAAATCAGATCGACTGTACTTTGAGATTAACACACAGATGTGCTGAGAGGGAAACCTGCCTCTGTTTGCCAGAACATTTAAAGACTAACATCCTTAGGTTGCCCGGGAGTTGTTTTCAGATTCTGAGTGCCTACTGCCTCCTCAGCAGTTGGCTGGGAAGGAAACTGACCTTTGGCCTGCCAGGACTCCAGGAGGCATCACTGCTGACTATGTTTGCTTTTTTTAAACAACTCCTCTTTCCACTTCACTAAAATGGGTTTCCATGGTACTGATAATGACACAGCACCATTAAGACAGGAAAAACAACTAGAAAAAAAAAAACCTTCTGGAATAAAGACTACTTAATAACCACCAATGTGTGGAGAGAAGAATTCGTTTGGTTTCTAAGTCTAATTTTGAAAGCACTTTCTAACTTAAAATTCTCCTAAAAGCATCTATTTTCCCTGCTAATCTTAAAAAAAATCCTGTGGGTTAAAAAAGACTACATATATAATATATATATATTACATATATATGCTTCTTGTATGATGTCTTTGACAGCATCAGTTAGATAATATCAAGATTTAGTAAAAAAAAAAAAAAAAGAAAAGAAAACATTCTAGTTGAATTATTAACCAAAACCAGTTTGGATTTAGATGCTAGTTACACAGCATTTAATTTTACTTGAGTGTGCGGCAACTACTAGCTTAGCATTTGAAATGCCCAAGGGTTCATCTCCAGAAGTTCAGGGAAATGATAAATAATCTTGGATTTAAGTCATCTTGACTTTTAGAGTTTTAAAGAAGGCTTCATCTTAAAATAGAAAATAGACTAGGGTTTTTAATAATTTGATATTGTTTACTCTTCAGTATTTATGCCAGGTATTTTGAAACTTACCAAACACAAACAAACAAGTACTCTGGGCTGAATATGGTCACTCACACTGTAGACCCTGTTCTCGGAGAGAAGCCCCTGTCTCAGAGGGAAACCACCACCACCATAGTTTCTAGCTCTCTGCGAACAACGAAAGGGGTTTCGTCTATTGGTCTGTAGAGCGTCATTGATCCCACCCAGCTCTGATTTTGATTCTCAAGTTTCTTTCTTAGTATCCATTCTCAGCACATCAGATTCACACTCTTGGATTTCCATGCCCTAGCTAGTGCACACGAATACAGTGGGCTGTGAATTTGTGAATACAGTGTTCATCTGTGAAAGAAGTGGCCTGCCGCCTCTATGATAACTGTCCACGGAGGACAGCCAGGCTCTAAGGAAGACTACGCTGAGAATACAAAACAGCTGCAAAGACTTTGCAGATAGGGATTCGGCGATGTTCCAGGCTCTTTGGGGATATCACATGTTTCCGCATTTCACATTTATTACGAGAAGGAAGAGAAGAGGAATATGCCCTTTCAATGTGTTCTGTTTATTTTTTATTATTCTTTTTATTCAATTTATTCTTATTGCCAGGTGATAAAGTCTTCTACTGGCTAAATAAAGCAACACGTGTGGCCATGGGACCTTTACTCAATGGTAGATTCACACAACTTTGGAAAAATAGTCCAAAGTGAATAAACACAACAAAAGCTGGTCAGATGAGCCTAGAGTTTAGAAGTTAAGGCAGGCTTCAAGTTAAGATTGGAAAGGATGAAATCAGAGCTCATTGCCAAGTCCCTAGGATTCAGGGCAACAATAACTTTAATCACTTGATGATCCTAGCAGTGACATGAATAAGCCAGATTATCACATAAACCCTCCAGATTACTTCTATTTCTCCTTGAATGACAAAAGACAAAAGATTCATAAATACTGTATTTATAAATAAAGTATTGTTTAGTTAAGGCTTTCCTGGGTTTAAGAAAAATTAGAAATTATTTCTCATTGAGTAAGCTGCTTTTTTCTTTTGTTGTTGGTTTAAGTTTGGCTTAATTTGGCTTGTTTGGGGTCTCACTACGTATACAAGGCTGGTTTTGAATTTGTGATCCTCCTGCCTCAGCTTCTGGCTGACACTACGGACATGTGCCATCATTAATTGCTTTCTAGGAATTTTTGCTGTTGTTTTCCCAACTCGACCTCTAATTCTCACCTTCCCATGGCCCCCTCCCCCTGCTCCCAACATTACCATTCTGTCTCCCATCTGGTCTGACTTGA
>CAJQZJ010032522.1:641664-680121 GCA_907164525.1 Lophiomys imhausi
ACACACACACACACACACACACACACACACACACACACACACACACATCAAATGCAAAAAAATAAAATTTCCAAACTTGCTTTGAGAATAAGCAGATACATTCTTTTTCAAATCATGGAGAGTCATGAGAGCACTTCATTATGCTCCTGAAGTTCAAAGAAAATCAAATTGAAAAATTCATTCCTTAGTTCATCAAATATAACACTTCATGTTGAATGAAGGCCCAGTGTCAACACTTTCTATTTTTCTAAACAGAAATTGTCTTTCTCCTGTGAATCTGTAAACCAGGAGTTAAAATGACTAATTTTGCCTACTTACAGGTTTACTGTGAGACAGATGAAATAATATGTGAAATTAACTAATTCATACGTTATAAACCTTACAACCAGAAATCTACTAACTTTCCCTTGATAAATGGTAAGCATTGGGAAAGTTGAGATGCCCATTTCTCTGAGTATTTTTATCTTTTAGTACCAAAGAGAACCAGAAAATAAATAAGAAAAGTTGGGCTTCGTGACACATACCTGGAACTCAGGAGACAGAGGAAAGAAGATTCGCAAAGCCTGCCTGAGCTACACAGACTGTCTCAAACCCAGGGGGATACACAATAAATGTTTCCTTGACTAAGAAACTATAACAGAGGTAGACTGGTAAGGCTGATTCTTTCTCAACAGACCCATATTCCAACAGAAACTAACAAATGGTTGTAGAGTCACCCGAAAGGCTGAGGAAGGACTGACAGACTCACTATGCACACGTGTGACTCAGATGACTGACCCGTCCTGCCTCGTCCTTCCCATCTCTAGTCTAGCTGCTTCCTCAATCGTCCTGGCAAGAGGATAGTACAAAGAATTCAGAAATCAAAATTATTCTTAAATCCAGACATGTTTCCCACCTCTCATCATAATTCCTTGGCTCAGTTACTTTCTGAACTGTGCACAAGAGCCCTCGAAGGACTTGCGGGTGGTCACCAGCTGACCCTCTGGGCCTAGTAACTTTATGAGCCACTGTTACGTTCACTGAAACTTTTTTGGGGGGGGTGTCTCGAGACAGGGTTTCTCTGTGTAGCCCTGACTGTCCTGGACTCACTTTGTAGACCAGGCTGGCCTCGAACTCACAAAGATCTGCCTGCCTCTGCCTCCCAAGTGCTGGGATTAAAGGCGTGTGCCACCACCACCGGCCAATGGTTCACCAAAACGTTTAACTAAAGAAAAATTGCAGATATCCCAAAGTAGACTGACTATAAAGTTAAAAAAATAAAACAAAACAAACAAAAAAACAAGTCCACACATGTAGTTAGTACATACACAGAGGAAAACTGAAGCAAATGCCATTTTTATTTATCATTGAACTGTATTTATTTTGCACCACAAAGAGTAAAGAAGAAAATGTGTAAAAAAGAGAAGGAAGAAGAAAACAGAGAGAGGACTTTTGAGTACACTGTGCCAAGAGCAAACACCTTGACACTGCTTATTCATGTTTCAGTATAAATCGGCTGAATTTTGACATTGAAGAAAAAATATAAACTGCCTGAGCACTTGAAATCCTAATTTCTCGTCAAATGTTAAGGCTCTTCTCTCATTTGAAACTTCCCTATCATTTCCCAATTACTTCTTTGAAGAGAATTTCTGTTTTTCTAGAAGTATCCCACAAATAGATATGTTTCTTTGTGCCAGTCACTGTCATTTCGCTACCCACTTAATTTCTGCATCCATTTGTTCAAAATTATTAATATTAACAAGGTCATTAATTAGCTTTATCCTGAATAAGATCAGCAAGCTACTTCTAGAAGTGAACTATCAGATCTTTTTTATTACATTTACTTGCTGGGGGGGCGGTGGTGATGGGGTTTCGCAGCTACTGCAGTGGGGGTCAGAGGACCAGTTGCAGGAGTTGGTTCTCGCCTCCCACCATGGGGGTTCCAGGCATCGAATTCGGGTTGTCAGGCTTGGCAGTAAGCGCCTTTCTCCAGTAAGCCATCTTACGCACCTCAGATATCTTACCTTGATATAATTCCTTCCAAGATTTTAGACACCCTTTTAAAAATTGCTTTTGTTTGGAATTTTAAACATGTTGAAGCACACCATCGGATTCTTTGTTTAATCGTCTGATGGGGTAACTGTTCTTGTTACAAAGACTTTTAATTCCCAGAGTCGGGGTCACAAACCAGGACAGTGTTTGAGGCTGACTTCAACCTGACTTGTCTTGCACACCTAGAACTCCATGTGTGACCCACCAATGGGATCTATTACATCAGAGCCAAAGACGCATACTCACCAAGTGGACATAAGGCACAAAGTACCCCAGAAGTGCAATCGGTATCCCAGCAGCCCACACTGCATAAGCTGTCACTTTGAAGATAGCAAAATTGAAAAACTTTTTGGGAGGACTGAGCTTTCTCCTGGAAAAGAAGGAGAATCTGCTGCCCTTGCTGCTTTTCTCTTGGGTGCTGGGAACAAGAGGTCGGTAAGTGAAGCCAGCCAGGAAGAGGACAAACATGAAGATGCAGAGGACTCTCAGTGTGTAAAAGAAGTCCATATTCTTGACCAGGTTCCCTAAAAGCAAAGGTAGCAGAATGGTGAAGACACTGCTGCCAGCCGTGACGATGCCATTAACTAGGCCAAGGCGCTTCTTGAAGTAGTGTCCCAAAATGACCAGTGAAGGCTGGTAGGCAAAGGAGCAGCCGCAGGCAAATATGATCCCATAGGTGAGGTACAGAGGTTCGATGGAGCTGCATAAAGATGAATGAGACAGAAAGGAGCTTTAATCTTTCTCTGCTGTGCTTGGTAGAATAAAGCCTTATTAGGGGTCTGGAGGGACAGTTCAGCAGTTAGGAGCACCTGTGGCTCCAGCAGAGGCCCTGGACTCAGGTCCCAGCACCCACGTGACAATGCACAACCACCATAACTCCAATCACAGGGCTCTTGATGGCCTCTTCTGGCCTCTGTGGACACTAGGCATGCGCATGGTCCACATACATACATGCAGTTAAACACCCATACACATGAAATAAAAAAATAAATCTTAAAAGGAACTCCCTTAGCAAAAACAAATCTTTGTCAACATGTTTTCTGAAAATAAAATGGAGAAAGGCTTAATAAATCAAGAATCTAACAGTAAAATATTTGAATTTAATCTGAATGTATGAAAAATGACCACTAAGGTCCTCATGGACTTAGCTCCCCTTTCCTGCCAAGGATCTCAGGTGAACCATACACAGCATTGAGTAAGAGCTTTGCTCCATGTGGCTCAGAAATAAAGAGAGTGGCCAGAAAGGGACAATAAAATCTTGTCCAATGGTACTTCTAAATTACAATTTAACTATGCACACTCATTCTTTTTGTGGCATTTCCCCAGGTGCTTACTAAGCATTATAGTCAAAAGACTATGCGTGGTACTGTCTCCTCGGTTTTACATCAAGAACATTTGCATAAAGAGCAGCTGTGCTTCCCCCCCCACCCCAACTGTCCTAGGGCTGTCAACCAACCTTTGCCCTGTATTGCGTTGTTCCCAGCATTGTGCAAGATAACAAGAAATCATATTCAGATTGCATTAAGACTGAATTGAGTGTGTTCAGCAGTAATTTCAGTCTATAAGTTTTGAAGCAACTCGTTACTTATGTCTCAAAATAATAATAAAGAATACAAGAATTTTTAATTTCATCAAATAACTGTACATCTCTTAGGAAGGTGAAGGGATACATGCTTTGAAACAATTAGGAACTAAAAGAAAGCAAGTTAAAAGTTGTTATTTCTTTCTTTTTTCTTTTTGCAAAGTCCAATTCAAAAGGCTATTTATCAGTAGTAAAAGCAAGTAGGATAGATAAAGATGGTTAATAATTAAATTTTGGACAATAATGCTCACCTACCAATATACTGAGGTTATCACAAGGGACTCAAATCTGATCGAATTGAGGCCTGCTGGCAATCCTGAGATGCCCTTCCCTTGATTAATTCACATCCAGCACCACCTTCAAGAGTTACTTCTGGGCCTCCCAGATTAATCTCGCCTTGTTCTGGTCTCTACTCCTCACTCAACAGACACACTAAACAGAAAGTTGGTGGAAAAGTGTTTGTGTCTTCAAGTTACTCACAGCCTGCTTTAAGAACTACTTTTTAGGTGTATGGATACGCTGCTTGCATGAACATCTGTGTAAGGTGTGCACTTGGAGCTTATAGAGGCCAGAAGAGGACACTGGATCCCCTGGGACTGGAGTTAGAGACAGTCGTGAGCCACCATGCAGATGCTGGAAATCAAAGCCTCGGCAAGAGCAGCCAGCACCCTTAAGCATCTCTGCAGCCCCTGCATCATCTTCCTTGGTTAGATGGGGAATGGTCTGTTTTGTGTTTTAGACAGGGTCTCTCACTGTACAGCAGAGATCAGCCTCGAGTTCATGATGTTTCCTTCTGTACCAAATCCTCCACATAAGCAGTTTTCCAAATAATTGCAAATTTTTGAATTATCAAAATTTTAAAACAATTTTAAAGAAAAATGTAAAATCTATTACACATTTCTCTGCCTCTCTCGATATGTATGTTAGAAATAGTATTGCTAATATCATCATCAAGTGCTATAATTACTCCACAAAATGGAGATAAGACACGACAGCCATGTACATAAATCAGAAGTACTCTTTTGAACATTTTAAACCTCATGCACTTAAAGAGATTGACGTCAAATCTTCCCATATACCTCTGTGTCACTGTCCTCACAGAACACTCTGTCACTTATGTCTGTCTTTCTCATGACAAACAGCTGGTTTCTGAGGTTGAGTGTAGTAACAACTCTGAAATTTTGGTTTCTTTAAAAACACAGAAAGCTGGGTGTGGTGGTGCACGCCTTTAATCCCAGCACTCGGGAGGTAGTGGCAGGTGGATCTGTGTGAGTTCAAGGCCAGCCTGGTCTACAGAGTGAGTCCAGGACAGCCAGGGCTACACAGAGAAACCGAGTCTGGAAAAAACAAAAAAACAGAACAAAACAACAACAAAAATCCACAGAAACACTTTGTGTTTCCACTTAACCTCAGGTGTGGGGATATGGATGCTTTGGACTATGCAGCCGCTGACCATGATTTGCCTCGTGCTCTAGCAGGGACACGGTTTTGGCAGCTGCAGATAGTTTCTGCATTTGTGTGACATTTGGAATTCTGGGAACTTCTCAGAGGATGTATAAATGCGAGAGCCGCCATAGGTTGGTGCCTGTTAGTTGTTCAGGGTTTCAGTCTGTTAGTAGCTAAGGTCAAAGAAGAAACAAAAGGAAAGAAATTAGACTTAGGGATTCTCCTAACTCCTCCCCCTTTATCCTTGTTTCTCTCCTATCTAGTGTTGAGGAAGGATAAAGAGTGGGAAAAAGAAGAACCCATAAGGTAACAAAGACCAGTTACAACTGGGGTGTGACATCTAACTGCAGTGTACGTCAGATTACAGGATTCTAATCACATACAAAGGACTCAGAGAAGGCTTCCTCAGAAGGCAGAAGTGGAATCACCAGAAACTTGGATCTGCCGCCTCTTGGTGGTAACTTACACAAGCTCTCTCCATGATACTCTGTGGTGGCTTTTGACACCCTTTGACTAGCAGGTCAAACAATGAAACTGAGTTGTATGAGGATACTATGTACATTAAGGTCAGTGTGGTCTCAAGAATTGCTTCTCCTGGACTTGGAAATTCAAGAATTGCTTCTCCTGGACTTGGAAATTCGGAGACAGGAGGGGGACAAACTGGGTTACAATATTTTTTTTTACAAGTCAAAAAGGTGTGAAAAACAAATGCTTGGTATTAGTCTATGTGATTTTCTACCAAGCAGGATAGCAGGCTCCACTGGGTTTCTACATAATCCTCTCCACACTCCGCCTCCATCCCCTCAGAGTGGTAAAGACACTGCTTCAGGAAATCAGTACCTCGGGAATTCCCAACAAACTTCTTTTCTTTTTAAATAAGAAGTTTAGAAGTTATCAGGAAAGCTCTTCAAAGATGAAAACCTGTTTTCTACTAACAAATGTAATTTTAAAGAACCTCAATAAAGTTTTAAGTGGAAAAGTACAAAAGCTAACTGCTCACTTTAGACTGAGGAAGGGGTGTGTGCAGTAGAGAAGAGAGAAGCTAAGGATTCTGCTGAACGAATATGAAAAAACGTAAAATTAACAGGACCAATATTGCAAGCTAGATTCCTTCTTACCTCCACCCAGGACTAAATCATGGTTTCAACTAAGGAAACAAGAGGGTAGGCAGGGGAGAGAAAGAGGCCAGAAATGAGGACAGCACCTAGCTGGACAAGGGTCTTCAGGCTTCTGCTTGCTAACGGCCTCCTGCTACCACCAGTGCTGGAGAGTACACCATTGTTCCCCTAACCGAAAATTCTCGGAGCCTCAAGAGAGCTGAGGACAACAGCTGCTTCACGTCATATAGCAAGTCCACTGAGGTCAGTGTCTTTGCAAGCCTGCATCTTTTCTTCTAGTGGATATATATATGACATTGAGTTTTCAAGTGTATTTAGCCACTTCATTTTTGTCATGGCATTAAAATATTTCCTATCAAGCTTATTACTTTAAAGAATAATTACCTTTTAAGAACCCATCTAAGATGGCAGTGACCTTAAACTGAAGCCATAGTTTTAGATAACTCCAAGATATAACTTGATTCCTTTAGGGGTTTTACGTAAATAGATTAAAACAAAAGGAAACACATTTTTCTTGGCTCCAGTGGACACATATACCCTGACATCTAGAACTAGGCACTGCAAGCAAATATATTTAAATGTTCAGCCTCTGGCATGCTGCTATGAACAACAATTCTGATCTATGGAAGGTTCAGATTTTAAGGGGGTTTTCCTTGCAAACAGCGAAGTGTCTGCAAGGTGTTTAACAGCTCTTCCAAGCAACATGAAGTGGCTACTACGTCCTTACCTGACAAAAGAACTGGACATGAGCCCAATGAGTCCCACAGCAGCGCCCACAACAGCTGTGCTACGGCAGCCAACGATGTCTGTGAAGACACTCGCTATGGGGCAGCAGAAGAAGATCATGCCCATGGACAGCGAGCCCACCCATGCTGGAAAGGAAGAGGGAGAGCATTACAACGTTGCGAACTGTAATTAGAAAGTGGTTAATACACATCCAAGAAGTTCACTGAAGCACCCTGGTAACCAGACGGAGTGCAGCAAGGTTGAGTGCCAGCTTAAGTACCTGGCCACTAGTGATTTCTATAGCAACTGTATTTAACTGAATTCTTCAAGAGCTTGTGCTTCTAAATTAATTAAATATTCTTCTATGACCCTTTTAATTGGTATACGTGGTTTTAAGCAATTTCTAACCTATGAAACAAAATTCATTAAATTAAAAAAAAAAAAGAAAGTTGGGCACGGTGGAGCACACCTAAGGTCCCAGCACTCTGGAAGATAAGATAGAAGAAAAATGAGTTTAAGCCACTTGTGTGACATAGTAAGACCCTCAACACACACACACACACACACACACACACACACACAAATAAATTTAGTTAAGACATTTATACTGGGGAGGTTAAAATGCAAAGAAATGACCACTTTAATCAGGACAGTGATTATAACTCTTTGTGTTAGGATATTTCTTTATTTAAGACAAGGTCTCACTCTGTAGCTCCTGCTAGCCTAAAACTCATTATGTTTCCTCAAACTTAACTTACCCCAATTCTCCTGTCTCAAGTAAGTCTTCTAGACTCCTAGAATTACAGATGTGAGCTACCAAGTCTGGCTATGAGTAACTTGAGTGGAGAAAAAATTACTATCATTTGGGAACAAGTAGTTAAGAAGTGTGCAGCATCTGGGTTTAGGTTTTGGGGTTTTTTTTGCAATAAAGAAATTGACTTATATACAGTAGATTATTTCTGACCTAGACAATAACTACAGGGTATTAACTTTACCATTATTTATCAAACTATACTGTTCTATTTTCTTCTCTGCAAGTGAGCTATCATCCATAACTTAAAGAAAAAGGTAGTGGGAATCAAAAGTCATAGGTTCTGGTTCTGGTTCTATAAAAACCAAAACAGAAGCAGAAAGCATGCTATATATGTTCAAACAATCAGAACAGTATGTCAAAGAACTGAATGGCCTGTCTGTCATCAAGCCTGGAAGTTCTTCCCAAAACAGTATAACAGATAAGCTAACAGGACCTACGTGGATGTGGCTGGCTGTACAACAAGCCCCATAATAAAGATGCCTCTGAGAGGTCACTTCCCTTCTGAGTTAATTTAAATGTCTTAGAAACTGAGGATTGGAGAGAGTGTCCGTGAACCTCAGTGCCTAGAACCACACTTCCTAATTTAAAGCCTTGATGATGCCCAGATGTACGTGATCTCTAGCTCCACTCAACTCAGAAAGTCTCCTGGTGTGTTTCGAGGTTTCCCCAGCAGAGGCACGAAGGGCAAATCCTGTGCAAAGAGCCTATCTTAACACTAGATCTAAATGAAGAGGACCAAATTGATAACTTTACTTTTTTTTTTTCCTAAGACGGGGTTCCTCTGTGTATAGCCCTGGCCATCCTGGAACTTGCTTTGTAGACCAGACTGGCCTTGAACTCAGAGATGCGCCTACCTCTGCCTCCTGAGCACTGGAATTATAGGTGTGTGCCACCATCACCATCTGGCTAAATTGTTCTTAAATTATGAATATGACATACTTAAATAGCCATGATTTTAATTTTCTTCCTTTATCAGAAAGAAGACTGTAATCTTAAAACATTATGTAGGTGCTTGGACCAAACTCAGTCCCCACAGGAGTACAAGGGCTCTTAACCATGCAGCATCTGTCCAGCCTGTTGCTTTACTTTTGCTACACCAACATCAGCTGACAAGAATATCTCCAGAGGAGACAAAGCAATATGGATCCAAACGAACTAAACAGGCGACCACAGGATGGTCTGGAAGACCATCAGGGAAACCTGCTCCACCCAAACCTGTGCCTAAACCAAGAAAAACATCTACCTGCTAAGAATGGACCTAGAAGCCGGGCAGTGGTAGCGCACGCCTTTAATCCCAGCACTTGGGAGGCAGAGGCAGGCGGATCTTTGTGAGTTCGAGGCCAGCCTGGTCTACAAAGTGAGTCCAGGACAGCCAGGGCTACACAGAGAAACCCTGTCTCGAAAAACCAAAAAAAAAAAAGAATGGACCTAGAACAAACATTGGCAGAGGCTCTGGGGGGGGGGGAGCACCCAACAAAGTGCAAAGCCATTGAGCCATTGTCAGCACCATTTGCAAAGGATGTGACAGTCAAGAGGCTGGAAACTCAGACTGCAGGCAACACGGGAGAGGGAGCTGTGTGAAGAACTTGGGTTGACTTCATGTACTTCTTGGGACAACTTCCCAAAGCTATTTTTACTAAGTAGTTTTAGGACCCTATTAGTTGGATTAACCTGTCCCCCCCCACACACACACACACAAACACACATACACTCTGAGTCATGTATTCTTGGAAATTTCCATCGTCCTCAAGTAAAATAAATATTGATTTAATGTCAGAAGCTGTATATAAAGTTGATTCAGCATTCCATACATTTGCTTTAAATTTTTTTGTCTTGGGCAGACTGTGGTATTTTACAGCACATAGTTGAATTTTTTCATAGTTTTTCTAGGACAAATGTCTGTGATTTTACCTAGGTTCTATGTGATTTTAATGACACATGGATATTCATGGCCACCTGCTAATTATTTGTGGTTTAGGATAAAAGGTTTTTGCTAGGCATGGTGGCTCACCTGTAATGCTAACGCTTGGGTGACTGAAGCAAGACTGTTGCAAGTTCAGGACCAGCCTGAGCTATAAAGATGCTGTCTTAAAAAAAAAAAAAAATCACTCACAGTAACAAATCCCATTCAAAAAATATTTTAGTAATCATGCTTAAGAAAACAATTTACTGGGATAGGTTTGGTGGCGTTCACCTTGAATCCCAGCATTCAGAAGGCTGAAGCCTGAGGATTCATGAGTTTGAGGTTCCAAGACAGCCAAGGCTACAAAGTGAGACAATGTCTCAAAAATAAATAAATAAACTAACCAACCAACCAAAAGAAACAAAATCCAGCAGAATAGAACACTACCATCCATTCTTAGATAAAGGCACTCTTACAATTAAGGTACTAATACCGAATATTAAACCACATCAAGAAATCTAAGAGCAAACATTACATGTAATGTTCATGAGTCAAAGTACACTCTGTCCAAAAAAAAAAAACCACAAAACAAAACAAAATAACAAAATAAAGACAACACAACCACAGCAAAACCCTTGCAAAAGTCTGACTACTATGGATTTTTGGTAAAACTACATGGTCTTATCTTTTCTAAAAATATCTTTCACAAGAAAAATCTTGAAAATTATAAATCACACCTTTCTGCTGATTCTATAAGAATACATACAAAAAAGCCACAAATTGAAAAATAAGTATTAATCATAATAGTCATTAAATAAATCATAATTTCATACTAAAGAAATGAGGGATCTCATAAGTCTATGCCAAACATGAAAGCTTACAGGCTCGCACGTTTATTAAATAGCACCAACACAGAGATCTAACCATACACAGTTTCCTGATTATCCTCTTGGAATTTATCTATGGAGGAAACTGTTTCCTCTGCCACTGGGAGAGCGCTTTAGCAGATCTGCATGGTCTTTCTTGTCCACATTAAAGAACACAAAGCCTGCAGCCACTCACTCCAGCCAACAAGCAGTCGTCATTTAGTAACCGGGTATTCTCTAAACCAGGCAGGAGAGGAAAGATCAGAGCTCCCCTTTTCTCCCATCCCCACCTGTTAGCTCTCTCCTAGCAGGGGTCGGGGAGAGAGGAGGCTAGGGAAGGAAAGCAAGGGACATTACACACCAGTGGCACTACCAACCCAGAGAAGGCGGTGACTGGAGCTGACTTTTTCTCAGACGCACTTCGGTGGCTTCTTCAGAGTCCTACCTCTAATTCCTTTTAGTTACAGCTCTACCAGCAGCTTTTTTGGCTGTCATTCTCAGGCCTATTGGAGCCGCCCACCCCTCTAGGCCATCTGTTTTGGCAGGAGTGAGAACAGCTGTGGGGCTACCTCTCACCCACTCGGCCTCCTGTGATCTGTAGGGAGCAGTCACAAATCCTTTCAAATCCCAACCCGGCCACCTCCTGTACAGCTCTTGCTGTGTGTGGGAGCTGCTGGCCAGCAATAGCTCTCTCCTTGCCGGATATTTTTTATTTACTTATTTTATGTGTGCGAGCATTTTGCCTGAATGTATGTTTGTGCGCCCTGGGTATAAAATATACAGTGCTGGAGGGGGGCAGAGGAAGGATACCCTAGGACTGAAGTTACAAACAGTTGTGAGCAACCTTGTGGGTGCTGAGAATCAAACTCATATCCTCTGGAAGAGCAGTCAGAGATCTTAACCATGGAGCCATCTCTCAAGCCCCTTCTTGGTGGGGTTTCCAGGGACTCCATCAGCCTCTGTGCTCCCCAATGGATAGAGTCACCCTAGAGACTATTCTTGCGGTACTTCCACGCATAGGGGGAAAAGGCCACAACTTAAATTCCGGGCGGGGTGGGGGGGACTCACAAAATGTTCTTTCTACCAAGAATCCTTCTGGAGGTTATAGAGTTTCTAGTAATAATATTTTAAAGCTTCACTCCTACCCCAGAGCACCCATCAAATGCAACAGTCACTTCTGAAATCACACCACTGCTTAGTGCCTCTGCTAAATCTCAGTAGAATATTCTACAAAAACAATAATTAGCAATTGATTAAGTTAGGGTAATCTAAACAAGTTTATGAACAATCACATTTTCAAATGAATAATTATTGGCTATTGGAAACTCATAAGGTGTCTATTCTCTGTAAAGTTTCAACATATTAGCTAAAGAATTCAAGTACTGGATCTCAGGATGCAACTCCGTAAAGTGCTTGCCCATCATGCATGAGGCCCTGGATTCAATCCCTAGCACTGCATAAGCCAGGCATGATGGTACACACCTCTAATCCTAGCACTCAGTAGGTAGGGACAGGAGACTCATTATTTCAAGATCATCCTCAAGTACGTAGCTAGTTTGAGACCTGCCTGAGCAACATAAGAAAGGCTCTGTCTCAACAAAACAAAAAAAGAATACAATTCTAGGGCCAGATGGCACAAGCCATCCCACCACTCAGAGGTGTTTGGTCTTTTCCTCTCATTTTGTATTATTCTACTATAGTTTAATCTTTCCTGTGGCCTCATAGATGGATCTGTTTTTCTCTTTAGTCTGAAGGATTCTTCAAGTTATCTGTAGAACTGGCTTGGTGGTCAAAGGTTCATTTACTCTCCCCCCCTCCCCCTCCACCCCGAGACAGGGTTTCTCTGCGTATCCATGGCTGTCCTGGACTCACTTTGTAGACCAGGCTGTCCTTGAACTCACAGACATCTGCCTGCCTCTACCTGGGATTAAAGGCATGCACCACCATGCCCAGCAATTACAGACAGCTGTGAACTGTCATGTGGGTGCTGAGATTTAAACCCAGGTCCTTTGGAAGAGCAGATAGAGGTTTTAACCACTGAGCCACCTCTCCAGCCCCCATTTAGTCTATTTTTACCATGAAAAGTTTTTATTTTTCCTTCAGTTATCACAGACATCTTTGCTGGGTATAATATTCTGGGTTGGCAGTCGATCTTTCAGATTTGAAACATTATTCCAAGCCCTTATACCTTTTAAAAGTTCTGTTTGATAACCTGGCTTATTCTAATGAGCCTGGCTTTTGTAAATTATTGTTTCTCTCTTAACACTTTCGATCTAATTTCCTTGTTCTGTATATTCAGTATTTTAACTATAACATAGGCTTGTCTGTTTGGTCCTCTAATTGCCTCCTGTATCTGTTTTTCTATCTCCAGGAAATTTTCTATTATGGTCCTTTTGAAAATGTTTTCTTTCCCTTTAGAGTGAGAGTTCTTTTCTCTATGCCTATAAACTCATTAATTTGGTCTTTTCAGTGATGTATGTATCTTCGAATTCCTACTGGTATGATCCTGTTTATTTGTGTCACTGTGGAGTTGGTACAGTTCCCCTCCCTTGTTTTCAAGCTCAGATAGTATGCTCTCTCCTTGTCCGCTCTGCTGCTAGACTTTCCAGGGACTTTATTTGACTTGCTGTGTACATTATTTTATCTCCAGCCCTTCAGACTGGATCAAGGGTCCAGATCTGGATGCAGGAGCCGGCAGCGAATGCTCCCTGGAAGACAGCAGTGGGGAGCTGAAGTCCAGAGCTTTACCTTGCCTGTGCCTATGAAAGGAGGGCCTCAAACAAGAATTCCTTGCTGCCCATGTAGCTGGGTCGATGAAACCTGCAATGTACCCCAGAGCAAGAAACTTCAAACCGGGGGTTTAAGCTGGAAGTTCAGAAAGCCAGATGGAAGAAAATGCAAACCACTGGGTAGGTAGGGTGAGAAAGCAAGCCAACAATGCAGCCCCACTCGGAACGATCCTATGAACTCAAATTCCAAGACCTGAGCCTGCCTAACGCTAAGAAGAACCGACAATAAAGAGCCAACTACAGTCACCCCAGATGAAATAATCCCACAGCCCAGCCTAAAGACCATATCAAAATGTGGATGCTCACATCTCTCCCTCACATCATAATATGGGGGATTCTGCGGCTTGACACAAGGTCTAAGTTTATAAACCCTTAAGCTCTCACACCCCTGCATCTTTGTCCTACCGCGGGAATTGAAGGTGAGTAGCTGCCATGACCAGACCTTTTTTTCCCCCCTTAGTTTTTCGACACAGGGTTTCTCTATTTAAACAGAGCCCTGGCTGTCTTGGGCTCGATTTGTAGACCAGGCTGGTCTCAAACTCACAGAGATCCACCTGCCTCTGCCTTCCGATGTAGATTTCCACTTAAGAAGTTTTAGAGGCCAGGTGTGGTGATATCTGCCACTTGTCCCAGCACTTAGGAGGCAGTGGGAGGTGGATTTCTGTGAATTCAAGGCCAGCCTAGTCTACATAGCAAGTTCTAGGCCAGCCAGGACTATATAGTGAGATCCTGTATTTAAAAAAAAAAGTTTCGGGACTGGAGAGATGGCTCAGCAGTTAAGAGCAGTGACTGTTCTTCCAGAGGACCTGGGTTCAATTCCCAGCACCCACATGGCAGTTCATAACTGTCGTTAACTCAAGATCTGACACCCTCACACAGACATACATGCAGGCAAAACACCAATGCACATAAAATGAGGATGGTTCAGACAGTAACTACATAGCCTATCCTATATCTAGTTTCTTTTTTTTAAAAAACATCTTCCATTAGTATAATATTTTCAAGTCATTAAGGAACCAACATTGATAGTGTTCTTTGATTTTTTTAAATGTATTTTTGATTTTTTTTGTTGGTTTTGTTTTTTTTTTTGTTGTTGTTGTTTTTAAACAAGCTATGTGTAGCCCTGGCTGTCCTGGAACTTGCTCTGTAGATCAGGCTGGCCTCAAACTCACAGAGCTCTGCCTGCCTCTGCCTCCTGAGAATTAGAGTTAAAGGTGTGCACCACTATGTCTGGCTTATTCACTTACATAATTTGGGGGTTTTGTTTATTACTTTTAGAGGCAGGGTTCTTCTGTGGAGTCTAGACTGGCCTCCCACTATAATCTTTCTGCTTCAGCTTCCCAAGTAGCTGGAATTGCAGGCACGCAGCGCTATATCAAGCTTCTGTGCATTGAACGCAACCATCAAAACTATATTAAGTTAACCTTGAATTAATATTGGTGTTTCCAACTCAACTCCATCATCACAGGACTTTGTTAGAGGCTTCATCCTGTCTTGATTGTAACCATTCACTCCAACAGTGAAAGTTCAGAAACACGCTTTCAATCCCAGAAAGTTAGGAAGTTAATGCTAGTGTGGTGGCACATGCCTATAATCCCAACAACAGAAGGCTAGGCTGAAGCTTATAGGTTCAAGGGAGCCTGGACCATATACAAAATCTGATGCCAATCCAGACCTATACAGCAAGACCTTGTCTCAAAAAAAAAAAAAAAAAAAGACAAATAAAGGATGAAGGAGGGATGGGAAAGAGAATGTTGAGATACATAACTATACTATTTTGTCCATAATATCAAGACTCTGTAAGTAGTGAATTTCAAAGTAATACTGACCTCATTCAAATCTCAATGGCCATTTCCGCACTGTTGGAGATGGACCCTGGGGCCTTGTGTAGCCTTGGCAAGTGCTGGGCAAGTTCTACACCACCAAGTTACATTCTCGGGTCTTTTTCATTTTGCTTTTTGAGAGAGGATCTTGCTAAATTGCTCTCCCTGCCCCTAAACTTGCAATACAGCCCAAAAGGGCCTGAAATTTACAATCCCTCTGGAGTAGCTGGCATCGCAGGTTATGTGTACCACAGTCAGCTTTAAAGTGAACTCAAGTTTTAATTTGTAACAGTTTCTGGTCACAGCTTACACACACACACACACACACACACACACACACACACACACAAATAATGCTTAGAGTTCACTGAGGTAAAATGGACAAGATTGCTCATGGTTGGGAGTGGTGGCTCACAGACTTGGCTGAGGATGGAGCGCTGAGGACCAGTGTTCTGCTAACTTATAACCATTCGCCTTGCATGGAAAGTGCTGACCTGAGCAACACTGGCCCACGTACAGACTTCTGAACTTACATATCATATATTACCCTAAAATATGAAAAAATAACACAGTTTTACAGAGAGCTAGGTCATACTACATCAAACCTCTATCAGCTCCCGAGCCTCAACAGCTCATCTTTCTGTCGGAAATTAACAGCGGTACACATAGTCTTGTGTTTGGGGGATTTTTTTCACTTCTAACCCAGATCTACAGTTCAGACTTCTGCAATTTATTAAGGTTTGTTCCTCCAAGAGTAATAATGGTTTAACCTTATTACTGCTTAAAATAAAAGATGAACTCCCTCTGCCCACTTCCATAAGGCAGTGTGTTAAGTCACGGTTAGGTGCCCATTACAGGATGCCAACTACACAATATGCCCACTTCATTCCACCAGAGATGGGGCCAGTGTAGCTCAACAACAGAATATTCTTCACACGGCATGTAAACCTCCTGGACACTGCCATCAAAAACTCTATCGGGAGGCTAGCACTCTGCCACTACTGTGCTGAAGCCTCCTCTCAGGCATATCAATAACTGCATGTATTTGCCTCTTTAAAAGAAAAAGCAACACTGAAAACAAGGATGTTTAAAGATGACTTTTTTTTTTTTTTGGTTTTTCGAGACAGGGTTTCTCTGTGTAGCCCTGGCTGTCCTGGACTCACTTTGTAGACCAGGCTGGCCTCGAACTCGCAAAGATCCGCCTGCCTCTGCCTCCCAAGTGCTGGGATTAAAGGCGTGCGCCACCACTGCCCGGCTAAAGATGACTTTTAAGGGCTGGTGAGCTTGCTCAGCAGCTAAGAACACTTGCTGCCCTTGCAGAGTTCCCAGCAGCCACACTGGACAGCTCAGTCACCTGCAACTTCACTTCCAGGGCATGCGATGGCTTCCGGCCTCTTTAGTCAATGCACACGTGTGCCGAAATCCAGGAAAGCAGGCACACATATGTACACATGAATAAAAATGATTCTTAGTTGTAAGATGATGTTTTAAAATGAAAAAATAGATTAGAAAGATGGTTCAGCAGTTAAGAGCACTTGTTGCGCCGGGCTGTGGTGGCGCACGCCTTTAATCCCAGCACTTGGGAGGCAGAGGCAGGCGGATCTCTGTGAGTTCGAGGCCAGCCTGGTCTACAAAGAGAGTCCAGAACAGCCAGAGATACACAGAGAAACCCTGTCTCGAAAAACCAAAAAAAAAAAACAAACTTCAAAAGTGAAAAACTAGAGCATTACATTCAGAATTTAGTTCAACAGACAGTTATGAATGGAAAGGGAATATACAGAGTGTTGGTCATGCAAGGAACATCTGAGCACAGACTGTTGGGCACTGGGGTCTTGAACAGCTAATCTCATGCAGCTCTATTCAAGAAAACCAGCCAGTAGGCAGTGTGATAACTGTATGCATCATGGGACCTCTTAGTAAGGCTGTGCATTCTAAATGTGGGAGGACAGTCAGACATTCTTTCCTCTGGGTACCATCCAAACTATCCTGAAGGGTACACATGGTTTCTTAGGCAAAGAATGGAGGAGAGGAGAGGCAGGAGCATGCCCCACAAAATGAAGCCTGGAAATTGGATCCCGACAGGTGCAGCCCGAGTCATAGCAAAGCTACACTTGGTTGGCCTGGGAATGGCGCAATCTGATGGCATTTGAGAAACTTCACTGTGGTCCTGCAGAAAAGACTATTTGTTCATATGGAAAGCTGGGTAGAAAGCAGACGAGCACACAGTGACATAAATAACAACAATCCCAATTCAGAAGCAGTGAGGTACCAAGAGGGACAGTGACAATGGACAGTTAGAGGCAGGGTTTAAGAAAAGAAAGAACAGATCCAGGAATGGGGTAAAGGAAAATGAAAGCAACTTACTCAAGGCAGCTTACTCATATGGCTGAAGATAAAGCAAACTTCTCTTTAAAATTATAGCTCAACACAAGTGTGTTAGGTGCCAGGGAGATGGTTCCTGCTGCGCACGCATGAGGACCTGAATTTAAATCTCCATCATGACATAAAAAGCCAGGAATGGCCCTGTGCATTGTATTTGACCAAACTATAAGCCCAGTATGATGAGCAGTAGGAGTGGGGGCAGGGAACAAAGCAGGGCAGGAGGGCACAGGGGCAGGGTCATGAGGACCAACTTACTGGGGCTTGCTGGCTGCCAGCCCAGCCACAGGCTCAGTGAAAGACTATCTCAGAGGAATAAAGCAGAGAATTACAGACAAAGGATGGACACTAGATACCCTCTCTGTCTAGTTCCCATGCATTTAGACACACACACACACAGAGAAAGAGAGAATTCACATATATCCATAAATAAAATGATTTTAATGTTGAGATCTTCAGTTAGTAAAGAATTGATGTCGGATCCCCAGACTAATGTAAAAAGACAGCTGGGGTAGCATGGGCTTTTATAATCTCAGTACTGGGGAAGTAGAGACAGACGGATCTCAGGCTCACTGGCCATTCAGCCTTGTCTAACAGCTGAGCTGCAGGCTGAAAACAAGACCAAGCCCTAAGGAATAATAATGAAGTAACAGCTGAAGTTGTGCCCACATGCACACACACACACACACACTCACACTCACACACACTCACACACTGACACACATATACACACTCACACACACATACACACACACTCACACATACAATTTTACATTCTTTTTCCTAATTTTGATACAATTTTCTATGTGTGGCTGTTTGTCTGCATGTGTGCCTATGCACGATGTGTCTGCAAATGCCTACAGTGGCCAGAAGAAAGTGTTAGGCTCTGTAGAACTGGAGTTACAGATGGTTCTGAGCCTCCAAGTGGGTGCCAGGAACTGAACTTGGGTCCTCTGCAAGAGCAGTAGGCGTTCTTAAGCACAGTGCCATCTCTTTTAAGTTTTTCATATCATGGAGAATTTTATAAATTTCTCTATTTTGAGTGTTTGTTGTTGTTTGGCTAGGTTTTGGTTTTGGGTTTTTTTTTTGGGGGGGGGCTGTTCTGTTTTTAATTAACTCCTTATGAACTCAATGCATATGTGTGTTTTGTCTGCATATATGTTTGTGTATCATGTGTGTGCCTGGTGCCAATTGAGGCTAGAAAAGGACATCAAATCCCCACACAACTGGAGTTAGGGACAGCTGTTAGCTGCCATGTGAGTACTGGGAATTGAACCTGTGTCTTCAGGAAAAAACAGCCAGTGGTCTTAACCACTAAGCCATCTCTCTAGCTCCTTATTTATTTTTGGTTTGTTTGTTTGTTTCAGACAGGGTTTCTCTGTGCATCTTGCTGTCCTGGAGCTGACTGCCTCTGCCTCCCAAGTGCTGGGATTAAAGGTGTGTGCCACCACACCCGGCAATTACAGATAATTGTGAACTGCCATGTGGATGCTGGGATTTGAACCTGGGTCCTTTGGAAGAGCAGCCAGTGCTCTTAACTGCTGACCCATCTCTCCAGCCCGTTTTGTTTTTGTTTTAGAGACGAGGTTTTACTACATAACCCTGGCTGGTCTGGAACTCAAATTAAAAACAACTCTCCATGGAATAAATTAAAAACAACTATCCTGATATTGTGCAAGTAGAGATTTGTAACATGGAACCTCCCTCATTCACTGGCCTCTGACCCAGTCCAGGACTTCCCATCAGAGCCAATGCAGGGACTGTCCCCACAGTCTCAGCGACTACTCTGCAGTGAAGGACCTAGCTTGTTGGTGACTTTGGTAAAAGAAGCAGTCTGCTTAAGCTGCCCCTCTGGGCTTCTCTGGTTCTTTAGAGTAGCCTGTCCTCAGGGGGTCCAAATCCTCTTCTTATCTATAGCATAAACATACAGGCAAGGCCTGGAAGAAAGGTTTGAGGTTATCCTCTGTCATACCAGCCTCTTCCTTAAAATGAACTGGGAGACACGGATGTCCACAGATGGTGTTAGTGATGACAATTGAAAAATAAATACAGCTTTTTTTTTTGAGACAGGGTGTCTGTGTGTAGCCCTGGCTGTCCTAGAACTTGCTCTGTAGACCAGGCTAGCCTTGAACTCAAGAGATCCATCTGCTTCTGCCTCCCAAGTGCTGGGATTAAACATGTGTGCCACCACTAACGAGCTGACAATTGAAATTTACTTAAAATACACTATGCCAGACAGAGTCTAGATGCTTCCTACTATTACCCTTTTCTGTGCTACAGTAATAGAATAACATGGACTAGCTGCCAGGGACACATACTAGAGACACTGTGTCTCAAAACCCCAAAAGAATCTTAACAGATGAACTTTCAGGCAATAAATCCAAACCATAGCATTAAGCCATTTAATAGCTATTTAAGAGATGCCTGCCCAGTTGAGGAAACTTAGCAACTAAGACTTCAAAACATTCATAAACGTTTAGCGTAGTAAGGCTGGAATTTGAGTAGAACGCCTCATTTGGTGTATGTTAAACTGTCCTTTAATGGATTTAACCAAATACATTCACATAGTCTGTTTTAAGAGAATGAGAAAAGGGGGAAGAAAACAAAATCTTCATCTTCCATTGAAGGATATCTGTAGAAAAGGCCTAAGTTTGAGCCATAGAGGCACATTATTTAAAAATACAAAGATAAGAAAAATAAGGATAACCATGAGAAATAAATGAGTTAAATGCTATTATTTTTTTAATAATTTATTTTTTATTTCTTCAAGTTACATCTCAATCACAATCCCCTCCCTACTCCCCCCTCCAGTCCCACCCTTCCACCCTCCTCCCCCTCAACCCCCCCATCCTCTTCCCTTCTTTTTTTTTAGTTTAAGGTATTTCTTTTTCCCCCCAACAGCTCTCCCTTTCAGTCCAAAAAATGGTTCTTTTTCTTATAACTATAAATACAATACAAAACAACAGAAATAAATAGGCCACAATTATAAGAGTTATATGGTTTAGCATACATTCCCAGTGTCCAGTCCATATGTATTTGGCACCTGACTTTAACATTCTACTATCTAACCATCTCCATGTGTTTAAAGTTCTATATTTAACTCAGCTTTCATACTAACTTGCCTCATAATTTTAAAAATATCTTCTTAGATCCAGAACACCCTCTTGATTCCTAAACAACTCAAAATTTAATTATGAGACTCTAGCTATCTATTTTTCAACCACCTCAGAGACCTGAGAGGGATAAATATATCTGATTATATAGGAAGTGCAGGGCCTGCAGCTTCCAAAACTAAAGAATGACATACCAGTGGCTGCCTGGACAGTTCCCATTTTCTGTCCATACATTACAAAACGCTATTATTTTTGTAATAGGGCTGTCAGAGAAAAGGGGAGAGCACGGCAGGAGATTACCACTCTTGTATTACAAGCTCTCTACAAATATGATCTTTTATACTGCAGGTATCTACAATCATAAAAAACTAACTTCAGCAGGAGGGAGAGATGGCTCAGTGGTTAAGAGCACTTAATGCTCTATGGGACTGGATTTACAATCAGGAACCCACTCTGGGTGGTTCACAAATGCCTCTAGCTGCAAGGAATCCAACCCCACCTTCTCCAATTAGTATATGCACACACACACAAAATAAAAATTAATTTTATGAAGACAACTTCTGACACCAATGTTAGTGAAACCAATCACAGTATATGACTAATTCTTTAAAAATCACGTGAAAACAATAAAACTACTTAACAAATAGCACATAGGGAACACTACTGATAAGGGTCATAAAACTCTGTTTCAAGATTAGAAACTGTGATCAAAATTCCTAGGAACAGATTGAATTTGTAGATCAAATATACAAATATACAAACATACAAACATTCAAATATACAAATATATACAGGCAGATTCCTTAAGGCAAGTCAGACCATAGCTTCCCCTGGCTGGGGGACAACAAAAGTTCCATGCTCATAACTGTAGTTAAGGAGAGCATTTGCAAGGCTAAGTTTGTAGCACAGGAAACTGTAGGAAAAGAGACGGATTATAATCAGAATGCTTTGTGGAATTCCAGAAAACCATAAAGGTTTATCTTGCAATTCCTTCACAGCAGCATGTGCTGCTTTAAGAATTCAAAATATTACACCTTGCAGGGCTTGGCACAATAAAGAACAGTAGAGGTTGTTGAAGGCAGCTCCACTATTCTCTTCAAGAGAGTGCTGAGAGCTGTTGACTGCTTTCAAAGGGGTTTACCTGAGTACAAGTAATTTAAGTAGGTCAGGACAAATTCCAAGGTAAACTTCCTGTTAATCTCAAACCACTGTCCCTTCCATATGCCCGCCTGCACGGAGGTAAGGAACGCTTATTCTGTGCTCGTTGTGTACCAAACACTATTTCAAGGCTTTGGATGCATTTACATTCACAATTACTTCTAAGCATTTAGTGCTCACAGCTTCTTCTGGAAACGGGCCCTGTGCATGCTGGGCAAGCATTACCACTGAACTGCATAGCCAGCCCCGAGGCTTTGGTTTTCGAGGCAGGGTCTCACTCCCAGTCTGCTTCATAACCATTGAGATGTCCAAACTGGCTTCAAACTTGTGATTCTCCTTCCTGCCTCTACCTAAGTGCTAGGATACAGACCTATATCACCTCCAACCCCAGCACTCACTACAATCCGTACTGAAGTATATGAACTTTCATGCCGATGGTGCAACTGAGGCAAAGTACTGAATAACTTGCCCAAGGCCACAAAAAGTAGCAGCAAGGGATTCACACGTGTGGAATCCATACACTACCCACCAAAAGCAGCTCACATTCTATTTGAGGGGTCACAATAAACCTTTGGAGACACTCTTGGGTCTCTTCCTAATATAGTCATATACAAACGAGTCTTACTTAACAAAGAGTAACAACCCACACAGACAAGTTTATAACTAGCAGATTTCTATCTTAGTGAATCAAATGTCTCAGGTTGCTGGCCTCTCAAATAGCCAACACTTCTTCTGTCCTGAATACCAGCTAGCTAACTATGCTGTGATAAATAACAGCACTCCTTCTCACAAGTAAACTATCAGGAGTTACCACTGAATAACAGGAAACTAAGAGATGAGAACACTTAACGGGCCAAGATAAAACAAACTACCTAGGCAGGCTGGGGTTCAAGCTAACCCCCCACCATTCTTCCTTGACAATGGGTACAAAATCAGAACATCTTTTGCCTGATATAAAAGTTGTTTCTTAGGACAAACTAAGCTGAAGCTAGAAAGATGGCTGGCTCAGCAGTTAAGAGCACCAACTGAATTGCAGAGGGCTCAGGTTAGAGGCCCAGCACCCACAAGTCAGTTCACAACCGTTTGGTAACTTCCAATTCCAGAGAAACCCAACAGCCTCGTCTGGCTTCATCCAGTACCAGGCATGCATGTGGTGCATAAACATATATGCAGACAAAATACCTATATACATAAAATTTTTTTAAAAATTAAAAAAGAAAAATTGAGCCAATGAATAAACGGGGAGGGCAAGAGCTTAAAGGAAGGGCTACCCAGGCCACTGCGGTGGGCATTCGTACTCATCAACTTGACACAGCTAGGAAGAGGGAACTTCTTCATCTGAAGAACCGCATCCATCCATTGTTGGACTGGCGGGGGCTTGTGTCTTTTGGGGCACCGTCTTGAATGACGACTGGTGTAAGAGAACCCAACCCACTTGGGAAGGGTTACCCATGGACAGGTGGTTCTGTGAGAAAGCAGGCTGAGAAGACAGAAAGACAAGGAGGCCAGCCAGCGAACAGGGCCCCTCCAAGGTCTCTGCTTCAGCTCCTGCCTTGGTGATGGGCTGTAAGCCAGATAGACCCTTTCCTCACCTAGTTGCTTTTGGTCATGGCATTTATAATAACTAGAGAACGCAAACTAGAACACAAATTGGTACCAGGAACATGGGGACCTGATCGTGTTGATTTTTGTTTTGTTTTGTTTTATTTTCTGGGGGGGGGGGGGAGAGGTGGAACTGTTTGGGTGAGAAGTGCTTCGAACTTTAAAAAGCTACTGTTGAAGGAATCTGAAAGTTAAGAATGTTGAGGGAAGTACAAGCAATGGAGACCTGGCTTGTGAACTTTCAAAGGAAGCAAAGACTCTATCAGGGCCATTTATATGATATATTTCAGGTAAGAATCTTTGGAACTGAAACCTGAGACAACAGGTGCTGGTCAGCTGAGGCTGAAAAATAAGCTGGAATTAATAAGAGATCCGCATCATTAAGCTGAAATCTATTGGGAGGTTTTTACTCAGGGTCAGCAGACAGAATCTATAGTAAGGAGCCAAGGTTGCACATCATGCTTGGCAAATAATGTGGAAGAGACCACATGGTACTGGTTTTGAAGGCATGAAGGAGTCACGCAGAGCAGCTGAGACTTGGCACCATGAGAGGCCAGAAGGCACTGGGGAGGGTGCCACCCCAGCTGCAGTGGAGACTCCAGCATAGTTGAGATACCAGGACCATGGGTGAAAGCCAAGGATAGCAGCAGGTAAGGAGTTCTGATCTTAAAAGACAAGCTCTCTGTGTGTTGTGGATGGCAGAGGTGGAAAAGTGGGGCTACCCAAGGCTTCTTGGAGCCTGGAGACCATTAATGAGTCCCAGGTGCTGGGTCCTGAGCTACAGGATTGGATGAACAGTTGGATTTGGGGGTTTGCTTTGATTTTTTTTTTTTGGAAAGTTTATAACTTATTGTTTTTCTTTTTATAGACAACATTAAAGTATTGAAATTTTTACAGATGTGAGACTTTTAAAGTTAGACTGGGTTTTGTTTTGTTTTTTTTTTTTAAAGATTTTATTATGTATACAATGTTCTGTCTGCAGGTATACCTACAGGCCAGAAGAGGGCATCAGATCACATTGTGGATGGCTGTGAGCCACCATGTGGTTGCTGGGAATTGAACTCAGGACCTCTGGAAGAGCAGACAGTGCTCTTAACCTCTGAGCCATCTCTCCAGCCCTAGACTGGGTTTTATATTGAGATATTAACATAAGATCCTAAAGACAAGGGAAGTTTTATTGTTAGTATCATGTTTTCAAGACCTATCCATACTGAAGCATGGAACTTTTACATTAATTATTATGACTAACATAACTTTTCATATGTTTACTGAACATTTATATCACTTTTAGAAAGGTATCTTAGCCGGGCGGTGGTGGCACACGCCTTTAATCCCAGCACTTGGGAGGCAGAGGCAGGCGGATCTTTGCGAGTTCGAGGCCAGCCTGGTCTACAAAGCGAGTCCAGGACAGCCAGAGTTGTTAAACAGAGAAACCCTGTCTCGAAAAACCAAAAAAAAAAAAAAAAAAAAGAAAGGTATCTATTGGAATTCTTTGCTTATTCTTAGGCTCTTATCTTTTTATTGTTAAGCTGTAAGATTATTTACATATTCTGAATTAGTCCTTGAATATATACGGCCTGCAAAAACTCTTCCTCATTCTATGGATCCTCTTCACTTTTCAAAAAATCTCTCTCTCTCTCTCTCTCTGGTACGTTATGTGAGAAAGTATTTGACTTCAGAAGAAACTGCAGACTTTCTACCAAAGTGATTGTCTACTTCGATGTCCACCAACATGCGAAGTTCCCGCTCTTCAGCAGCTCCTAACGCTGGCAGTGCCAGGGATTTTGGCCATCCTAGAAAGCACACAGACGCATCCTGCTTAGTTTCTGCTTCTCTAATGACACATGTGTCTCATTTGTTCATGCCCTGAGGAGAGCTACTTACATGCCACAGTGTCTGATAAGGTTCTGAGTTCAGAAAGAACTTACAGCTGATGATACTAAATCCACCCATGGCCATGGGAACACCTTGGCTTCTATTTGGTTCTCTGACAGTGTCTGTCAGTTTCCCTCACATAGATATTATGGACATTTTCATGTGTTTATATCTGGGTATTAATTGCGGGTGCTAACGTAAATGGTGTTGTGCTTTGGCCCTCGGGTTACACTGGTCACATTTTTAAATCCTCAGCTCTTTACTGAGACTGGATCCTGTCACTACAACACCAAAATGCCATTTTTATAGTGACATAGCAAGTGATTTTACTGAAACAGTGGTTAGAAACTATTCTTCTAGACAGGATCTCACATTCTTTTATCATTGCTCTTTAAATGGGGTTGTCGGCCGGGCTGGCCTAGGGTCGCTATTGTACCCCAGGCTGTCCTGGAATTTGTGGAGATTTGCCTGCCTCTACCCCCCTTAGGGTACTGCAGCATCATGCAGGTGCTCTGTTAAAAACCAGTGGCTCTCAGCCTTTCAAATGCCACAACCCTTTAATATTTCCTCATGTTATCATGATCCCAACCAAAAAATATTTTTGTTGCTACTTCACAACTGTAATTTTGCTACTGTTATGAATTGCAATGTAAATATCTGATATGCAGATGTTCTTAGAAGGCAACTGTGAAAGGGTGGTTCAACATCCTCCAAGGGACTCAAGACCCACAGGTTGAGAACCTCTGGTTAAAAGCTAATTTTTAATAGAAAAAAATGTTTATTTTGAAATTATTTTAATTTAGAAATAGAAACCCTCATGAGAGGAGGAAAGGCAAGAAAAAAAACAAAGTATACAGGAGACTTTTTACTTCATGAGCTTGTCACACCCTCATTTATTCCCCAGTTCCCATGATGAGAAAGCACTCAGCTACCCACAATAATGTTATTAATGGGGATATGGATCAGTTTCACAAAAAAGCCAATGAATCCCATGATAGCAAATCCTATCGCTGTGGCCATGGCAATCTTCTGGAATTCTTTTCTATCGGGTTTGGTGCATCTTTTAACCATCCGAATTGAGTCCTTTAAGAACTGTCGACTTGTGGATCCAAGATGGCGGCGGCCGGCACGGAGGTATTTTGATTTCGGGGTCAACAGTCACAAGGCGGCAAGTGTTGCAGGACGCTGTACAAAGGGCACGACCCCTTCTAAATCTCACCCAGCTACACAGGGACCACGGAAGATGCCTGGGCAGGACGCCCCTTCCAACTCTCGAACACGCTACGAAGCCTCTGGACCCAGGAATCGGGATAACCCATCCCCCCAAAAGGAGAAATCCCCGGTAAGTTCCAACCTAATACCCAGCCGGCAGATTCAGAAACAACACAGAGATAATCCCCACCCTGCTGGGCACTCCCAGGTCTCACACAGATGATCCAATTATCTGGGAAAGGTTGCGACCCTTGGAAGTGAAGTAGCTCCACTGCAAAGCGCCTTCAGATCCCAGTCTGTGACGTCACTGGCCAGTTTCCAAGCCTCGGGAGCAGCAAGGCTATTGGAGCTGAACTGCAGATTTACCCCCTACAGGAACCAACCCCGGGCAAACTGTGAGACATTTGAAACTTTCCTACTCGAACTTTTGTACTAGTAAGGGCCCTTGCGGTGGGGAATCAGAGCTTACTTGTGCACAGCTCCACCACCTGAATTAATTAGGTCCCCACCTGGGAGGTGGGACTGAATGACTCTCCTTATAGGGGTGGAGTAAGGCAACTCCTACATCACAGTGCCCCCTTTGGACCCAAGTCCAGAAGACAGCAAAAAAAAAAAAAAAAAAATTCCACATGGCCAGAGGCCAGAGACAAAAAAAAAAAAAAAACAGAGGGAAATGTCTCCAACAAAAGAAAGCAACGCTATTCCGTCCAGCCCAAACCACCTCACCACAACTGAAACACATGAAAACGATGACAATTCTACATTATGGAAAGTGATAAAGTCCCTTAAAGAAGAACTTAAAACTATGAAGGAATTCAAAGAAGCCACAATTCTACAAGTCAAAACAACGAATAACATCATTAAAGAGCTCCAAGCCAAGGTGACCCAGCTTGAACAGGAAAAGGATAAAGCAATGAAAGATCTCCAGACAAAAGCAAGCAAACTGGAGAAGGAAATGTACAAAACGAACAATAACATTCAAGACATGAAAATAGAAATGGAAATGATACCGAACTTTTAAATTATTATTTAACACTTATTTATTTATTACTAAATTCACTTATAACAAACACCAACAATTTTTTAACTATTAATCCTATAAATTCCTACAACCCCTTTAACCTATCCACTAAACCTATTGATAATTATAACAACTACTTTCATAACCTTTTAGAATGATACAGTCTCTGGGGCAGGTCCTCAGTCGTCAAGAACACAGTCTTTGTTGTAGATTCTTTTTTTTTTTTTTTTTAAAGATTTATTTATTATGTATACAGTGTTCTGTCTGCAGGTATATCTGCAGGCCAGAAGAGGGAACTAGATTTCATTATGGATGGTTGTGAGCCACCATGTGGTTGCTGGGAATTGAACTCATAACCTCTGGAAGAGCAGCCCAGTGCTCTTAACCGCTGAGCCATCTCTCCAGCTCCCTGTTGTAGATTCTTTAACGCACTTAGCAGTCCTTTTTCTGGATCTCTCAGATGCAGGTTCGTCAGGGTAAGTTGGTTATTACAGTCTCACCTTAAATAAGGCTTCATGCTTTCTTCTCTGTGGGAGACCCCAGCCGTCTGCAGGCCAACTTACTTCTTTTGAATCAGGAATTCAGCTGCTCTGCCTTAGTCCTTAAAGTCAGGCACAGTTTCCTTTAGGCCACTGTTTGGAGAGATCAAAGCCCTCTAGGCAAAAGCTGAGCCACAGGGTTTAGTCCTTGGCCTTTTGGTGTCTTGCTCAGGCTTTCTTTGCTCACCAGCTTCTTTCTGCTTCAGGGAAATCTTGGCCAGCACTTTTTTTCAGCAGGACTCTTGGAGCTCTCTAGCATCAGGGGCCTCTTCTTCTTCTGGGCTCCATGCACTGTCCTTAAATAGGAGGAACTCTGTTTCAGCTTAATTTGGGCTCCGCCCACTTAGCAGCTGAAAACAATGTCAGGCCAGATAATTTGTTTCTTCAAGTCTATTGAGTCTTTCCTGTTTTTCCTGACTTCAACCTTGTTTTTTAGTCTATTAAGTCTTTCCTGTTTTTCCTGACTTCAACCTTGTTTTTCAGTCTATTAAGTCTTTCCTGTTTTTCCTGACTTCAACCTTGTTTTTCAGTCTATTAAGTCTTTCCTGTTTTCCCTGACTTCATGCTGATAATGCTCTTCAGGCCCCAAATTAAGAGAAAGTATCAGCCAGGCAGTGGTGGCGCACGCCTTTAATCCCAGCACTTGGGAGGCAGAGGCAGGCGGATCTTTGCGAGTTCGAGGCCAGCCTGGTCTACAAAGCCAGTCCAGGACAGCCAGAGCTGTTAAACAGAGAAACCCTGTCTTGAAAAACCAAAAAAAAAAAAAAAGAGAAAGTATCAGAAACTCCTATATATTTTCTAAATCTAATTTATCTAACCCCTACATGGAAACAATAAAGAAAACACAGTCAGAGTTAAAAGAGGAAATGGAGAATCAAGAGAAGAGAACAGCTGGGCGGTGGTGGTGCACGCCTTTAATCCCAGCACTTGGGAGGCAGAGGCAGGCGGATCTCTGTGAGTTCGAGGCCAGCCTGGTCTACAAAGTGAGTCCAGGACAGCCAGAGCTGTTACACAGGGCAACCCTGTCTCGAAAAACCAAAAAAAAAAAAAAAGAGAAGAGAACAGGAACTATGGATGTGAGTATGAAAAATAGGATGCAAGAGATGGAAGACAGGATCTCAGGCATGGAAGATTCGATGGAAGAAATCAGTACAACATCCAAAGAAAATGAGAAGGCTAAAAAATCTCTCACCCACAACATCCAAGAAATCAAGGACTCTGAAAAGACGGAACCTAAGAATTATAGGCATAGAGGAAAGAGAAGACTCCCGACTCCATGGTCCAGGAAATATCTTCAACAAAACCATAGAAGAAAACTTCCCAAACCTAAAGAAAGAGATGCCAGTAAAAATCCAAGAGGCTTACAGAACACCAAACAGATTAGATCAGAAAAGAAACTCCTCTCGCCACAAAATAATAGAAACTCGAAATGTAGAGAACAAAGAAAGGATATTAAAAGCTGTAAGAGAAAAAGGCCAAGTCACATACAATGGCAGACCCATCAGAATCACACCTGACTTCTCAGAAACTTTAAAAGCTAGAAGGGCCTGGACAGATGTCCTACAAGCTCTGAGAGAACATAGGTACCCAGCCAGACTACTATACCCAGCAAAACTCTCTATCAACATAGATGGAGAAAACAAGATACTCCATGACAAAATCAAATTCAAACAAGATCTCCTCACAAACCCAGCCCTACAGAAGATCCAAGAAGGAAAATTCCAACACAGAGAAGATAACTACACCCAAGAAAACAGAGGAAATAGAAACCTCCACAACAACTAAACAAAAGAGAAACACAAGACAGCCATCTATACCAAAATAATGGGAAATAACAACCCCTGGTCACTAATATCCATCAACATCAATGGACTCAACTCGCCAATAAAAAGACACAGACTTACAGACTGGATCTGTAAACAAGACCCATCTTTTTGCTGTATAGAAGAAACACATCTCACTATTGAAGATAAACACTACCTCAGAGTAAAGGGCTGAGAAAAGGTCTTCCAAGCAAATGGACCCAGGAAACAAGCTGGAGTAGCCACCCTAATATCAAACAAAATAGACTTCCAATTGAAGTTAATAAAAAAAGACAGAGAAGGGCATTACATACTCATTAAAGGAAATATACACCAAGAGGTCATCTCAATATTGAACATCTATGCCCCAAATACAAAGGCACCTACATTTATAAAAGAAACGATTCTAAAACTTAAATCGCACATCGATCTAAACACTTTAATAGTGGGAGACTTCAACACCCCACTCACAACTATGGACAGATCATCAAGACAGAAGCCAAACAGAGAAATAAGGAGTCAAACAGAGATCATGAACCAAATGGACCTAACATATCTACAGAACGTTTCACCCAAACACAAAAGAATACACCTTCTTCTCAGTACCTCACGGAACATTCTCCAAAATCGACCATATAGTTGGACACAAAGATAGCCTCAACAGATACAAGAAAATTGAAATAACCCCCTGTATCTTATCAGACCACCATGGAATAAAGCTGGACTTCAATAGCAAAAGAATCAACAGAAAGTCTACACTCACATGGAAATTGAACAACTCTTTACTAGAGGACCACTGGGTCAGGGAAGAAATAAAGAAGGAAATCAAAGACTTCTTAAAATCCAACGAAAATTAAGACACAAAATACCCAAACCTATGGGACACAATGAAAGCTGTGCTACGAGGAAAGTTCATAGCACTAAGTATCTTCAAAAAGAAAATTGTGACAGCTCATATTAGCGAATTAACAGCTAAACTGGGTGAATTGGAAAAAAAAAGAAGCAAACACTCCCAAGAGGAGCAGAAGGCAGGAAATCATCAAACTTTGAGCTGAAATCAACAACTTAGAAACAAAAAGAACTATACAAAGAATCAATGAAACCAAGAGTTGGTTCTTCGAGAAAATCAACAAAATAGACAGATCCTTACCAAATTAACTAAAAGACAGAGGGAGAAAACACAAATCAACAAATTCAGAAATGAAAACGGTGAAATAACAACAAACATTGAGGAAATCCAGAGAATATTTGGATCCTACTTTAAAAATCTATACTCCACCAAATTTGAAAACTTAAGTGAAATGGACAATTTTCTTGATAGATTCTACCTACCGAAGCTAAATCAAGATCAGATAAACAGATTAAACAGCCCTATAACCCCTAAGAAAATAGAAACAGTCATTAAAAATATCCCAACCAAAAAAAACCCAGGGCCAGATGGCTTTAGCACGGACTTCTACCAGTCCTTCAAAGAGGAGCTAACACCATTACTCTTCAAACTCTTTCACAAAATAGAATCTGAAAGAACATTGCCAAACTCATTCTACGAGGCCACAATCACCCTGATTCTTAAACCAAAAAAAGACCCAACAAAGAAAGAGAACTTCAGACCAATCTCCCTCATGAACATAGATGCAAAAATACTTAATAAAATACTAGCAAACCGAATTCAAGAACACATCAAAAGTATCATACACCATGATCAAGTAGGCTTCATACCAGGAATGCAGGGGATAGTTCAACATACGAAAATCTATCAATGTCATTCACCATATAAACAAGATGAAAGAAAAAACCACATGATAATCTCGCTAGATGCAGAAAAAGCACTTGACAAAATCCAACACCCCTTCATGCTAAAAGTTCTGGAGAGAACGGGCATACAAGGGCCGTACCTAGAAATAATAAAGGCAATATACAGCAGGCCAGTGGCCAACATCAAAATAAATGGAGAGAAACATGAAGCATTTCCTCTAAACTCAGGGACAAGACAAGGATGTCCACTTTCACCATATCTCTTCAATATAGTACTTGAAGTTCTTGCTAGAGCAATAAGACAACTAAAGGATATCAAGGGGATAAACATCGGAAACGAAGAAGTCAAATTATCCCTATTTGCAGATGATAGTATACATAAGCGACCCCAAAAATTCCACCAGAGAACTCTTACAGCTGATAAACACCTTCAGCAAAGTGGCTGGATACAAAATTAATTCAAAAAAATCAGAAGCCCTTCTTTATACAACAAACAAATGGGCTGAGAAAGAAATAAGGGAAACAACCCCCTTCACAATAGCCACAAACAACATAAAATACCTGGGGGTAACTCTAACCAAGCAAGTAAAGGACCTGTACAACTAGAACTTCAAGCCCTTGAAGAAAGAAATGGAAGAGGCCTTTAGAAGATGGAAAGATCTCCCATGCTCATGGATAGGTAGGATCAACATAATAAAAATGGCCATCCTACCAAAAGCAATATATAGATTCAATGCAATTCCTATCAAAATACCAACACAATTTTTTATAGACTTGGAAAGAGCTAGCCTCAATTTCATATGGAACAACAAAAAGCCCAGAATAGCTAAATCAATCCTGTACAATAAAAAAAACATCTGGAGGTATTACCATCCCAGATTTCAAGCTGTACTACAGAGCAATAGTTGTAAAAACAGCATGGTATTGGTATAGAAACAGACCAGTAGATCAATGGAATCAAATTGAAGATCCAGAAATAGACCCACACACTTATGGCCACCTAATTTTTGACAAAGAAGCCAAAACGGCACAATGGAAGAAGGATGGCATCTTCAACAAATGGTGCTGGTCCAACTGGATGTCCATTTGTAAAAGAATGAAGTTAGACCCATACTTAACACCTTGTACAAAACTTTAGTCCAAGTGGATCAAAGACCTTAACATAAGGCCGGTCACACTAAATCTACTAGAAGATAAAGTGGGAGAAACCCTCGAACTAATTGGCACAGGCGACAACTTCCTGAACAGAACACCAACAGCTCAGGACTTGAGATCAACAATCAATAAATGGGACCTCATGAAACTGAACAACTTCTGTAAGGCAAAGGACACTGTCATTCGAACAAAACGGCAGCCCACAGACTGGGAGAAAATCTTCACCAACCCCACATCTGACAGAGGGCTAATATTCAAAATCTACAAAGAACTCAAGAAATTAAATGCCAAGAAACCAAATAATCCAATCAAAAAATGGGGGACAGAGCTAAATAGAGAATTCACAAAGGAGGAATCCCTAATGGCTGAGAGATACTTGAAGAAATGCTCAACATCCTTAATCATCAGAGAAATGCAACTCAAGACGACTCTGAGATTCCATCTCACACCTGTCAGAATGGCTAGGATCAAAAACTCAAATGACAGCACATGCTGGCGAGGGTGTGGAGAAAGGGGTACCCTATTCCATTGCTGGTGGGAATGCAGGCTTGTGCAACCACTATGGAGGCCAGTCTGGCGATATCTTAGAAAACTTGGAATAGCTCTGCCTCAGGACCCAGCCATACCACTTCTGGGTATACACCCAAATGCCTCTTCACAGAATCATAAGGAAGTTTCCTCATCTATATTTATAGCAGCCTTATTTGTAATAGCTAGAAACTGGAAACAACACAGATGTCCCTCAACCGAAGAATGGGTTAAAAAACTGTGGTACATCTACACATTGGAATATTATTCAGCTATCAGGAACAATGAAATTATGCAATTTGCAGCCAAATGGATGGAACTAGAAAAGCTCATCCTGAGTGAACTAACCCAGACTCAGAAGGACACATATGGCATCTATTCACTTATAGTAGGATTTTAGCTATATAGTACAAGGTATCAATACTACAACTAACACACCAAAGGGAACTTGGACATAGACTTCTTATTTTTAATTTTTTTTTTTTTTGGTTTTTCGAGACAGGGTTTCTCTGTGTATCCTTGGGTGTCCTGGACTCACTTTGTAGACCAGGCTGGCCTCGAACTCACAAAGATCCACCTGCCTCTGCCTCCCAAGTGCTGGGATTAAAGGCGTGCGGCACCACCGCCCGGCTGTTATTTTTAATTTTTAATTTTTATTTATTTTTCATATATTAGTTATATTTTTTTATTTTTTAGTCTTTTTTTTCTATTCTATGCTTATTGATTTGTTTGTTTAGTAGTTCTCTGTAGAGAGCTGCGACGTGCCGCGCCCTAAAGATGGCGCCGGTTTCCGCCTTCCACCAGCCCGACGGTGAGCGCTCTCGGTGGTAAACAAGTCCATATTTGGCTAAGACCGCTGATCTGGCTTGCTTCCGCATACGTGGGCCTCTAAGATAGCACCACGTGGCTTTACTTGATTGGCTGTTCATATAGTATTTAGCCTGTGGGTTGGGTCTGCCCGGGCATTCGGAAGACTGTTTTCAAGGGACCTGAATAAACTGCTTGAGAAGAGCTTTTGCGAGTTGCGTCGTCCTTGCTGGTCGTGGGGGACGCGACAGTTCTCTCTCCCGGGCAACGAGACACTTTTCACTGATGGTACTGCTTTGTAGATCCCCAATGAATGAAGAGGCTCTTGGCCCTCATACGACCTCTCAGCTGAGATGAGGGACTGTTATACAAGGACACCCCACCCCAGAGAAATGGGATGGAAGGGTTAGGAGGTAAAGAAAAAAAATGAAATGTGATGTTTCAGCCTTTTACTACTAACTGTCATAAACTGTTTAGGATAATTAAGAAATGCAAACTAATGGTTATGCAAGCCGGTCATTCTGTTAGGTACTATGACAGCCTATTATAGTTACTTGCTAAGCTAATCAGAAATAAACCTGCTAAGAGACAAGCAACATCTGCTTACCCTAATATAAGAGATAGATAGGGCCTCTTCAAAAACCTCAAGAGATCTGCAGAATATGGCATTCAAAGATGTTTTGGTGACTTTAGATTTTTTTATATCAAGACATATCAACTCCTGACAGCACCCCCTATTCTCCTCCAAGTAGAAGATGAGCATCGAACAATCTCCAGTGGGAGATGATTGAATTAGTCGCAAGCCTATCTCTTGGTAGGAAAAGCCCCTTGCTCCAACTGTAGACAGAATGCTGTCCAAAAAGTACAAAACCTGGAAGCAGGTAAGTTGACAGCCTAGCTCTGCCAAGACAGGGTAGGCAAGTCCTTCATAACCCCTGCTCTACAATCAATGTCTGTCAGAGAAGCGGGGCCAAACGACTGAAGATTGATGCTGTAATGTATGGAGAGAAAATGGGAACTGTCCAGGCAGCCACTGGTATGTCATTTCTTAGTTTGGGAAGCTGCAGACCCTGTACTTTCTATAAAATCAGATATATTTATCCCTCTCAGGTCTCTGAGGTGATTGAAGAACAGATAGATAGAGTCTCATAATTAAATTTTGAGTTGTTTAGGAGTCACGAGAGTGTTATACATCTAAGAAGATACTTTTAAAATTGTGTTGCAATTAGTATGAATGTTGAGTCATATATAGAACTTTAAACTCATGGAGATGGTTAGATAGTAGAATGTTAAAGTCAGGTACCAAAATACATATGGACAGGTCATTGGGAATGTACGTTAAGCCATATAACCCTCATAACTGTGGCCTAATTACCTCTGTTGTACTGTATTGTATTCATTATTATAAGAGAAAGAGCCATTTGTTGGACTGAAAGGGGAAACTGTAGGGGGAAATAAGATATACCTTAAACTTAAAAGAAAAAAAAAGGGAAGAGGATGGGGGGTTAAGGGTGGGAGGGTGGGACTGGAGGGGGAATAGGGAGGGGACTGCGATTGAGATGTAACTTGAAGAAATAAAAAATAAAGGAAAAAAAAAGTACTGGCGACTTAGCTCAACAAACTGCATTACCCGACCCATGACTGTTTGCGGGACAGCGGTTTGAGAGAGTAGAGAGTCATGTAGCATAGGACAGGATGGAGCTGGTTTAAAGCTAATTTTAAAGGATAACTACATAATGTACATTATCTTTATTACACATCCAAATGTAAGCATACAAAAAATCAAAAAACATATTAGATAATTAAATTCCATCATCTTTGACATTTCAGTTATTTAATATACTCTAATTTTATGTATTTTCTAATTTTATTTGTCAAGAGAAAAGAATAATTTAACAGGTTTTGATTGTTTTGTGGTATTAGGAACTGGGCTTTGTTCATCCTACGTTGGGCACTCTTACTAGCCCAAATTGCAAATTTTAACATTCTAAATCTTTTTATTAACAGCTTTAAGTAGCCGGGCGGTGGTGGTGCACGCCTTTAATCCCAGCCCTTGGTAGGCAGAGGCAGGTGGATCTTTGTGAGTTCAAGGCCAGCCTGGTCTACAAAGCGAGTCCAGGACAGCCAGAGATATTCAGAGAAACCCTGTCTCGAAAAAACCAAAAAAAAAAAAAAAAACAGCTTTAAGTAGTTAGACACAGGTGTGCAAGTCTCTACTGGCATACCTTAAAGTCTCCATTCCCATACCTTCAGAGACATAAAGTATGAAAATATCATATATCTGGCTAGGTTGGCAATATTTTTTCTTTCTAAAGATTTTATTTTTAATTATATGTATGTATGCATGTCTGTGTGTGGGTTTATGCACATGAGTATAAGTTCCTCGAAGCCAGCAGTTTTTTTTTTTAAAAAAGGCTGAACCATCCGTCAAGCCCCACAATGTCTTCTTCATAAAGATGTTAATAATAATTCTTGAAACTATATATGTATGTTTTTACACCTTCTATACATACATAGGTTGTATTTCACAGTAAAACAACAAAAAAAGCATGTCAAAATACCATCTCTTCTGAGCCAGACAGACACCATTAACATCTCCTGAACTCGGTGGAAAGTGGGAAAAGAGAATCAATAGGCTCACTCTGCTTTGCTATTTCTTTTCTTTCTTTTTTTTCTTTTTATGTTTTGCTTGTTTTCCAAGAAATCCTCCTGCCTCAACTCCCCATGGGCTGAGTTTTTACGGGTGTGCAACAGCAAGCCTGTGACCAAGTTCAGAAGGAACACTCACTTTGCTTGCATGTGGCTTTTCACAGATTTGAGGGAAGTCCTGTAAACGTTCCTGGATTTCCTCCCTGAGGCAACCAGAGATGGGGAGGAGAATGAGCTTCATTCCAATGTCAGATCTTAAGGAGAACCAACAGAAGAGACACCCAAAAAAAAAAAACCTCAAAGTCCAGGCACACAGCCACTGGCTTTGCATATATAGACGTCATTAAATCTTTGCAGCAATCTTGCAAAACAAGGAATAGAAACTACATTTCACTGGCGAGATAGGAGAGATTCACAAAGATTAAACACACTTCCAAATGGTCACGGAGCTAGTTAGTAGTAGAACAACCACACAGTCAATTCTATGAAGGGTCATTCACCAAATAAATCAAATATATTGATTTATCAGTGACAGAGGAATAATCTAGGAATATATAAAGAATTTGTATCCTCAGCAAACTGTGCTGATGAACAAAACAACTAATTAAAAGTTCAAAGACCAGACATGCCTCCTTCCATGAAACACTGCTGCCACTCTGACAAGGGCATTTCCTGAATTCTACACTTTACAATGTATTACTAGGAAAAGACATCTGATTTGCATTATGCCTTACCATAAGGTAGGTGGTGCCGTACAAATAAAATTCCTTTAATTCTTGGAATAACCCTGGGAGGAAGGTGTTATCAGCATTTTTTTTTTTCTTTTGCCTAGGGAAACCATGGTGCAGAGAAAAAGTAACTCACTCAGGATTTTACCACAGATAAATAACCCTGTCAGGATGCCAAGAAACCATAAACTAGATGGTGTTCTGTAGTGAGAATTAAAGTGGCTCACGCCTTTAATGCCTCAGGAGGCAGAGTCAGGAGGATCTCTGTGAGTTTGAGGGCAGCCTGGTCTACAGAGCGTTTTTCAGGACAGCCAGGGCTACACAGAGAAACCTTGCCTCAAAAAAAAAAAAAAAGTTCATTAGCAGCTGACACAGATTTGCCTCGTGCTCTGGCAGAGGCGTGGTTTTTGCCAGCTGCAGACAGTCTTTTCGATAGTATGATGTTTGGAATTATGGGAATCTGTCACAGGGTATATAAATGCTAGAGCCCAATAGGTGGGGCGGGTGGTTGTCGGTTGTTCAGGGAGGTTGTTTGCAGTTTGTTAGTAGTTGTGTTCAAATCACTAGTACAATTGTTTTGAACTCTGCAGATGAACACTTGCTCAGCATGCATGAGGCTATGGGTTTTAGCCCTAACACCACACACACACACACACACACACACACACACACCCTAACACCACACACACACACACACACACACACCCTAACACCACACACACACACACACACCCTAACACCACACACACACCCTAACACCACACACACACACATACACACACACACTCACACACACTCACACACACACACTCACACACACACACACTCACTCACACACACACACACCCTAACACACACACACTCACACCCACACACACACTCACACACACACACACACTCACACACACTCACACACACACACTCACACACACACACACTCACTCACACACACACACACCCTCACACACACACACTCACACCCACACACACACTCACACACACACACACACTCACACACTCACACACAAACACACAC
>CAJQZJ010032522.1:680221-714612 GCA_907164525.1 Lophiomys imhausi
ACACACACACATACACACACACACTCACACACAAACACACACACACTAACACCACACACACACACCCTAACACCACACACACACACCCTAACACCACTCACACACACACACCCTAACACCACTCACACACACACACACACACACACTCACACACACACACACACTCACACACACACACACACTCACACACACACACACTCACACACACACACACACTCACACACACACACACCCTAACACCACACACACACACCCTAACACCACACACACACACACACCCTAACACCACTCACACACACACACACACACACACACACACACACACCCTGACTTTTACTGGTGCTGTACATTATTAACAAGACTTCTACTTTGTTCCTGCTTTTCACTGCAGTTATCTCATCACATCCAAAGGCCCCAGAGAAACGATGAATTGGGAGCCAGGCAAGATGGCTCATCAGATAGAGGCACTAGTCATGAGGGCTGACCTCATGAGTTCAACCCCCAGGGCCCATAAAGAGGAAGCAGAGTGTCATACCACATGTGCATGTGTCACACACACACACACACACACACACACACACACACACACACACACTTAAAAAAGTCTTTTAAAGACAATTTGGATAAAGGAAGGTATCAGTGACAGTACTGACTATGGGATTTCATCCTGAGGGTTATATCATGGAAGCATTGAATGTGTTATGGCCAGTATACAATCACATCTGTTCAAAACCTTAAAACCACCTTTAGTTGAATAAGCTTAAATATACACTAACAGTTTTAGCATGAAAAATACTATTTGCAAAGTATTTTGTTCTTGCACCCTGATAAAATTATTAACCACAAAGCCATCAAAAAGACCAAAATACTGATAATTCTGACAAACTGTGTGGCTCTCCTATTTGTTAAAGTTTAACCACAATTAAAACACCCTATGGGGGGGGATTGCTCTTCCTCTTCTCTTCCAGTGCTGCCAGCTTGCTAGTTCCACATGAGCTCTTAATCACTGTATTTTTCCATTTCCCTCTGGCTTTCTTGGAAGCCTGACAGACTGTCTGGAAAGATGAACTTTCCAACATCCAAATACACAGCTGCTCCTTCCAAGGCCAGATCCAAAACTGACGTGGGCTGCCTGAGAAGCATCACCACAATCAATTATTAATACCTTGTAACCTTTGCATAGCCCAATCTTTTTCATTCCACTGGAGACTGCTTAACTCCAAAGTCTGTTATCTTAAAAAAATACTAAATGAAAAATGGGTCGCTATCTCATGACCATTTATAAATTATACGCACACAGACAAAAAGAGAACTGGAAATGACTTTAAAATGTCAGGGTTAAGATTTTCCTTGATTTACAGATCTTTACTACTACTTAATAATAATAAACTGAAGAGGTGACCACAGTTTGTCATCTTAAAACCCTCTACCACAATAGACAGTACACTTATTTTGAAGAAAGAAAACTACAGTTCTCAGCTCAATTAACCGGCTTCTTTAATGCCTTTCATAGTCTACAGATGACTCTTCAAAACATGCCTACAGTATGTGCTACAGAACTGACATTCTTTGTTTTGTTTTCCGAGACAGGATTTCTCTGCGTAGCCCTGGCTGTCCTGGAACTCACTCTGTAGACCAGGCTGGCCTTGAACTCAAGGAGATCTGCCTAACCAGTACTGCCTGGGTCTAAAGGCGTGCACCACCAAGCCTGGCCCAGAACTGACTCCTATATTTCTTCTGTTTGTTGATTTAAAAAATACTTTCCTGGGGTTAGAGAGATGACTCTGTGGTTAAGAACACTGAATAGTCTTGCAGAGGTTCAATTCTCAGCAAACCTGGCAGTTTCTAACCATCTGTGACTCCAGTTCCAGAGGATCAAGCACACTCTCCTAGCCTCCTTGAGCATCAGTCTTGTATGCAGTTCACTTATTATGCATGCAGACAAAGCACTCATACATAAAATGAAGATAAGTAACTCCTTTACGCTTTTAATTTTATTATTATTGTGTATGTGGGAGGTAGAAACAAGCATGGAATGGTAGGCATGTGGAGGTCAAAGGACATATTTCCAGTCAGTTCTCGACTTCTAGGAATGAAGCCCAGTACATCAACCTTTCTTTCACCTGCTAAACCATCTCACCAGCTGTCATCATTATTTTAAGATAGTCTCATGTCCTCATGTAACACAGGCCACAAGCTCACTCTGTAGCCTCGAATGACCCTGAGCTCCTGATCTTTCTTCATCCACTTCCCAAGTTCTGGGATTCAGGGCTGGGGCAACACCTGTGTGCCTGGCTTATATTTCTTTAAATAAGCCAGTTTTCAATACATTCAGTAGGCTTCCTCATCCATAAGGAAGACCACCATTACTCCTTAGAACATTAAATAATCAACAAACATTACTGAACTTGTGACTGAAGAAACAGCTAAGAATATAGTCTCTAACGGATGGTTAAACATAATTGAAGGCTGCTATCACTGGCTGTCAGGCCTAAAGGAGATTAGTTAACCTCTCATTTTCTTTATGGTTAAAATGAGAAAGGATGATAGAATAATGGGGGATAACAGCTTGGAACTAGTTCTTGGTAAGCACTCAGTAAATTGTTACTGTAATATTTACACATACCACTGCAAGACCACTTGATCAATTGTAATGTCTAAACTTACAGAGTGACTCAAAGGAGCAAACTTCTGAGGGGCTAGAGCCCTTGCAGAGAGAGCTCACGGGTGTCTCTGTCCCATCTACCTTCAGTGGAGAAAACTAAGAGTTTAAGACCTCAGAGCTAAGGCGGTGGCAGCAGGGCGGCCCTCCTACATTTCCTGGTGATCAGGGAGATGAACATGGCCCAGCTGCCAATGGCCTTGAGCGAATGGAAGAACCAGCTCTTATCTTCATGTACGAAGGGATCTGGCTTTTTCCTTTCCCTCCCCTACTACCTAATCCTTATTTTGTAACCAAAGTTCAGATACTGCATACCTCCTTTCCATAGACCACTTTACGCAGTCAGAACAGTCATTCACAGATAGTAAGAACTCCGCTGCTTCATACATGACTGTTGAGAATACGTGATAAGTATCATCTATTATCAGCTAGGAGCACAAGCAGGCAAGCAGGCATGCTGCTGAGTAATGTGCTAACTGCTGGTTGACCACACACAGAAGGTTCTAAATGACAGCAAGAAAGATATGCCTACTGTCTCCTTTACTGCTCCTGACCTAGTGTCTGCTCAACCTGAACACATTACCTCCACCTTGTTCAAAATGCTCCATGTAGAAGAAAGCCCAGCTTCCCACTGTATCCTTCCAGCCTCCAGTCCCACCCCATCTGGTCTCTATACCTCTCCATGACAGACAACACTAACAATGGTCCTGACCATCAGCCTTCGCCTCTCCCTCAAAGTTTCATGTAATCATCCTATGGTCACTCAAGCCTCAGATCAAACGTCACTTCTTGAGAAATGATGTCTTGACTGACAACATCCTTCCCAAGTACTGTCCTATTTTACTCTTCTCAAAGGCCTTGCCACTCTATAAAATTTCTAGCAGCTCAATTACCATTTCTGCCACTAAAATGTAACTCTGTCACAGCACAGCTTCTTCAACTGTAGCTCGCAATCCCTCGGGGAGACCCAGCTGAATGTAGAGCCTGTTACAAGGTGGCAGCAGGGAAAGGTTTTTGAGTCTGCGTGATCAAAACTCAATTCAAAGTCAAATGCTTGAAAACTCCCAGGTGTTTTTGGAAGTGCTTACCATATTACTTGAGCCTTGGTTCTGAACACACATGTGCACATGCCATGTCCCACAACACCAACAAGCAGTGTCAAACACCACAGCTCAGGTGCAAGATCACTCTGAGCTCCTGATGGCCACTACATAGGAGTAGTGAGTTTTTGTTGAGTTAAATAAATAAAACAAGTCATGGCCTCTTTAAGATGATAATACTGACAAATACCTGTTGGGTGCCTATTACATGCTTCCACTGTTTTTATGTGTATGAGTGTTTGGCCTGCATGTCTGCCTGCGCACCACATACATACATGCCCCATGCTTTTGGAAGCCAGATGAGAATGTCAGATCCACTGGAATGGGACTTAACAAATGGTTGTAAGCCACCATCTGGGTGCTGGGAATCAAACGCTGGCTTTATGGAACAGTACCCTGTACTCTTTAACTGCTGAGCCATGTCACAAGTACCTGTTTTCACTATTTTAATCACACCTTACTCTTCACTACCTTTTAAACTGCCCAGCAACAGCCAGGCGTGGTGGCGCACGCCTTTTATTTTTTATTTTTTATTTTTTTGGTTTTTCTTTGGTTTTTCAAGACAAGGTTTCTCTGTGTAGCCCTGGCTGTCCTGGACTCACTTTGTAGACCAGGCTGGCCTCGAACTCACAAAGATCCGCCTGCCTCTGCCTCCCAAGTGCTGGGATTAGCACGCCTTTAATCCCAGCACTTGGGAGGCAGAGGCAGGTGGATCTCTGTGTGTCTTTGAATTGGAGGTCAGCGTGGTCTACAAAGCAAGTCCAGGACAGCCAGGGCTATTACACTGAGAAACCCTGTCTCAAAAAAACAAAAATAAAAATAAAAAGATAAGTACCCAGCAATCCTAGCATTGGAAAGACAGCTCAGTTGTTAAAGTGCCTGCCCTACAAACATGAAGAACTGGGCATGGTGGCAGGTGCTTGTAATCTCATGGTGAAGCAAAGTCAATCAGATCTATGGGGTCCACTGACCAACCAGCCAAGACTAATCAGCAACCCCTGGGTTCCAATGACATACCCTCTCAAAAACCAGAGGGTTGGAGGCAAGGAGAGGGGAGCTGGAGAGATGGATCAGCAGTTAAGAGCACTTAACTGCTCTTGCAGAGGACCCAGTCTGGTTCCAGCACCACATGGTGGCTTTCCAATGTCCATAACTCCAGTCCCAGTGGATCAATCTGATGCTTTCTTCTGGCCTCTGTGTACAGCACACACACACACACACACACACACACACTACACAAACATGGAAAAAAATAAACAAGTTACAGGCCAGCAAGATGACTCAGCAAATAAAGACACTTGCACCAAGCCTGATTTCAACCCACAGCAGAACCCACTTGGTGGGGGGGAAGTGACTCTTATGAGTTGTCTTCTGACCTTCACACATGTGCCATGCACATGCACACACACAGAGACAGAGAGACAGACAGACAGACAGACAGACAGAGCTTAGAGAAAACTGCTGCAGTGTTACTGTGCTAGTAATTGGTAGAACTGGGATGGGGAGAGTCAGGAGGTGGAACCAGAAGATCAAGAGTTCACGGTGGGCCTTAACTACAAAGCAAGTTTGAGGCTTGGCCATGCTACATGAGACCCTGGGACTCAAAAAAGCAAAGCAAAATGAAAAGCTTGGTAGAGCTGGTCTTATAGTCTGATTCATATAACTTATGACATAACATTCATTCTTAACCACATAGTTATATTATAAACCTCCTAGTTTAGTTTATTCATGAGATACAAAAGCAACCATGCCATCTCACTCAACAGGTTTATTATGAGAAGCTAATACGTAAAAACAAACTGGAAAATACTATGTAGATGTATTACAATTCCCTAAGATAACCACAGACAGCCTAGCACGAATCTAAGTAGGTCAAGAAGAAATGTGGTAATCAACAAAATTATCTCATGCTTCATCTCTGGCACGGCTGAGAGGAACAGCGTGAATCTGACACTCCTCAGTATATTTCAGCCTAAATTCATGTGTACTCTTCTCACCTATCCTTCAGCTGCAACTGCAGAGGTCCAGGATATAAGGAGCAGTTAACAAACGGACCAGCATCCATTAAAAAGAAGACTCAGCAGGCCTGGTAGCACATGCCTTTATTACTGACAACAGAGTGGCAGAGGCAAGCAGATCTCAGAGTTTGAGGCTAGCCTAATGTACAGAGTGGATTCAGGACAGCCAGGGCTAGCTACATGGTTAGAGCCTGTAAGGAGAAGAAAGAGGAAGAGGAGGAGGAGAAAGATTATGAGGAGGGCAGGGACCATGAGCACACATACACAAAGCTAGATATGGTGGTTATACATGTCTGTTCCCAGCATTCAAGGCTGGGGCAAAAAGATTGAGAGAATTAAGGCTCATCTGGGCTAAACAACAAGCTCTCTCTCTCTCTCTCTCTCTCTCTCTCTCTCTCTCTCTCTCTCTCTCACACACACACACACACACACACACACACAACCCATGAATACAGAGAACCACTTACTGCTGGTACACTCAACCTCACCTCTGCAACCGTACATCAGCCTGCTTGCCCCTCACTCATCACTTGACTGGTCTTCAAAACCTCAAGTCCTCTACTCTAAGACTTTAATGCTTAGTGAAATGGTTAAATGGTTCTCAACCGCAAATCTAAAACAATCACTGCTAATTTTAATACTGACGTTTATTAGAAGCATCTCAGACACATATGCACATGACATAAAATACACCTGAATCTGAATGAAGCCAGCACTGCCTCATGTTTCTCACTGCCATGCCTGTCTTCTCTCGGAGTGTAATGGAATCACAACATATCCGCATTCTAGAAATCTGTTTCATCTACTCAACCTGAACCTTAGTTTCTTCATGTGTGCAGAAAATAACTTTTATATCATAAAAGATAAACTAGCAGGATAAAGTAGCACAAAGATTTCCTTTTTTAATAACAAGTGAATCAAGTCTAACAAATATTCAGTATAAATGATAATTGATATTCAAGATTATGGAAAGTTTTTAGCCTCATAAATGTCACAGAAGTTACATTCCCCTCATTCTTAATGTCTAGAAAAACCTAAAGTTGAAGGGATCTTAAGGACATGTGATGACATCCTCACAGAGAACGGCCTGTTGGTGAATGAATCCAGCAGAATGAGTTTTTCATTGAGGCTTACTTAGTTCATAATATAACAGTAAATATGTCCCTTTTTTCTGCAAATTTCACAACGAGGTAAATGACAACCTCTCCACACCAATACACATTTATTGAAACCTGCTACCATTCTTTTTTTTTTTTTTTTTTAGGTTTTTTCAAGATAGGGTTCCTCTATATAACAGCCGTGGCTGTCCTAGAACTCACTCTGTAGACCAGGCTGGTCTTGAACTCACAGAGATCCACTTGCCCCTGCCTCCTGAGTGCTGGGATTAAACACATGTGCCACCACTCCCAGCACTACCATTTCTTAAAAGGCTTATTCCAAAATATTCCCATTACTAACAGAGAGTAACTAAAAAGTTATCTGTAATTTAATAATATTGCCTAGAAGATTAATAACATGAACTCTGACTATAGTTAAGGACAGCAAAAAGAGCTTCAGGTTAAAATAAGTTTCTTTCTTTCTCTCTTTTGTTTTGTTGTTTGTTTGTTTTTTTTTTTTTTTTCAAGATAGGGCTTCTCTGTGTAACATCCCTGGCTGTCCTGGAACTCTCTTTGTAGACTGGCTGGCCTGGAACTCACAGATATTCACCTGCCTCTGCCTCCCAAGTGCTGGGGTTAAAGGCGTGCACTACAGATTTCTTATATTAAATTTTCACTAGAACCCCAAAATAGATTTGCAGTTAAAATTTATTTTATTGATAATTTTTATTTTATTGAGAAAGTTTATTTTATTGATAAATTTTAAGATATTTTAATAAAATCCTTTCCTGATTAAAATATTTTCCTAGCTGTATTTCATGTTCCCAGCACAACTGTACTGAGAGTGAGGTATGACCACGTTCAAAGATGTGCCATTTGGCCACCAACACCTGATGTAAAATCTTACTAATTAACAGACACTGTACAGTGAACTGAACTTGAACTCTGATAGTTATTAATGGATGAAGGAATAGCAAACAGTGGATAAGCAGAATTTATAAGCATGTGTTTTTCCTATAGAAAATCTGTAAAGAACATGTTCTACTTTCATATTTTGAAACTTATCTTTATAAGTCACGAGAGAATAGCCAAGAAGGTACAGTACTGCTGCAGTGAGGCTGAGGCAAGAAGAGCAGGAATCTGTGGCCAGCCTGGGCTACAAAGCATGGGGAAGAAAAATGGTCAGTGTAGAGTGATTGCCTAGCATGAAGGAAGCACTGGGTTTGATCCCCAGCCCGGGATTATCATTGCAAGTGGAGCACAATTTGGCCTACACATCAAGTTCCAGGCCTGACAGGAAAACACACAGCAAGGCTCTGTCTCATAAAAAAAAAAAAGTGTAAAATAATTTTTTCAGATTACACCAGAAGCCAGGTGTGGTGGTGCACACCTTTAATCCCAGCACTCGTGAGGCAGAGGCAGGTGGATCTCTGTGAGTTCCTGGACAGCCATGGCTACACAGAGAAACCCTGTCTCAGGAAAAAAAAAATTACACCAAAAATTCTTGTCCCTTATCATTCCTGCTCAATATCTACGCCAGATAACCTGGTAAGGACTTCACAAAACAGAAGTATTCTGTGGTGCTAATGAGAGCTGAAAACATGGTGCCTAACCCTCACCCAAGCCTTATTCATCAGAAGCGCCTCAGCGGATATAACAAAGTCTTCCTGATTTCAAGCTACCTTTTCAGGCCTTCAGAAGGTTGGTTTGCTCTACACCCCAGCCTCTCAGTAACCCCAGGAGCGCAACATCTGAACCCTTCCCCCATTCCTATGAGTGTTCGCTGGCTTCCCTGTTCCTTCTAAGACTGACCCTCTAATCTGCGGCTTCTCGAAAACCATCAAAGGAGGAACTGAATCTAGCTAGCATCGCCCTGATGTATCACTACACAGACACACTACTCTTTCTAAACATCAGTGCTTCCTTCAGAAGAACATTTAGGTTAGAAAGGGCTGAGCAGACATTCACAGGAGTCGGTGTAAAGGAGAACAAAGACTTAGATCCAGCACCCCAGGGGAAGCACCTCCACTAAGGCGCAGTCTCAGATTTCCGCTGTCCCTTCAGCAGCATACTCAGAACCCTTACTGCATATTAGTGGAGTGGACACAAACTCAGACGGCTGTAGCTTGGGAGGCCCAGTAACAGACCAAACAACAAGCAAAAACTCTCAGCCAATGGGTTTCCCACAGTGATTCTAACTAAATTACACTCTGAAGAAGGCAGCTGCTTTCAGACCACGACCCTTCTAAGAATGCAGATCTAGAGCTACACTAACACATACTTCAGAGTGGGTGTGAATTACACTTGTAAATAAATAATCGATCTGGAAAGCAAGGAGAGGTTGGCAGGGAAAGGATTCTTTTCCACTGGACTAGACTTTTTCCAAGCATGGAAGCAGCCTTGCTGTTAGGATTACCATGACAGGTATGGATGAGAGAATTATTCTTGACAGAGAAGGACATGATAGACAAGGGAAAGAAGGAAGAACTCCAAAAGCAAAGTTCCTGTTGAACAAGGCAGCCACCAGCCAGATGGGATGATGACAGATGGCAAAATGTACATACCCTGAGAATAAAAACATACACAGGAAGTAATATGATCCAGATCACACTTAAGACAAAGCCGAGCTTTCTAAAATGAAAGTTATTAATGTGACATGCAAAGCAAGTATAAAGACATTATACTGAGCAGACAGGGCAACGGTCAATGTCCAAACAGGATGGTTCTTAGTAATGAGGAAAATGGAGGGTAAACACCAACAATAGTGCCCAGTGATTATGCCCCTCTCTGGGGGGGGGGGGGGCGACTGGCAACTGAGGGGAAACTCCATCTACATGGAGCCACCTGTTCTCTCCAGGAAAGTAGGAAGCTCGAGCCGAGCCAAGCCGAGCCGAGCCGAGCCAAGCCGAGCCGAGCCGAGCCGAGCCGAGCCAGCAAGATCAGGAGCCCTCACCCCAACCAGTGCTGGTGTGCCATAACAGGGCTGCATCGAGAGGATCTCACTGTATCCTGGCAGCTTTAGAGGACAGCAAGCTGTTTAAAAGCCAGGATTCCTCCCTTGCCAGCCTACTGTGGAGAAAGGAGTGCTCACTGGAAGTTTTGAAGTTCTCCTGCCTGGGAAAAAAGATCCTGCCCCAGCTACAATATGAACTCCTTTGAGAATAATAGTCACCTACTGGTTCCACCTTTGTTCACTTACTTTTGCGTTTGTTTGTTTGTTTTAAGGAGAGTTCACGCCAGGGCACAGGTAAGGAAATCAAAGGACAACTTGAAAGAGTCAGTTCTCTCCTTCCACCGTGTGGGTTCTGGGGATTGAACTCAAGATCGTCAGGCTTGGCAGCAGGCACTTTTACTTGCTGAGCCCCACTTCCCCCATCTTTGTTTTTTGCAGTACTGGAGATTAGACTCATGGTACATGCTTTACCACTGAACTATATTCCTGGTTCTGGGATCCATCTTTAAAATCCCAAAGCTGATCTGTCTCTGACTATGCAGCTGTCTTAGTTAGGGTTTCTATTGCTGTGATGAAACTCCATGACCAAAAAGAAGTTAGGAAGTAAAGGGTTTATTCGGCTTACTCTTCCATATCACTGTTCATCATCAAAGGAAGTCAGGACAGGAACTCAAACAGGGCAGGAACTTGGAGACAGGAGCTGATAAAGAGGCCGTGGAGGGGTGCTGCTTACTGGCTTGCTCCTCATGGCTTGTTAACCTGCTTTCTTAGAGAACCCAGGACCACCAGCCCAGAGACGGCACCACCCACAGTGGGCTGGGCTCTTCTCATCAATCACTAATTAAGAAAATGCCTTACAGGCTTGCCTACAACTTGATCTTGCGGTGGCATTTTCTTAATTGAGGTTCCCTCCTCTTACATGACTTTAGCTTGTATCAATCTGACATAAAACTAACCAGGAGGGCAGCTAAGGTGAGTTTCCAAGGAATGCCAATAAGTAGAATAAAAGCTAATAGAGTTCAAGACATGTAAAGGCAAAACACAAAAGGCTCTCAAGGAGAGGGATGAGCAGAGGGATGAGCAGGTTAACAGTTAAAACCAGCCATCAAAGCCCTATCACACAGGAGGGCTTTGATGGTTGCTTTTAACTATTGACACAATCTAGACTCACCTGGGAAGGCCAGCCCAATAAAACACTGTCTAGAGCAAATCAGCCTGCGGATCAGCCTGTGGGGGATTTCCTTCATTGAGCTAATTGAGTGGAGGACTCATCTGAATGTGGGTGGTCCAGGAGTCAACTGAGCACAGCATGCCAACCATTGCTCTCAGCTCCTGACCCCAGACAGAAGATGACCAACCCCTCCTGCTCCTGCTGCTGTGGCCTCCCTCCCTCCCGGCTTTGGCAAACTACAACAAAGCTTTCCCTCTAAAATGTCTCAGGAAAGAAAGAAACTAAAACAAAGACTCACAACAAACAATAGGGGCTATTTTATGGTTTTGTTAGGGGAAAGGCCTGGCATAGTGGCACACGCCTTTAACCTCGGCACTCCGGAGATAGAGGCAGGCTGACCACTGAGTTTGAGAGCAGCCAGGTCTACATGGTGAGTTCCAGGACTGCCAGAATGACATAGTGAGACCCTGTCTCAAAACAAAAACAAACAAACAAGAAGGTCCACAGACTCCCAACGTCAGAAACCAAGAAGCCAAAAATCACAAGTACAGGAAAGAAACTCAGTTCTGGTTAGAAAGAAATTCTAGTGTTACAAGTTCACTTGAAAACAGAATGCTTAGATGAAAGCAGTGTTGTAGAATAAAATACTACATATACTAAGAAGATGGCATATGTGCTGGAAATACAGTGCATCTGGTGGTATTACTCACCTGGTCCAAACTTACACACAACACACTTATTATGTATTAGATTTCATGCATCTCTCCATGACCTAACTCCCTTCTCCTCTCTCATGTGACTTGTCACCCCGTGTGGCAGGGTACAGCAGACATGAAGTGGAAACCAAAGCAGCAGCCAGACAGGACCCGGGGTGTCACGGAACAGGAAGCCAACACCAGGAGTCCATTAAGGGAGTTTATGTATCACTTTGAAACATATTGACACAGTAGGTATCAATACTGTGCAGCAGGGTCACAGCTACAAAAGAAAACGTTAATTAATAGCATAAATCCACCATTTCCCTTGGGCTGTGCAAGGGAACATCAAGCCACCCAGCAGAAAGAAAAAAAAAGTTCAGTCGTGCTAGAATGTTGGAAGAAGATACAGAAGACACTTCTAAGCTTATAGCCGCTGAATCAACAGCGCACTCCTTTGAAACAAAGAGATTCCTAAGCAAAGCGCAGTGAGGAAGCCTCTCTACCACAGCTGCCCAGCAAGTAAATGCTCAGGCAACCCACAGCCTCCAGTCCGAGAGATCACCTCTGCTGCATTCCATAGCAAGCAAGCGTGTCAGGGAGCTGGGAATCTCCACATTCAGACAGTATATGTCCCTGGACTGGTGTGAGTTCAGTGCCTCAGACCCGCCAGTCAGGTGCCCATCAAATGCACAAACACACTGCCAGGGGTGGGGCTGAGCTCTAACACCCACCACAGATGGAGAGATCCATGACACCCAGGCGCCAGAGGAAGATGGAAGGTATCAACAGAACACTAACTCCCTCCTCCTCTCTCTCATGTGACTTGTCACACCCATGTAGGAGGGTACAACAGACATGAGGTGGAAACCAAGAAGCAGCAGTCAGACAGGACCTGGGGTGTCATGGAACAGGAAGCCAATGCCAGGAGTCCTTCCTTAGGGTAGAGGAGAAAATGGTGTCCGAACTGATGTCCACATCTACAGTCTAGGCTCCACGGACTTTATTAAAAACCAAGATCAAATATAAAGAATTTTGTCAGGCATGATGGCGCATGCCTTTAACCCCCAACTCTTGAGAAGCAGAGGCAAGTGGACCTCAGAGGTCCAGGTCACCCTGGTCTGCACACTGAGTGCCAAACCAGATCCCATCTCAAACAAGCAAAATAAGATGTTGTGGCAAGCAAGAAGTGTCAGCGGCTAAAGAAGCCTGCCGCTAAGCCTGACGACCAGAGTTCAATCCCCAAGACCCACTCGGTAGAAGGAAAAAGTCCACTCCTGAAACCTGTACTCAACACAAGAGTCACTGTTGCACCCCTATCCTGCCCCAGACGCACACACACACACGCACGCACGCACGTGGATGAGCATCGGCACATACACAAACTAAACAAACAAATAAGGATTAAGAATTTCAATGACTCAGAGAGATGATTAACTCAAAGGTTAAAGACTGCTCTTCCAGGACACAGGTTTGATTCCCAGCACCCACGTTGTGGCTCATAACTGTAACACCAGTCCTATAGAGATCTAACGCCCTCTTCTGGCTTCCCCACACACCAAGCACACACATGGTACACACACATACATGCAGGCAAGACACACATACACATAAAAAAATAAAATAACCTAAGAAAAAGTGTTTTCAAGACACTGACAGCATAGCATTAGGCAAACACTGCTTATGGAATATACAACAGAGAAAAGGTGCTCAACTGGGGCGTCAAGTAAGCAAGGAAGAAAAAAAGATGGGATCCCGATACTCTTCCAAAAACTAGATTAAAGACATGTACTGCTACACCTGGCTAGACCTGAAACCAAAACTGTTAGAAAAAAGTATAGAAAAACCACTTCAAGGTATAAACATGGGGAGGGACTTTATGAAAAGAGTTCTAGCACCTCAGGAAATAGTGCACAAACTGACAAAGGACTTGGATCTTAACTTTGCAAAAGTTAAGAATTTTGCAAAGCGGGCTGGAGAGGTGGCTCAGAGGTTAAGAGCACTGGCTGTTCTTCCAGAGGTCCTGAGTTCAATTCCCAGCAACCACATGGTGGCTCACAGCCATCTACGTTTAGATCTGCTGCCCGAGCATATATGTAGAGCAAATACTGCATACATAATAAATAAATAAATGTTAAAAAATGTTTGTATAAAAAAAAAAAAGAATTTTGCAAAGCAAAAGAAACAATAACATGAAGAAACAGCTTATGGGATGGGAGTAAATCTTTGTTACCTATGCATCTGACAAAAGATTAATATTGATATGTTAAGAACTCAAAAAAAAAAAAAACCGGGCTGGAGAGATGGCTCAGTGGTTAAGAGCAGTGGCTGTTCTTCCAAAGGACCCTGGTTCAAATCCCAGCACCACATGGCAGTTCACAGCTGTCTGTAATGGCTGGGCGTGGTGGCCCATGCCTTTAATCCCAGCACTCGGGAGGCAGAGGCAGGTGGATTTCTGTGAGTTCAAGGCCAGCCTGGTCTACAGAGTGAGTTCCAAGACAGACATGGCTGTTACACAGAGAAACCCTGCCTTGAAAAACCAAAAAAGAACCTAGAGATACTTAAAAATAAAATGTGAAGCTCTGGCCTCTTGATACCAACCGTCTAAAACGGTCTAGGATAGTTAAGTAAAACAAACTCCTAGTCATGCAAACATGTCACTTTGTTAGCTACTATGACAGTCTATCACAGATATTCTCTAAATACCCAGTAATCAAGTTGCTAAGAGACAAGCAACATTTGCTTATCTAAATACAAGAGATGGATAGGGCATCTTCAAAAACCCCAAGAGATCTGCAGAATATGGCATTCAAGGATGTTATCTTAAATTAAGATTTTCTTTTTTTTATATATATATATCGAGACATATCAGCTCCTGACAGCACCCCCTATTCTACTCCAAGTAGAAGATAAGCATTGAAGAATCTCCAGTGTGAGATGGTTGAATTAGTGGCAAGCCTATCTCTTGGCATGAAAAAACCCCTTGCTCCAACTGCAGACTGCTGTCCAAAAAGGACAAAACTTGGTAGCAGGGAAGTCGACAGCCTAGCTCTGCCAAGACAGGGTAGGTAAGTCCTTCATAATCCCTGCTCTACAACAAATGTCTGTCAGAGAAACAGGACCCAAAGGCTGAAGACTGATGCAGGAATGTATGGAGAGAAAATGGGAACTGTCTAGGCAGTCATTGGTATGTTCTTTCTTAGTTTTGGAAGCTGCAGGCCCTGCACTTCCTATATAAGCAAATATATTTATCCCTCTCAGGTCTCTGAGGTGGTTGAAGAATAGACAGCTAGAGTCTCATAGTTAAATTTTGAGTTGTTTAGGAATCAAGAGGGTGTTATAGATCTAAGAAGATACTCTTAAAAGTGTGTTGCAAGTTAGTATGAATGTTGAGTCAGATATAGACCTTTAAACTCATGGAGATGGTTAGATAGTAGAATGTTAAAGTCAGGGGCCAAATATGTATAAACTGGACATTGGGAAGGTATACTGGGCCATTTAACTCTCATAAATGTGGCATATTTATATCTGTTGTTTTGTATAGTATTTACTCTTATAAGAGAAGGAACCATCTGTTGGACTGAAAGGGGAAACTTCTGGGGGGAAGAGGGTGGAAGGGCGGGATAGGAAGGGGGGATAGGGAGGGGTTTGTAACTGAGATGTAACTTGAAGAAAAAAAAATAAAGTATTTTATAAAAAAAAAAAGAAACTCAAAAAACTAAATACCAAAATTCAAACACACCCAATCAGTAAATCAACTTATGAATGAGCAGCCAGTTCTCAAAAGATGAAGTAGAAATGGCCAAAATACAAAAGAACAAATGTCCAAGAATATCATTAGTCACTGGGATAACACAAGTTTAAGCTACACTTAAATTCCATCTCACCCAAGACAGAATGGCACTCATTAAGAAAACAAACTGGGGGAGCTGGAGAGGAGGTTAAGAGCACTGGCTGCTCTTCCAAGTCCTGAGTTCAATTCCCAGCAACCACATGGTGGCTCACAACCATCTATAATGGGATATGGTGCTCTCTTCTGGACTGCAGGCATACATGCAGTACAGAATATTGTGTACATAATAAATAAAATCTTTTTTTAAATAATAATTTTTTTTTTGGTTTTTCGAGACAGGGTTTCTCTGAATATCTCTGGCTGTCCTGGACTCGCTTTGTAGACCAGGCTGGCCTCGAACTCACAAAGATCCGCCTGCCTCTGCCTCCCAAGTGCTGGGATTAAAGGCGTGCGCCACCACCACCCGGCAAAATAATAAATTTTTAAAAAAGAAGAAAAGAAAAACGGGCATGGTGGCATATGTCGTTAATCCCAGCACTCTACCTGGAGGTAGAGCCAGGCAGATCTCTGTGAGTTCAAGGCCAGACTGGTCTACAAAGTGAGTCCAGGGCAGCCAGGACTACACAAAGAAACCCTGTCTCAAAAAACCAAAAAAAAAAAAAAAAGAAAGAAAAGAAAAGAAAAAAACTGAAAAAAAAAAAGAAAAAGAAAACAACAAATACTGGTGAGGATGAGGGTGGAGGAGTATACAGTGCTGGGGGTGTGTACTGGTCTAGTCACTGTGAAAATCAATAATATGAAGGTTCCTCAAAAAACTAAAAATGCATAGAAGTACCATATAACCCAGCTATAGTATTCCTGGTTATACACAGGACTGTATACCAACACACCATAGAGATCCTGAGACACCCATATTTACTGCAGCACTATTTACGATATAGAATCCACTTATATGTGCAGCAATAAATGAGTGATACAGAAAATGTGGCATAAACATGGTACAGTTTTACTCTGCCAAAAGAACAAAATTATGTTTGTTGTTTGAAGAAAGGATGAAGCTGAAGATCAAGAAAGACAAATTTAACATTTTTTTCTCATGTGTGAATACTAAATTTTATAGAGATACATGAAAGCCATTTACACATATTGTATACAAGTGTATATGTTGTGTGTACACATGTGCATGCACATGAATGTACATGTTTGTTTGTACATGTGCACACACATGTGTGTTATGTGTGCGTGTGTGAGAGAACATGGTTATGAGAAAGACATGGGGAAGGATGGAAGCTATCAGGATAAGGCAGCAGAAGGATGAGACAGTATGTCCTGGCAGAAATGAAAGGTAAAACATTACATGGTGGCCAGGAACCAAATAAGAGAAAGAGAACTAGATCGGGGTCCCACAACACCCATCCCAGGAATGTCTCCAATGATCTGAAGCCCTTACCATGTCACTCCCTAAAAGTGCCCCCCCTAGTGAGCAAGCCTTAGCCACATAGACCTTTAGGTCCAAACTATAGCAGCTGCAATGGTCAAGTAAGCCACTCACAAGTCTCTTCAACCTCAGGACAACAATCATGTCAAAGTCCCTTCTTTGTCTTCATCAGCACGACACACTCCAGTAACCACATACATATACTTTCAGTCCTGTTGAAAACTCCAGTCCTGCCTTATTCTTACTGCTGGGTTTATCTTCCTAGCACCCTGAAGTACCTTGTGTTTTTTTATTATTATTATTTTAAAGGAAATATTAGACTTCTTTCTTTTTAGTTTGTGTGTATGAATGTTTTGCATACATGCATGTATGTGCACAACATGTATGCCTGTTGGATCTCCTGGAACTGGGATTACAGATGATTGAGCTACCTACCATCTGGGTCCTAGAAATCAAACCTGGGTCCTCTGCAAGAGCCACAAGCATACTTAAATGGGTGAGCCACGGCTCCAGCCACTTTAGCACCTCTGAACACGCATGAGCACACTTCCCCAGTCAGAGGAGAGTCAGCTTTTCTGGAACAGGAAAAGAAAACAAGCTTAGCTTCTGAGATCTGCCCTGAGTACCACCCTACCCACACACTTCCTAAGGCATCCCTCTTGTAAGTGCACTTGACAACAGAGTGCACGTGTAACACAAAGGCTTGGAAAGCTGCAGAGTCTGAATGAAAGCTGAACTCCGTATCTCTTCTTCCTATTACATTTACTAAAACTAGAGTAGACCACCAAGAAAAGGCCTTACAGAACCAAAAGTCAGAAAAATAAAGCCCATAGGCAAATGTTTTACCTTCTCAATAGACTTTCATTTTCTTATTTATAGTTAATTCTACTACACATAATCTCGTTATATTCCTTCTTTGGGGAGCTGCTTGCATAATGTCTTCTACCTAATTTTGTTTGGGGAGGTAGCCTCTATACATTAGCTTTCTAATGGCACCTAAAAATAATGGCCCTAAGGTGAAAACTGTTTGGCTGTGCTCTCTTTTTCCTTCTCTTCTTGCTGAGCAACGGAAGGGAAGTAGATGTGGAGTCCTGAGACACAGGTCACTAATGAGCCCCATTAAGGAAAGAGCTGGATTGGTCAGTAAGGCAGCAAACGTCTGCAATTCTTCCAGTGTGTTGTCTTTTCCTATTCTCTCTCAACTTAAATCAGCTCCCAGCTCTAGATGACATGATCACATGAAGTGTGGGATGTATAGGTTTTGGGTAGTCATAAATCAGCTCTGAACCCAAATTCAAGACAAGAAGAATCAAGAAGTGGTACTTCTTGTCCTCAGAGGGTTCAATTTCTATATAAATGTCAAAATTGGTTAAGATTCTACCCTCTTGGGGTCAGATTTTGGCTCTGTTCAGGATGTTAACGGCATTATAGCAAACAAATAGCTTCAAAGCAAATACCCAAATATTGACTAAGGTAGACACAGTTCAGAAGCTTCGTTTATTTGGTAATGCAGAAGAATAAGCCAATCACATTGGCTTTGATCCTCCCACTGCTTTTTACCAATCCTCTTCAATATTCTAACTTCCCAGCAATTGTGTGAGGCCAACTCCCTTCGAAAGGACAAAATTAAATAGTCAGTATGTGTATTGCTAAATAAAGCAGTTCTGGCTTTAAAATGCTTTCATTTTAACTTCAAAGGGGCCACTATTAGTTTTCCAGGACCCTCTACTCTACCAACCGTCATTTTCAAAGGGAGAAATTCTAATTTATCTTTAAAAGAGCTATCTCCCCCAAAAAACTAATATAATTTTTTTTACAAATAGTGAGAAGGAAAACCTTTCATCTCAATATACTTTTAATTTTTCCCATATTCCATTCTTATGTGCATTTTTAGAATGTCATGTGATATGGTCTGCTCTTTCACTGTCTGGTGTTGCCATGGTAACTATAATCATTTACAGTTACAGCACAGAACATAGAGTAGGCCTTCATTGATTTAAGCAGCTCTGTTTTTTAAGGATTTAAAGAGTTTTACAAGACTATACTTTCAGGGATCATTTCCATAGTTTGTTAAAGAGTTTTACTTCTTTAGAGTAATGACATAGTGAACATCTTTAGGCAGTTGTAGAGAGCTGCGACGTGCCGCGCCTTAAAGATGGCGCTGGTCTCCGCCTTCCACCAGCCCGACGGTGAGCGCTCTCGGTGGTAAACAAGTCCATATTTGGCTAAGACCGCTGATCTGGCTTGCTTCCGCATACGTGGGCCTCTAAGATAGCATCACGTGGCTTTACTTGATTGGCTGTTCATTTAGTATTTAGCCTGTGGGTTGGGTCTGCCCGGGTTATTCAGAAGACTGTTTTCAAGGGACCTGAATAAACTGCTGGAGAAGAGTTTTGTGAGTTGCGTCCTCCTTGCTGGTCGAGGGGGGGCGCGACAAAGTGGTGGCCCATACGGGGAACCCAGAAAAGACTCAGAACTCCTGCAGTCAGGGGCAACGCGTTGGTAAGTTCCTGGGATAAATCAGGACAATAAAGTTTCACGGAGACAGAGAACACAAGGTAAAGTTTTGCAGAGATAGCAAACATACGGTAAAGTTTCGCAGAGATAGTGAACGTATGGTAAAGTTTCGCGGAGATAGCGAACAAAAGGTACAGTTTCGTGGGGAAGCTGCGAACCGAAAGTAAATTTTTAAACATGGGGTTGTCTGAGTCACACCCAATTTTTCTGGCTCTTCAGGAGCTACTTTGGGCTAGGAATTTGAAGATTAAGAAGTCTATCTTAGAAAGATTTTTGAATGAATGTGATTCTGTGGCTCCATGGTTTGCGGTGTCCGGGAATCTTACGGTATCTTGCTGGGATAAATTAGGCAGGGACTTGGATTTTGCTTGGGAGCAAGGGACTCTGAAGCATGGAGTAAGACCGATTTGGAAAATGGTGAGGAGTTGTTTAGAAGATCACAGGTGTTGTAATGCAATCAAAGAGGGAGAGTCAGCCTTGGAACTGCTGCAAGGGGAAAGATCTGAGCAGGTAGACAGTGAAAAGGAAAGTAACAAAGGCGAAAGATTTGAGCAGGCAGACAGTGGAAAGGGAGGCAAAAAGAAAGTTCCTCTCTATCCCGATCTTACAGATTTTAGAGATTTTAGAGATTTTGAGGACTCAGAGAGCACAGATTCTGAAGGAGAGCTACACGCTCTAATAGAACAGTTGGAGAGGACTGTTATTAGAAAAAAGGAAAAGAAAAAAGTAAAAGAAAAGGACATGTCCGCGGCAGTCGGTATGGGTGGAGCTGTTGCCATGGCGCCTGACACGTCAGCGGCAGTCGGAGTGGGTGGAGTCGTTGCTACAGCGCATTCAGCCACGCTGGCGGCAGCTGGTGTAAACAAAGCCGTTGCCATGGCGCCTTCGACTCCTCCCCCATATCCAGAAGCCACTCAGACAGAGCAGCCAGTTCAGTCCCTGAAAGTAGGGAGATCTTTCTGCCCGGGGATGTGGACACAAGTAAGAACAGAATAAAACATTATCCCACTGCACTTGCTGCTTTAGCCTTGAATGGTATCCAACAATGCTTGCAATCTTTTGGAGTTGCTCCTGCAAGTATAATAGTGCCTTATTCCAGTTATCAAATTAAGATTTTGTGTGGCACTGTAGATGACTGGGCAATATTGCAATGTAGCTTTGAAGGAGTGATTGATAACCATTACCCTAAACATCCATTGCTAACATTTTTTAAGGAGCACCCAGTGATATTCCCTAAGGTTACTTCAGCAGTACCACTTCAAGGGTCACCAAATGTGTTTACTGATGGCTCAAAGACAGGCTGTGGAGCCTATTTGATAGAAAGACAAGAGCCCGTGTTATGTCAATTTCAACCGGACTCCCCCCAAATAGTAGAGTTGAAAATAGTAATTGAAGTGTTTAAAAGATGTCAATTTGCATTCAGTTTGATTTCAGATTCAGTTTATGTGGTCCATGCAGTGAAAGTATTAGAATTAGCAGGTCCTATTAAGAATAGTAGTACTGTATGTGCCTTATTACAAGAATTACAAGTTTTAATCTGGCAGAGAAAAAGGTGTTTTTATATTCAACATATTAGAGCACATAGAGGATTACCTGGACCATTAAGTGAGGGTAATAATAAAGTTGATCAATGGACCAGGATGACATGTATTTTTTGGAGCTCATGCCTGGACCAAGCCAGACAGTTTAACCAATTATTTCATGTAAATGCAAAAACTCTACAGCAAAAATTCCATTTGTCTAGAGCAGATGCTAGACAAGTGGTTTTGGACTGTCCTCAGTGTGTGATTCATCATCATCCTCCCAGTGTGGGAGTGAACCCTAGAGGGCTGTTGCCACTCAAAATCTGGCAAATGGACGTTACCCACATTTCAGAGTTTGGAACCTTAAAATATATTCATGTATCTGTGGATACCTGCTCAGGTATCATACATGCTACACCTATGAGTGGAGAAAAGGCTCGCAATGTCATAGGACATTGCTTAGAAGCCTGGGCTGCATGGGGAAAACCACAGCAGCTGAAAACAGACAATGGACCAGCCTATACGGCACAGTCCTTTGTCTCCTTCTGCAACCAGATGGAGGTACAGCTTAATCACGGATTACCATACAACCCTCAAGGACAAGGAATTGTGGAGCGTGCTCATCGCACCTTGAAAGAATGCTTGCAAAAACAAAAAGGGGGAATAGGCCAAGGCCATACCCCCAAGGAGAGAATATCTTTAGCCTTATTTACTTTAAATTTTTTCAATTTGGATGCTCAAGGCCGCTCAGCAGCGGACAGACATCAGGATTCCCATGGTTCACCTAAAAGCATGGTGAAGTGGAAGGACATTCTGACAGGCTCTTGGCGGGGGCCTGACCCCGTGCTAACATGGGCGAGAGGGTCTGTTTGTGTTTTTCCTCAGGATCAACAAGATCCAGTGTGGGTGCCTGAATGCCTTGTGAGGAAGATTCGTCATGAAGACCTTCCTAAGGATCCTGGTGTTAGTAGCAGTGAGTATGTCAGGAATGACCGAGCCGAGATGGGGGATCCTGTCGATATTCCCAAAGCCAATGCCGGTCAGACATGATACAACTGTGTTTCCACGCTTATTTAGCAGTAATAGAAGCTTAGGCTTACCCTACCTTCCCTTTGATGATCAGAGAAGCCCTATAGAGGGTAATAGAAAAATGTCAGCTTGAAGGGTAGTTTGTGCTTTTTAATGAGCTTCAATAGCTCAGATGATACAAAATGCATTAAATTGTCTCAGCAGTCAGCAGATTTTTTACCACAACTGAGGTTTGGGGGTAGGAGTGGTGGTTTGTTTTCAGGCAATGGTTCTCGCCTTGAAGGATGGTGGCCCACACGAGTTTCTGACCGGGACCCCCCCAGACAGCCACGCTGGGCACCTTTTTGTAGAGGATCCACAGGAGAGGAAGGACCTTTTCCCTGGACTGGATGTCAAGAGCGCAGAGCAGTTTGGGTTCAACAAGATTATTTTTCCTTTAGCCCCATGATTAGTAATATAGTGAATAAGTCTTGTACAGGAATGCTTGATATATCTACTAGGGATCCTCAGCAGACTGCCACCAATCCTTTTGATTTGTGGCTTTTGTGTGGAGTAAATGGAAGTTGCATGGACTTGGGACCTGTCATTATGCTTGGAGGAGGAATTTATCAAAGAGGTAATTTTTCCCTAGGGTCTGCTACCAGATTGGATTTCTCTAGCGGTAGTGGCTCTGGTACTTGGAATTCTTTGTTTCATTCTTACCGCAACAAGACTTTTTTAGCTTCGCCAGTATGTCTCTGGCCTCCTTTTCTGTGGATTATAAGTAATGGGAATGCATCCTTGGGTGAAGAAAAGTTAGTATGCACTCCGGGCATATGTTTTTATGCCCTATGCTGGAATGCCACAGCCTTTCCTGTGGCTGTGGTGACTAGAATGCCTCGATATGTACCAGTTCCTGTAGAGGCTCCTAATACCATGATGCTATTCAGGTTTAAAAGAGATTTTGACATCACTGCAGCTATTGTTACTGCTATCACTATTGCTGCTGTGGGAGCTACTGCCTCAGCTATTGCCTTGTCTAGTTCTATACAGACTGCCAACACCCTGAATAACATCTCAGCCACTGTGGCACAGGCATTGGATACGCAGACCTCTATGAATTCTCATCTCAAAGGAGGTCTTATGATAGTTAATCAACGCATAGATTTAATACAAGAACAGATTGATTCTCTTTGGCAACTAGCACAATTGGGGTGTGAGTGGAAAATGCAAGGTTTGTGTGTTACTTCCGTGCAGTATCAAAATTTTACAAAGGCTGCTAATTTGTCTAGACAATTGTCAAAGTTCCTCTTACAGGATTGGTCGGCTGAATTTGAAAATTTGATGAGAGAGCTGAGAGCAACAATTGTCCACATCAACTCCACTCGGGTGGATCTGAGCCTGGCAACTGGCTTGACTTCCTGGATACAGATGGCTATGGATCATCTTAAGGAGTGGGCGGGCGTAGGCTCTTGGCGATACTGATGATACTAGCCTGTCTGGTTTGCCTATGGTGCATCTATAAAATGAGAGCCACACAAAAGCGTAATGCAGCCATGATTATACAAGCCCTTGTCGCCATTGAGGCGGGCCAGTCCCCTCAGGCATGGCTTGCTGCCGTGAAGTAAATCTCCACTAAGCACAGTCCCTGCCCACTGAGGTATTCGTTCCACAGATATTAGGGTCTGGCAAGTCAATGACGGAGTAGACGGGTAAGTCTCGGCCACCTAAGACAGGGCAGTCCCGAGTGGGGAGGCTGACCCAGAGATGGGTAAGAGTTTGAGCACCGCCCTCCTACAGGCTCAGGCCCACCGTGAGATCCCCAGATAGGGGATTACGAAACCTTTCCAGGGACTCCTACCAACTTTAGAAAAAATAAAAAAGGAGGAACTGTAGAGAGCTGCGATGTGCCGTGCCTTAAAGATGGCGCTGGTCTCCGCCTTCCACCAGCCTGACGGTGAGCGCTCTCGGTGGTAAACAAGTCCATATTTGGCTAAGACCACTGATCTGGCTTGCTTCCGCATACGTGGGCCTCTAAGATAGCACCACGTGGCTTTACTTGATTGGCTGTTCATTTAGTATTTAGCCTGTGGGTTGGGTCTGCCTGGGTTATTCGGAAGACTGTTTTCAAGGGACCTGAATAAACTGCTGGAGAAGAGTTTTGTGAGTTGCGTCGTCCTTGCTGGTCGAGGGGGGGCGCGACAGGCAGTTAGCCTTTTCTTTCTTATATTTCATTAGGCAAGATACCAGGAAGCAAGACTCCTAATGATGGGACTACATTCGATACATTAAAATAAATCTCACTAAGCACTTTAACTAACAGCAATACTAGTAAGCAAGCTGTGTTGATGCATGACTGTATTTGGGGAGCTGAGGCAGTAAGACTGATGCGCCCTTGAGGCTAGCCTTGGCTACACCATAAGTTCCAAGCTAGCCTGGCTACAGAGTAAGACCTGTCTTTAAAACAATAACAGAGAGCCTTAAGAGATGAAGAGAACTTGATGCTCTTCCAGAGGACCAGGACTCAGCACCCAGCACCCACAAGCCAGCTGCACCTATAACTCCAGCTCCAGGGTATCCAGCATCCTCTTCCGGCCTCCACAAGCATTGGGCTCATTTGGTGCACCCATACACATAAAACAATAGTAAATAAACCACATCTACTAAATACCTAAGTGTAAAAGTTAGAAGGACATTCTGAGGCTATGCAAAATATTCCTTTTTCATGGGTGTAGAAGGTCAGGGAGGGTACTGATGAGCACTTTTTTTTTCAGTTCCTTAAATTCAGTTCCTTAAGGCTGGGCATCGTGATGCCTTTAATCCCAGCACTCTGGAGGCAGAGGCAGGCAGATCTCTGTGAGTTCAAGACCATCCTAGTCCACAGAGTGAGTCTAGGACAGCCAGGACCACACAGAGAAACCCTGTCTCAAAAAACCTAAAAAAAAAAAAAAAAAAAAAACTCAGTTCCTTAAATGCCTCACTGCTTAGGGGAATATATGTAAACATTCTGTTGCACCCCTCAGCTAATGGTAGAAAGACAATACTGCAGACCTCTGTAGATTTTAATAAAAGCATCAAAAGAAAGATTTGTGCTGGACACGATGGTATGCCAATAATCTCAGCACAGTGATAATAATAATAATATAATAATAATAATTATTATTTTATTATTATTCCTGAGGCAGGAAGTTGGAGCTTGAGATCAGTGTGATTGGAGAAGGATGTAGGATTTGTTCACTTCTTAACTACTTAAAGATGTCCCTAGGGGCAGGGAGTGTAACTCAGTGGTAGAGCACTTGCCCAGAGTTTATGAACATGTTCAGGTCTCTGGGTTTTTAAAACCATACATACATACATACATACATACATACATACATACATACATACATACATGCTTCCTTGTAGATTTCTAGGTACTGGATTTTCTTCACCATGTATAATACATACTTTTCAGCAAGGTTCTCCATAACCTGAGCCTCTCTAGATATCACAAGAAAGAAAGAATAAAGGAATAGCCAGAAAATTGGTTTCAAAGAAAAAACAAACATTTTTTACTATTTACTAACAGCAAAAAAGTCTTTAAAATCAAAATCTCCCCTTGTTAGCCTCACTAAGATAATATGTTGTACTTTTTTTCATTTATAAACTAAGTTATAGAAGGATTAGGCCACCTTTTTAGAAAAAAAAAGGAGGGAAATTCACTATGTGTAAGCTTGTTACAAGGACTACAATCTTGCATCACATCTCACTTTTCATGTACCTTTTTTTGTTTTGGTTTGGTTTTGGGGTTTTGTTGTTGTTTTTGAGGCAAGGTTTCTCTGTTTAACAGCCCTAGCTGTCCGGGAACCACTTTGTAGACTAGGCTGGCCTTGAATTCACAGAGATCCGCGTCCTCTCTGCCTCCTGAGTGCTGGGATTAAAGGTGTGCACCACCACACCTGGCAATTAGACAGCTGTGAACTGCCATGTGGGTGCTGGGATTTGAACCAGGGTCCTTTGGAAGAGCAGTCAGTGCTCTTAACCGCTGAGTCATCTCTCCAGCCCTGGAAAAGGCACAATCTTAGGAACTAGTTTTACTGCAAATGCATGCCAAACCTTTATTCTCTTCAATTCTGCTATTCAACTCCATAACCAAGCTTTAAAAACCTCATGCTCTCAGCAATGTGTCCTCAGCAAACCTGCATACATCTGCTCAAGTCCTTTCTCCCTCCTGCAAATATGCAGGTGTACTCTACACCCCTGAGTCTCACACCTTCCTGCAGAAGCCTCACAGAAGGCTCTCTGTCCATCATCCTCATGACGATTCCACTTTCTTCCTCTCTACAGGCTTGCTCTCTGTGCTTGTGAATTATCTCCTGTTTCTTCCCTGCTATTTTTAGACAGTCTTGCTATGGAGCCTTGAACTTTCAGTCCCCCTGCCTCAACCTCCCAAGTAGAGTGGACTATAGGACTACATCATCAATTCTAGATCTTGGGTCTTCTTTAAAAATATGAAATCTATGCCAGGTGTGGTGGTAGCACAAATCTCTAATCCCAGCACTCAGGAGACAAAAGATATATTTCTATGAGTTCAAGGTCAGTCTGGCCTACACAGTGAGTTCCAGGACAGTCAGGGATATGTAGAGAGATCTTGTCTCCAAAAAAAAAATCAAAAAACAGAGGGCTGCAGAGATGGCTCAGTGGTTAGGAGCACTTGCTGCTCTTTCAGAGGATGCCGGTTCAGTTCCCAGTGCCCACATGGCAGGGAACTATCTGTGGTTCCAGTTCTAGGGGGTCTGGCACCCTCACACACAGACATACATGCAGGCTGAACACCATGCACATAAAATAAAAATAAATCTTTTTTTAAATCAAAAAATAAAAATAAAAATATGAACTCTGGGGCCAGTGAGAAAGCTCAGTGGGTGAGGGCTAGGAAGCCTGACAACTTGAACCAATGTCAGATCAGCCTAATGGAAAGAACTAACTCCATGTGAGCCCGTGCACCCATGTGTTTACACTCAAGAATGCATGTACATGTATTAAAGAAATAAACAAACAAATGTGACTTTAAAACAATGCTTCTTGAAAAAAAGAAAGAAAGAAAAAAAGCTGGCGTTGGCGTGGTGGTGCATGCCTTTAATCCCAGCACTTGGGAGGCAGAAGCAGGTGGATCTCTGTGAGTTCGAGGCCAACCTGGTCTACAAAGCAAGTCCAGGACAGCCAGGGCTGTTACACAGAGAACCCCTGTCTTGAAAAACAAAAAAAAAAAAAAAAAAACAAACAATGCTCTGCCAGCACATGTCTTTAATCCCAGCCCTTGGGAAGCAGAAGCAGGGGGATCTCTGTGAGTTCAAGAACAGCCTGGTCTACAGAGTAAGTTCCAGGATAGCCAGAACTACACAGAGAAAGCCTGTCTCAAAAAACAAAACACACACACACAAAACACAACGCCTCTCTCCCAGACATAGCTGCCAAATCAAAACCCTGTGGTATGTATGGGTTTATCTCTTTTTGTTGTTGGTCAGTGGGTACCTACAGAAGTTTACCTAAGAATGGTACCCATGGGCTCATATGCTTGAATATTTGGTCCCCAGCTGGTGGAACTGTTTGGGAAGGATTGGGGGATGTGATCTCCTTGGAGGAGATGTGTTACTGGGGGATGGGCTTTGAGGTTTCAAAAGACTCACACAGTTCCTGGTGTGTCTTCTTTTCCTGCTTAGAGATCAAGGTGTGTTAACTGCCCCCCCCCAAAAAAAATTGTGGCTAGTTAAATCAAAGGCGTAGGGGAGAATGGAATATGATTTATTCTGCTAAGTGTCCACAGTCATTAACTACCTGCCCAAGTTCTTGTCTTTACAGTCATGGATTACTGTACTCTAAACCATCATCACAGAAGCTTCTTTTTATAGTAGACAGGAGATGAGCTCATGACGTCCTACCTTTACATAAGGAGATACTGGAAATGAATGTCTGCTGCTAGAGAACAAAGAGCCAGTTTTCTTCAGGGATGCTGCCCCTGGGTGGCAGGGCTACACATGCACATACAGGTAGTGCAAAGTGAGCTCATTGGGTTTAAAAAAAGAAAAAGAAGAAAAAACTGGGAGGGAAAGTGATAGGAAAGATGGGAGAAGAAGAAATTTGAAGAAAGGAAACAGTGGATTTGATCAAAACATCTGCATGGATTAAATTCTCAAACAGTAAAAACATCTTTAATTAAAGATCTGAAATATTATCCATAGTTAACTCAAGTGGTAGCACCACTATATCCAATCCCACAAAAACTTTTAAAGTTTTCTAGAGTTCATCTATAACTGTTTTTTTACTTCCTTATTCAGTCATAGTTTTTCTTTACCAGAGACTCAACTCAGCCAAGGTGCTACACAAGTGAGGCAAATATTCTACCACCAAACTATATCCCCAGTGCCCAGTTTTAATAGATTTTTTTAAATACAGTATTACCCTGTTATGAAATTTAAAATATTAATACAGAATAAAACAAAAACATATCCATTCAGAGACTTGAAGACCAATGTTTGTAGCAGCCCTATTCATGAGAGGCAAGAACTAGAAACAATAAAAATGTTCAGTATGTATAGACAACATATGTAGATGTACAATGTAATGTACTCAGCAATAAATAAGAGTTGCTAATACCTGCAAAACTCAGAAGAATCTCAAAAGCATCAAATTGACTAAAAAAACAAACAGAAGAAAAAACACACTGAATGCTACACTTATGTAAGAATGGAAATTCAGAAAGGGTAAACAATAGAACACAAATAGAAACAAAATCACAACAATAGAAAAGTAAGACACCTGCTGTTATCTTTTGGAACTTGATGATGATGATACCCTATTGCTGAAGATACTGACAGGAAGCATCTAAGTGGTTTCTACAATCCAGAGTACAAGAGAAGAAGACTGCAAAAGGGGACATGGAACAATCAAGAAAAACAGAGATGCTCTATGATTATTAGGAGGCAAAATTACACCTGTCAGAACTCAAATTGAACACTTAAAATCAGTCACTGTTATTTAACATAAATTATACCTCAATAAAGCTGACCTTTAAAAACTTAAGACTTTTAAAATGATTCCTAGTTAAGATTTTATCTGCATTTCTTTTCTAATCTTAATTTACATTTTTGTTGTAAGGTGAATTAGTTCCATAAATTGTATTAGACTTCTCATGACACAAAGAACTTACTAGTATCAGGACATGATAACTAAGTCCTGGGAAACTGTTTATATATATAATATATATATATAACATATATAATATATATATTACATTTACTTATTACTTCAAGTTACATCTCCCTCACAACCCCCTCCCCTCCACCCTTCTCGGTCCCACCCTCCCACTCTTTACCCCTCTCCCATCTGTCCTACTCCTCCGGTGTGGGGTCCCCCACATCTCAAACCCCTCATTTTTTTTTAAGAGTTCTTTTTTAATTATGAGCTATGTGTGTCTGTGTGTGGGTATGTGCATGTGTGAACCAGGAAAGGGTGTTTCATCCTTTGGAGACAGAGTTAGAGGCCATGGTGAGTCACTGATATAGGTGCTGAGAACCAAGCTCTGGTCCTCTGCATAAGCAGTACATGCTCTACTGCTGAGCCATCTTGCTAGCCCCCCCTAAATCCTGCCTTATTCCCAGAATCTTTATCAAAGCACACATAGGCAGATGAATTATTATCAAAATGCTATTTTGATTGTGATAAATAAGCAGTGTGTCTGTGATTCTACCTTCATGGTAACTTCATATACTCTCAAACACAAAGATTTTTTTTTTTTTGGCTTTTCGAGACAGGGTTTCTCTGTGTAGCCCTGGCTGTCCTGGACTCGCTTTGTAGACCAGGCTGGCCTCGAACTCACAGAGATCCGCCTGCCTCTGCCTCCCGAGTGCTGGGATTAAAGGCGTGCGCCACTACGCCCGGCAAACACAAAGATTTTTAAGGGGCTGGAGAGTTGGCTTAAAAGTTAAGAGCTCTTGCTGTTGCAGAGGACCCGGATTTGATCCCCAGCACCCATATGATGGCTAACAACACTCTGTAACTCCAGTTCCTGGGGATCTGACACCCTCTTCTGACCTTTGCAAGCACCAAGCACACACATGGTATACAGACATACATGCAGGCAAAACACTCATACATAAAATAAAATGAATATATCTATTTTTTAAAGCAGCGTTAAAAAGAGAGACTTTTAGAAATTTCCTATATAAAGACCTTGAACTCTAAAGGATGCTGGTCTTCTTCTGAACTGCTGCATGCCAGTGGAAGAGTGGGCCAAGGACTTCTTCCTTTGTTCCTTTATAACTGAATGGTATTATTTTCTTCATTCCCACTCTGACCCTAGCATAAATAAGCACACTATTTAAATAATCATGACTCCTCAAAATAATGTACAAATAAGCAGAATTATTGCCACAAAACTTTTCATCTATATCTAAACCAATTTCATAATACTATTAACTTTAATGAATTAAGTAATGGTATCTCATTATAACCCAGGCTGTCCTGAAACTCAGTATGTGGTCAAGTCTGGTATTGAATTGACAATCTTTTAGGTTTTGCCTCCCACTGGGATTAAAGTGTGTGCCACCATGCCTAGCCATGTGTAATTCTGTCAATCAAAAATGCAAGCATGGGTTTGTGCAGGGTGACAGAGGCCTATAACCCCAGCACTTGGGACGCTGAGACAGGATGATTGCCAAGAATTTGAGCCCAACCTGGATACCTACTAGTTCCAGGTCAATACGAGGAGTCACAGAGTGAGACGCTGTCTCTAAAACAAGACAAAAAAAGTAGGGTTTACAGCCTGTAACTTGAAGGCAGCTTTGTTATCTCTAAATTAGAGGTAAGTCTCTGAACTCTGGTTAAGCCCACAAGCTTGGATATTAACGGCCATCTCTCTCCTAATGACCATGCTATGAGGCAGGAAGAAAAGACTTCTAGTCACTTACTATTAGGTTTAGAAAAACTGATCAATTCTGACAGCTCTACTGACTCAATGACTTGCTTTCCAAAAAATAAATAAATAAATAAATAGGGATATTTCTGGGTCAATGGAGTAAGCATCACAAGATTAGTGGCCAATGATTAATTTATCCTCTTAAGTGACCATAAATAATGGGGATTACATTGCTTTGACATTTTTTGCATTATGAATTAAGAGGAAAAGGACAGATTAATTGGATTAAAGATTACTTTTTACCAATTTTTTTGCCATAATTAGTCTGTTTTAAACTGCTTGTTATTTACTTGTTTCCCAAACATGTTTTTAAAAAGTCTACCACAGGTGGGCTACACAGAGAAACCCTGTCTCAAAAAACCAAAAAGAAAAAAAAAAGTCTACCACATAAGAAAACTACTTATGGCAGCATTCACATAAAGCCTAACTTTGCTCATTTTAGCCCCTGACCTTTGCTATCTCTTTGTGAAAAAGGAAGCCTGCAGTCCTTCTGTCTCTCAAACTGTTGAGGAAAAATGCTTTAACTTTCCTTCCCTTTTCCCCACTTCCCATAAGCACTGGACTTTATATGTATAAACCACACCTCAGATACTCCTAACAAGCATAATAGCAGAGGAACATAAATGCTGGCATAAGCCAATATTGGCCTTCATACAGACTTTGTAACTGATGGAAAATGGTATTAAAAGATAAAACAGTGAAGGGCAATGGCCAAACCTGGCAACCTGGGTTTGGTCCCCAGAAACCCCGTGGTAGAAGGAGAGAACTGACTCCCACAGGCTCTCCTCCGACCTCCACAAGCACAACATGGCACATGGTCACCCACACATACATACAAAAAGAATAACTAAAAAAAAAAAAAGCAAGCTTTCTGGTTGCATAACTTCCAGTTCCATTCCACCCACCCCCTGCTTCGGCTGGTTCTTCCTCCTGGTTCACTGTGCTTCCAGCACCTTCAGTTCAGCTTCACTCACAAGACAGCAACTCAGGACCGGAGCCCAAGACATTACAATAGAGCGTGAGTCAACAACTTCATCCAGTGACAGATGCTCAGTAACCAAAATGGTGGACATATCTTTGAGCATCTCCCAGTTCTGATGCTGTATCTTTTTGCCTCCTTGCTCACTGTCTGACAGGAAACTACATCAAAATTTACTTGTATGTAGGCAAGCAACCAGTTATTATTTTGATTGGGATTGTTCCATTCTCAGCCAATGAGTGCCACAAAATTATACCTTTTTCACAGCCAAATTTCAGTGTCTGCATGTACAGAAACAAATCATGTTTGGTGGGTTTTGGTTTGTTTGAGTGTTTGTTTTAAAGGTTTTTTTGTTTGATTGATTGGGGGGGGGTGGCTTTGGTTTTTTAAGACAAGAGCACTCCCATGTCTGCCTGAGACAGAATTCCTGATTCCCGTTGTGTAGTACTCCATGGAAGATACATGCTCTTCCCAAAGCTCTACTGCTGGCCTCAAGCAGTACTCTCCTCTGGCTTGAAAGCTGTATTTCCAGCCATCTTGGGTTTCTGTTGTAGTTTCGAGACACTGAAAATTTATGATCCCCTTGCATACAATTCTCTTGTCTCAGCCTCAGGGTTTTAGGGTTACAGGCTTAAGCAATCATGCCCAACATCATTTACAGTTATCTATGACATCACATCCTTAAAGCCCTCCGCTCTTTAATACTATTCCATGTGGCAAAAGTTCACATAAGCACCGGGAAGCAGAGGCCAGCAGATGTCTGGAAATTCAAGCCCAAGCTGGTCTACAAAGCAAGTTCTAAGATAGTCAGGGCTGTTACACAGAGAAACTCTGTCTCAAAAGAACAAACAAACAAACAAAAACTAAACAAAACAAAAAAAATCCAAACCAGTGTTTCCCTGGTAACAGCTGCTCTTTCTCCTCCTCATGCCCCCAGTGCCCCTGGTCCTGCTAATGGCTGACATAATCTAGAGATCCCAGTACAGAATAAAATAGTGGGACACTATTCAAAAATTGCTTAGATACTGTTCTACATGTAACATTTACATTTCTCTAAAAAAGTTTTTGAAATAGGGTCTCACTATATAGCCTGAACTGCCTATGTAGATCAGGCTGGCCTTGAACTCACAGAGATCAAATTGCCTCTGTCTCCCAAGTGCTGGGACTATAGATGTACATCACCAGGCCTGACTACAGTTTTCTAAGATATGTACATGTGGTGCTAGAGAGATGGTGGCTCGGTGGCTAACAGCAGAGACTACCACTGCAGAGGACCTGAGTTCAGTCTCCAGCACCCATGAGGGGTAGCTCAAAACTGCCTGCCATAACTTTAGCTCCAAGAGGATCCTATGCCTTTGACCTCCAATGTGACCTGCATTCACATGAATACACACACACACAAACAAACACATAATTAAAAATAAAATCTCAAAATAAAGACCCATACACAGAAATGTTAGATTTCAGAGCATCATACCTTTTCAACAGACTATGGCCACTGTCTAATCTAGAGGCCACCAAATGATGGTCTAAACTCCTAGTCTTGTTTGGATTTAGGGTTGAGTTGGTTTGGAGTAGGTAGGAAGTAGTTTTTTGTTGTGGTACCAGAAACTGAATACCAGGGCCTCACACATATTGGCACGTATTCAACCAGGAAGCTACATCTCTGGCTCAACATTCTAGTGGAGTAAGTTAAGTTTTTGTATATTTTTATTCTTTGATTATTTCCTTCATGCACATAATGTACTAAAACTATGTATCTGGGCTGGGCATGGTAGCACACACCTTTAATCCCAGCACTTGGGAGGCAGAGGCAGGCGGATCTCTGCGTGTTGGAATTTGAGGCCAGCCTGGTCTACAAGGCAAGTCCAGGGCTATTAAACAGAGAACCTTGTCTCAAAAAAAAAAAAAACTGTCTATCTGTGTGTGTGTGCACATGTATGCAGGTATATGTGTGCCAGAGCACACATGCAGAGGTCAGACGGTGGTTTTCCCAGGTTCATTCTCTCCTTCTACGTGTTGCAACACAGCCTCTCTTGTTTCTACCACAGTGCCCCCTCCAGACTAGCTGGCTGACAAGCTTCTGGGTATTTCTCCTGTCTCCTGTATATTTTGTCACAGACATGCTGGAACTACACACGCAGCCACTCACTCAGCTTTTCTATGCAGGTTCGTCATCCAGCTTGTACAGCAAGCACTTTTAGCTGATGAGTCTTCTGAGAGCCCTCCCCTTCTCTAATGCTTCTTCATGCCCCACACTCATCATTTCCCAGATTTCCTAACCAGTCTACATTTCCTAATTCCACTGTTTCCCTAAGATCCCGCCCAGTTTTCTTTTAGGCATGGATTTAGTGCCTCTAACATTTCCTTCTTCTGAAACCCAAACCATCTTTAAAAAACAAAAATGTGTGTGTGAGTGTGTGTGTGTGTGTGTCTGTGTGTGTGTGTGTGTGTGTGTGTGTGTGTGTGTGTGTGTGTGTG
>CAJQZJ010032522.1:716079-759411 GCA_907164525.1 Lophiomys imhausi
AAATAAATAAATAAATAAATAAATAAATAAATAAATAAATAAATAAATAAATAAATAAATAAAAAGAAAATCGTCACACTAGAATGGCCTCTGAGCCTTCATCTATCAACTCTGCTGAAGAAAGTCTATCAATCCTTACAGTCTAATTCAAAAGCTACTTTCATAAATTCATGTCACACAAATATTTAGCCACTTAAAAAAGGGTATACCTCCATAAAGCCTTCTTTAATTTTGTTTTTGTGGTTTTTTTGTTTTTTGTTTTTTGTTTGTTTTTTCAAGACAGGGTTTCTCTGTGTATCCTTGGCTCTCGTGGACTTACTATGTAGACCAGGTTGAACTCACAGAGACCCACCTGCCTCTGCCTTCTGAGTGCTGGGATTAAAGGTGTGTGCCACCACGCCCTGCCATTACAGACAGCTGTGAACTGCCATATGGTGCTGGGATTTGAACCTGGGTCCTTTGGAAGAACAGCCAGTGCTCTTAATCGCTGAGCCATCTCTCCAGTGCTGCCTTCTTTAATTTAAACAGCTCAGAAAATCCTGTATCTTTCACTGTTCTTAGCATGAACAGCACAGTTATTCTCAATCCCCTTATAATCTCTCAAAAGCATGAAACCAATCACATTTATTCCTGTTTTGCATGGCAGGCATACATAGATTCTGTTCAACATATTGATTTCTCTGTACTTTTTTAAAAATAAGTAAGAGCAAAAAAATTATTTAAGACACATATTATACACACACTGAAACCAACTAATTAAAGATATTTCAACAGAATCAGCCTGGGTCCAGGGAGGCTGAAGAAAAGGCGCTTACCCAGGGAACAGTGACACAACAAACGGTTCCTGCAGCTTTGAGCTTCTGAAGGGCAGGATGTCTTCTGGAAGAATCGTGAAGCCTTCAGGACCAAGTCTCCAGGAAGTTAACTTTTATCCCTACCCTCAACTCCAGGGAAGGTCCTGGCCTACACATGTAAAGATGACAGAGCTGAGGAAGGAGAACGGGGGGATCCTGTATGCACAACACGGCAACTCAAACCCAAGAGGCCTGGTTTGATAACCTGGAACAGGCCAGAGTGGTAAAACACCACACTGAATGAAACTATTAAGTATGTGATCTCTGGGATACAGAAATATCTACCTAGGTAAAATGTGCTGATCAACAAAAAAAAAAAGAAAGTAAATATGCATAGAAGCCGGGGGTTTCTTTTTTGTGGCCTTGTTCTTCTTTTTAAATCTGTAATTGTGGAACTGGAGCTTTAGCTCAGAGCACTGTGTAGCAAACACAGGCGTTGGATTTGGACCCCAGAAACAAAGTAGGGGAACCACTCACACAAATAAATAGAAACCCATAAAGGAACTAAATCTTGTCATCTACAATTTTGAAATCCTAAACTCAACATTTCAAAGGATAGCTTGTGCTGGAAAGATGGCTCAGCGGTTGAGAGCTTACTGCTCTTGCAGAGAACCTGGGTTCAGGTCTCAGCACCCACAGCTACACAGAGTTTCAGGACAGCCTGGGCCACATGAAATTCTTGTTAAAAACAAAGAAACAAGGAAATGATTGTGTGTATGACATTAAATATCCATTTTAATCCAAAATCAAAATATGGACAAATAATCTAATTTTATTTAAAATTAGTCCCTAAGGCCGGGTATGGGCACATGCTTTTAATCTCAGAACTCAGGAAAGCAGAGGCAGGAGGATCTCTTGAGAGTTCGAGGCCAGCTTGATCTACATAGTGAATTTCAAGACAGCAAGGACCAAATAGAGAGATGCTGTTTCAAAAAACAAACAAAAACCCAAAACTATAAAACTAAATAAAAATTACAGTTCCAACCTATTCCACAATGAACAATTCTCTAGAAAGAAATAAAACACAATTCTTACGTAACTAAAGCTCCAACAAAATAGGTTTTTTTTCTTAGAGCGAAATTACTATTACTGTCACTAATAACCAAAGTGCACTGCCAAGCCTCCAGTGGTACAGGTCTACCTATGGACAACAGTAACTTTCTACACCATGGGTACAAGAACAATTAACTTTGTGGACCACCCTCTCTTACACCATCACTGAAAAATGTGAAGCCTTCCAGGTGCTGTCATTAGAAATCTCACATGAAGTTAAATAAAAGTCAGAACTAAGTAAGTAAAAACAAGAGACAATACACCAGATGGGAAGTTTTCCACAATTAAAAGCATTACCTGGGGCTGAGGGTTTATGGCTCACACTCTCGGCAAAAAGCTCAATGCCCAGCAAGAAGAAAAGAAAAAGTCACTTAACACATTTATCTACGCAGAACATTCAGTGTTAACGAGTGGTTTTCTTTCTTCTTCACCACATAACCCTGGCTGGCCTGAAACTCACTGTGTAGACCAGGTTGGCCTCGAACTTATGGCACTTCTGCAGCAGTCACTGGGGAGTGCTGTGATTCTGGGCTCAAGCTATCACTTCTGCCATGGTTTTCTGTTTTTAATCTTTTTTTCAATCTTTATTTTGTTTTTAAATGTGTGTTTTGTCTGTACATATCTGTGCACCACGTGCATCCAGTGCCTGGAGAGGCCGGAGGAGGGTGTGGGGGCCTCCGGGACTGGATTAAGATGGTTGTGAACCATCTGTAGGTACAAGAAAAGCAACTCTGGCTCTCCTCTAACCCAGCAAGATGCCCAAAGGAAAAGAAGGACAAGGGGAAGGTGGCCCTGGCCCCCGCCGTTGTAAAGAAACAGGAGGCCAAAAAGGTGGTCATCCCTTGTTTGAGAAAAGGCCTAAGAACTTCAGCATTAGGCAGGACATCTGGCCCAAAAGAGATCTCACGAGCTTCATCAAATGGCCCCCGCTACACCAGGCTGCAGCAGCAAAGTGTCCCCTGCCATTAATCAGTTCACCCAGGCCCTGGACCGGCAGACAGCAACCCAGCCGCTTAAGCTTGCCCACAAGTACAGGCCGGAGGAGACGAGGCAGGAAAAAAAGCAGAGACTACTGGCCCGGGCTGAGAAGAAAGCTGCTGGCAAAGGGGACGTCCCAACTAAGAGACTGCCTGTCCTTCGAGAAGGGGTCAATACAGTTGCCACCTTGGTGGAGAACAAGAAGGCTCAGCTGGTGGTGATTGCCCACGATGTGGACCCCATTGAGCTGGTGGTTTTCCTGCCTGCCCTGTGCCAAAAAAATGGGGGTCCACTGCTGCATCATCAAGGGAAAGGCCAGGCTGGGGCGGCTGGTCCCCAGGAAGACTTGCACCGCTGTTGCCTTCACACGGGTTAACTCGGAAGACAAGGGTGTTCTGGCTAAGCTGGTGGAAGCTATTAGGACCAATTATAACGACAGATACGATGAGATCAGCCGCCACTGGGGAGGCAACGTCCAGGGTCCTAAATCTGTGGCTCGAATTGCCAAGCTGGAAAAGGCAGAGGCTAAAGAACTCGCCACTAAACTGGGTTAAATGTACACTGCTAAGTTTTCTGTACATAAATATAACTACAAAATTTAAAAAGAAAAAAGAAAAGCAACCCTGGTCCTCTGCAAGAGCGACAAGCACTCTTAACCTCACCACGTCACTCCAGCCCCCAGTTTTCTGTTTTTAGAAGATTTAAGAGAACTGGAGTTTAGATCACACCTATGTCTGCAACATAAATAAATTTTCGGCATTCAGAACTGCTGAAGAACATTGTTGAAGTAGTTTACGCTTGGGGGGAAAGGCGGGTACTAGCTGAAATCCAATCGTGTCAGACCATTTCCCCGAACTTTTGGGAGAATAGGAAGGAGGCAGAAACATTTCCCTGAACTTTTAAGGGGAATGGGAAGGAGGCAGGGTCTCAGAATGCAGCCCTGAATTTGCAATGTAGACCAGGCCAATCTTAACTTCCTACATAGACAGGCTATTCTCCCACTCAAACTAGCGGGTTCTGCCTCCTGAATACTGGGATTAATGGTGTAAAGTACCAGACTTGACTCGTTTCCCTGACTTTTTATATTAATTTAACCAATTATCCTTTGCTTATATCTAAGTATCTAAGGCACATCTTGACAGTTTCTACTAATTTGTTGTTGTTGCTGCAGTGCTGAGGTGGAATCAGGTGAGCCAGGACCTCCCACATACATGCTGGGCAAATGCTGTAGGATATTTCTGAGTTACATCCCCAGCCCTGTCAATTAATGTTAAAGCCCACTTTATGATTCTTAAGTCAGGAGACTATAGTCAGAATATATCAAAATTACAGAGATGCACTGAAAGTATATTCAATATTAAAACTTTGTAATTACAGAAAAACTAAAGAAGAATCTTAATTGTTTCCGTAACACAATGGAAAATAAAGCTGACAAAGCTTTCCTAGTGAGTATGAAGAAACAGTACTTTGACTTCTGAGCAGTAGGGATGCTCACTCATAAGAGAAGTAAACTCCCTCTGAAGGCAAGTACAGACACTTTCAATACAGGAGATTTTTATGTTTAGTTAAAGGAATAAGGAAGTTGGATGGAAACACTGATTTGGCCCATATGCATTATTTCAAATCAGTAGCTTACAAATGTCCCTGTAATTAAAGATCCAGGAAAAGGCAATCCCTGCCTCGGTTCCTTAGTTCTGGTTTCTCTATGCAAGGTGAGGAGTTACCTCCGCTGTTTGTTAATGAGGACACGGTGAAACCATGAACATTCAGCAGGAACACTGTCTTCCTCCGTCACTGCAGGCTCCGACAGGCAGTCTCCTATGTGAGTTAGGCCTGCACAGTACTCAGGTGTACTGGAGTTGCCCATTCTGAATCTCTGCCAAACAAAACACCACCCAGAGTTCCTGCGTGGGTGGTACCAGGCCAGGCAGGTGCCTGGTGCTTTGGTGAGCTGACTTTTCCAGTTCTGTTTGGGGCTTAGTTTGTTTTGGTTGAGATTTGTTTTGTTTGTTTAGTTTGAATATGAGCTGAGTTTTCTGGTGGAGCTATCATATCTGGAAGTGGAATTCTCTTCCGAAACTGACTTCACTTCTGATGCTTAAGCAGAAGATATTCTTAAGGGTCTAGAAAATTTGCTACTTTCAGAACAAACTCTATGTAAGTATAGAAACATGTCCCTAGTTAAAAAGATACTCCTAAGTTCAACTTGGCAGATGCAAACACTGCTATCATGCTGCCCAACCCTAACCTTAGCAAGCTGTAGTTTCCTTATCTATATATTGACACATGACAAGGTTATTCCAAAAAAATGAGCCAGATGAAGTAGTACATGTGTATAGTTCAGATATGAAAGAAACCGAGACAGAAAGAACATTTGGCCAAGAGTTTGAAATCAGCCTGGGCAACACCACAAAATTCTGTCTCAAATGAAAATTTAAGATAAGGTAACACAAGAAGTCTTCTCTTAGCTGGGCATGGTGACACAGGCCTTTAATCTCAGCACTAGAGAGGTAGAGGCAGGTGGATCTCTGTGAGTTCGAGGCCAGCCTGGTCTACAGAGTGAGTTCCAGGACAGACAGGGCTGTTATACAGCGAAACCTGTCTCAAAAAACAAACAAAAAAAACAAAACAAAAGTCTTCTCTGTATGGCAAAGGTCTACACAAATTACCACTTAAATAAATGTGGATATCTTTTTTTTTTTTTTTTGGTTTTTCGAGACAGGGTTTCTCTGTGTATCTCTGGCTGTCCTGGACTCATTTTGTAGACCAGGCTGGCCTTGAACTCACAGAGATCCGTCTGCCTCTGCCTCTGCCTCCTGAGTGCTGGGGTTAAAGGCGTGCACCACCACGCCTGGCACAAATGTGGGTATCTTTAAAAAGCCTTTTGTACTCCAAGCATGGTGGTGCTTGCCTGCACTCCCACCACTCAGCAGTCAGAGGCAGAGCACAGCAAGACCTTGTCTCAAAAAAAAATTTTTGAATAATTAGTTTAATTCCTTTCAGATTGCTGATTAACTTAGAATAGATTAAAATTGGGTTCTGTCCCCTACTTCAAGCTTAATTCATAACTCACTTGAATTTAGTCTTAAATATCCAAAATGCAGTAGCCCCATCAGCCCAAGGGCTTAAAATGTAACCACAGTGGCATTCAGTTCCAGTGTTGTGGCATAACGAATGAATGGAGAGAGCATCTCACTGGACTCCTGCAAGGACTGATAACCAAAGTGAGGAGAGGGGTGGTGTATGCAAAGAGACAGGACCAAAGGTAATGACTGCGATACACATGGACAGGGACAAGACTTCCGGCTTAGGGGCAGCACAAAGAGCAAGAGAGGTGAGCCAGGCATGGAGGCAGGGCCAGGTGGGTCTCTACATTTGAGATTAGCCTGCTCTATGTAGTGAGTTCGAAGCCAGCCAGAGCTACACAGTGAGGCCCTGCCTCAAAAATATCAAGAAGAAAGAAATGGAGAACACAAGGGTGGTAGAGAGGTAGGGAGAGAGGGAGGAAGAAAAGGTGAGAGGCTGGCAGGCAGGCAAGGGCCATGATTTGCAGACCTTGGGAATCAGGTATTTTCTGGTATTTTCCTGCAAGTAATATATCCTGCTATGGCATTTAAGCAGGAAAACTTATTGATTTTGGCTCATGGTTGTAGATGTGTTGTCAGTATGGTGGAATCTGGTGGAGCACAGCTTGCATCACAGCAGCCAGGAAACAGAGATGGGGAAATAGAGGAAAGAGCTGAAAGGGCAAGGACCGCCCTCAAGGCCACACCCTAGCGACCTGCTTACACCATAGGACCCTTCTATCTTTCACCTCCTTCCAATAATGCCCTAATATCATCTCCCAGGGATTACTCATTAATCATGCCAGGGTCCAGGGTCCACATGACCTCTGGGAACACCATCACACTATCTATGTCTGACTTAAGGAACCCAAAACATACTATGAGACTTCAGGAAAGGCATGTGTCTGCAAGGCGGCTGATGTTTCTGGTGATGGAGGAAAGCTGCCTGGGCTGGCTAAAAGGCAAATTCACTCCAGTTGAAAGTGAAGTACATTTGAACCCTAATGGAACTGTCCAGAAATTGTAGATATTCATCTTAACTTTAGAAAGAATGGCCCCAAGAAAGTAACTAGAGCCTCGGGGCTTGTGAAGCACCTGGATGGGCCGAAAAAGCCAAGTATACAGCTATAGATTTGGCCTTGAGTAGCCGCAGCAGGGGTTCAACAAGGATAAATGTAGATACAGCACATCACATCAAGAGCTGAGGGCTAGAGCTGTCAGCAGCCGTAGGGCCTTGACTAACAGGTACACAGTCGTGGATTTCCTCTCCAGCACTTATGAACACACGAGCCCAGAACACAATTTAATCTAAAGGATAACTCAAAACTCCTCCTAAAATAAGTTTGCTATGCTTCTTACTTTTGGTGAGTCTGGCAGTTAAAACGGAAGGAAAGGAAATAACCATAACCAAGCCATATTTTTTCTTTTAAGGGCCGGCCTCACTGTAGGTCTCTGGCTAACCTTGAACTTGCCTTCTGCCTCTGTCTTCCAAGCCCCAGGATTATGTGGACACCATCAGGCCCAGCCCCATGGTCACCTCTTTATTTTCCAATTTCACCGATCGCCTTGGTGATCTCCTGACTTAGTAGCCAGTAAGTAGCTTGGATGACTGACTGGCACAAGTCAGTCTTCTTAGCTTCTCTACCTCCAATGAAAGTAAAATCATGTACTGCTCTCACATGAGCCAAGTCCTCTTGTAGTACAATCATCTCAAAAAAGCAGTTATTACTTATTTTGCTAATATAATAGCATGGTTGGTTGTACTGGCAGCTTTCCTCGGCACCCAAACCTACTGAGGATAAAGGCGAGTCACAGCAGCAGGATTAACTCTGACCTCCACCTTTGACAGTCTAAATCCCCAGCAATTTAGGTGTAACACAAAACTACATTGCGGTTCCAGGGCTTAGAAAACTAGCCTAAGGTAAGGCAAAAAAGCAGTTTCTCTCGGGTTCTCTCTTGCCTTCCTGTCTCTCACTCACTTTCCCTTAAGGCCTACTATTACAACTTGAATTCTCTCCCTCACGTCCCCAGGTGGGTAATAACAATTAAAGCCCTTTTCCTCAAAGCCAGCCATAAAAGCTAAAAATAGTCCTCTAATACCCCCACTACACAGGTTCTGTGTAAGAGCTATGTGTACAGAAATTCTTACACCCTACCACTACAACTGAAGAATGGGGAAGAATCTGGCCAGACAGGCCTTGTAGGTCTCCCTTCTAGTCCGCTGCTATCAGACTGCTACATGCCCTTCTTCTTCACTGTATTTGAACACAGTTGACAAGCTTCATCCATCCTATGACTAAAAATGGGGCAGTTAACTCTGGGTGACAATCTGAATGAAGGCTTCCATGTCACATGAAACTCCCACCAAATAATTGTGGTTTTCTTCTGGTTAATCTGTACACTGCCAGTTCAATTCAATGAGGTTTGAAAGGTAAAGTCTAGACTCCATAGTAGATATATCAATGTAAATGTAAATGGGAAAACCTGGGGTTTGACACTAACTGGCTTGAACTTTGAGAGGATGATGAAGTGATGGAACATGCTTCCACCTCTAAATGCTACCCAGTTCCCACACAGTGGCATGACTGTCTAAAGAATGCACTTTGGGCCGGGCGGTGGTGGCGCACGCCTTTAATCCCAGCACTTGGGAGGCAGAGGCAGGCGGATCTTAGCGAGTTCGAGGCCAGCCTGGTCTACAAAGCGAGTCCAGGACAGCCAGAGCTGTTAAACAGAGAAACCTTGTCTCGAAAAACCAAAAAAAAAAAAAAAAAAAAAAAAAAAAGAATGCACTTTGGGGGCTGGAGAGATGGCTCGGCGGTTAAGAGCACTGACTGTTCTTCCAAAGGACCTGAGTTCAAATGCCAGCACCCACATGGCAGTTCACAGCTGTCTGTAATTGCTGGGCGTGGTGGCCCACGCCTTTAATCCCAGCACTCCGGAGGCAGAGGCAGGTGGATCTCTGTGAGTTCAAGGCCAGCCTGGTCGACAAAGTGAGTTCAGAACAGCCAGGGCTACACAGAGAAACCCTGTCTCAAAAGAAAAAGTAAAAAGCAGATTTCTCCGTGGAAGTCTCTACATTCCAAAAACCTTTTGACAAGACATGACATAAACAATGGCCACTATTACTAGTTGCAAAGAAACAATTTTTTTTTGGGGGGGGGCACAGGATCTTTTTTGTAGACCATGGAGACCTCAAACTTGCTTCCAGCGAAAAGTCATATGACCTTGAGCTCCTGCCCCCCCCCTCACCAGGCCTGGCTTTATGCAGCGCTGTACTATCGGCTATGTATACTACTCCACCAACTGAGCTACAACAACCTTCCAGATGTTTCACCCCAGAAGCACTGAATGAACATAATATCAGATTTTTCAGAATGTTATCTAGTCAGTGTAGTTAGAAACATAACTCCTGAAGTCAGACAAACCTGAGGTTGAAGTCTTGCTCACAGGTGAAATTCACATGAGCCCAAATTTCCACATCTGAAAAGGAAGCCTGTCTCATGGAGTTGCCAAAAGATGTAAACAGGATACGTGAAGTGCTTAGACACAGAAGCGTCAAGAACTGTGCAAAATAATTTTTGTTTGCTATTGCATCTTCATATCTGTCCGCTGGAGTGTACAAGGCTTACCTTCCTTCAATGAAAAATATGAACATTGTGCCAAGTGTGGTGGCGCACGCCTTTAATACCAGCGCTCAGGAGGTAGAGGCAGGTGGATCTCTGTGAGTTCAAGGCCAGTCTGGCCTACAAATCCAGTCCAGGATAGCCAGGGCTACACAGAGAAACCCTGTCTCAAAAAAACAAAAACCAAAAAAACCCACTTCTGTAACCCTTGGCTCTGCCCAACACAACAACTTCAACAGCCACTTAAGGAACATAAATGCCTCATTAAATACGATACGTCATTATTCACAATGTAAAGGAAAGTCTGCAAAATAATCCTCAATGCAGCAGCTTTGGGATAAGTTTAGAAAGCAATCTAAAAGTCTATTAAGGAGAGAGTGTATAAAGTCCAATATTCCATATGATGAAAATCACTTTAAATTTAGAGAAACGGTGCAGCCCTTGAGTGCCATGACCAAAGTCCTAGGTTCCATCCCCAGCACTGAAGAAATGAATGAAAGAAAAAGTGATTTTAAAATCCTCCACACCTGCCGGCCTTTAATCCCAGCACTCAGCGAAGCAGAGGCAGGTGGATCTCTGTGAGTTCAAGGCTACCCTGGTCTACAGGTCTACAGAGCAGTCCTTCCAGGACAGCCAGGGTTCTGTTACGCAGAGAAAGCCTGTCTCAAAACAAACAAACAAACACACAACAACAAACAAACAGAAACTAAATGTTAAAAAAAAAAGATTATTGTGTGAGGCTGTGGTAGTACACGTTTACTCTCATCACTTGGGGGGCAGAGGCAAGTGAAGTGGATCTCTGTTCGAGTTTGGGGACAGCCTGGCATACACACTGAGTTTTAGGTCAATCAGAACTACATAGTGAGACCCTGTTGTTATTTTAAAAGACTATTGCCCAGTATGGTGCAGGATGTTCTTGAGCCAAAAGGTTCTTGAGTTCAAGGCCAGGCTGAGCACAGAGAAACCATAGCTGGGAAAGAGACACAGAAATTATTGATCTTCTGAAGTTTCCCAAAAGGCACCGGTAGCCTGATTTAGCAATGGGAATCACACAGTCTAGAAATTAGTTGATGTGTTCTGTCTTTATTCTGTTCCTCACTCAGACACTTCATTTCACTGACTTTCAGTTTTTCTCACCTAAACAGAGCTGGCATCTGCCTTGCAGCACGACATGAAATAATGAAGGAAAAAGAAAAGTTATGCAAACAGTCCTAGACTTGGCTTTTGCATAATCAGTCAAGAAGTCGGGCAAAGGCACTTGAAGAAAATGCAGAGTCTGCACCTTTTGCATTTTATCCACAAGAAAGAAAGCCCACAATATGGAAAAAAAATATCAACACAACAAGAGATGAAACCCCTTTCTTCCTCTTACCATCCACGTGGCCGCCTCCTATGCTTTCTATATTTAGTACAGAGTGCAGAGAGACGTCAGACCACCACTTTTGATGGGCTGCCTTTGGGACTCCCTGTGACCTTGGGATCTCCACCTTTCATCTTGCCAATCTCCCGCGCTGGGCCGCGCCACACCTACCCAAATACACATTCTTCTGCAGCGGGGCAAGCAGAAAACACTTTTACATTTTTACAGTCTGAAAACACTGTAAAAATGATAATGCAATGTTGTTGGTGCTGGAACGATCCGTTTGCTTCCCAATATTAAGAGGAAGACTGTGGATCCTTGGAGCCCATTCTGCAGAAAGCAGGAGTCCGAAGCCTCAGGCAGGTACAACTCTGCAACTTACTTCCAAACGCAAGGTCCCTGCCTCGAGATCCCATTAGAAGACCAGCAGAGGAAGGAAGCCCCAAGCTGCAGGCTGCCAGTGCGACGGGTCAGACCCACCGCTCACACCCTCCCAGCAAGAGTAGACGCACCAAGCCCCCACGGTGTGTGTTCACACCCCGCATGTCCCCCCACTCAGGCCCGCCGCAACGCCCCACCTATCTTGAAGGCTATGTTGTCATCGTCCTTGTCCCTGAAGGTAGTCAGCATGGACACGAAGAGCACCCCGTAGGAGTTCTGGATGCCAAACACCGACCCGTTGCACCACATGGCCGCCAGCATCACCAGCCAGCCCCAGCCGCCCTCGGGAGGTACGGGGGGGCTCTTCGCCCGTTGACCTCGCCAGCTCCACCTCCACTTTCTCGGCGGCCACGTCGGGGCCGTCCGAGGGTCCCGGGCAGGGCAGCGCGGCGTCATCGGTGGGCGCGGGCCCCGGCGGCTGCGGCTCGCTCATCTCCTCCCGCTCGGCGGCGACGGGCTCCTCCTGGGATGGCACCATGGCCCGAGGCGGCCACGTCGGGCGCCGGGAGAGCTCTCGGGGCGCAAGGTCCGGGTGGCTAGCAGTGGCTGAGAGCCGCGGAGGCAGAGGAGAGCGGCCGCGGTGACGGCTCTAAAGCCGCGGGTGGGCGAGAACTACAGGAGGACTAGACGCAGCCGCGGCCCCTCACGCCGGACTAAGTCTGGTCCCAAGCGGCGGCTTCTTAAAAGAGCCCCTCCCGCCCTCCGGCATCCGCTGGGGGCGTGGCCAGGGGAGGGCCCTACCCCCCCCCTGAGTCCACAGATGATTGGTCCTCGGCGAGCGGGGGCTCCGCCCAGTGGCCCCTCCTGCGGTGGGGTCCAGTGACTGCCCCGCGCGTGCTCGCAGTTGCGGCGCGCGGCCAAATTAGCTACCCGGTGTCTCTCCGCAGGCGGAGGTCACCTCCTCTCAGTATTAACCTTAGAAATTCTGGGGAGCGTCTCCTCCTACGTGTGACCTGCGAGGGTGATCGATCCAGCTGGCTGCCCTGGGTCGTTAGCCTCACTGGAACAGAGAGTCACAACTGACGCACTGTAGATTTTTTTTATGCTTGTTGTCCTTTTTGTGCTAATTATAATATAGAAGATTCCTTATGCCGCATACCTACTTAAAAGGAAGGCAATGCAAGGATCATAGGCCTTGTTTACTTCAGTTCCGTTCTCTTCCGTGAACATACAGCTTGTTTTGAATGCTAGGCACACTGAAGATGCTCACTTTGTTTTTTTGTTTGTTTGTTATGTTTTGTTTTTTCGAGACAGGGTTTCTCTGTGTAGCCCTGGCTGTCCTGGACTCACTCTGTAGACCAGGCTGGCCTCGAACTCACAGAGATCTGTCTACCTCTGCTTCCCGAGTGCTGGGACTAAAGGCGTGTGCCACCACAACTGGCTGATGCTCACTTTCGAAGACAGACTGTGAATCTAAATTTTTCGACTAACAAACATTTTTGACGGACAGCTAGAACGAACGAATTTTCAGCTACACAAGCTGTTCTCACGCTAAACAAAGAACTAGCACTTATATCAACTCCTCTACACCCCTCAAGCAAGGCATGCCGATATATTCTCTTTATTTCTCACATCTTTAGATAACTCACTCCACACAAAATCAAAACATGCTAGTTACTTAGTGCCCTACCAGTGTGATGGGTTACAACAGTAATTTTATGCTCCTCTCAGTACTAAACTAGTAAGTTAAAAAAGTACTAAGATACAAAGTGGTGTGCAATGGTGTTAAAATACAGGGACATCACAAGTAGAATAGGGCCAGGAACTGTTATTCGTAATACTAAAGAATAATGTCTATGTATATATCGGGGTGATGGTGGCGCACACCTTTAATTTCAGCACTCAGGAGGTAGACGAGGGCAGATCTCTGGGTTCTAGACTGGCCTGGTCTACCAAGTGAATTCTAGGACAGCCAGGGCTACACAGAAAAACCCTGTCCCTAAAAACCAAAAGGGATATATATATATATATTGTCTACAGAAAGTAAGTCTGAGCTGAGCTTAACCATATGATTTCAATGGACAAAGAAAGGCAAACAGCAGCCGGGCGTGGTGGCGCACGCCTTTAATTCCAGCACTTGGGAGGCAGAGGCAGGCGGATCACTGTGAGTTCGAGGCCAGCCTGGTCTACAAAGTGAGTCCAGGACAGCCAGGGCTACACAGAGAAACCCTGTCTCGAAAAACCAAAAAAAAAAAAAAAAAAAAAAGAAAGGCAAACAGCATTCCAGTCAGAGAAAAAGAGAAGAAACCAAGGAAAATGGGGTGTTCTTAAGAATCTAGGAATATAGCTCAAGTGTGGGGTGCTTTAGAGATTAAGTTAAAATGGCACAATAGCTTGGATCGTAATATCCCTCAAATGGCTGTTTTGGTGTCTTAGTCACTCTGCTATTGCTGTGAAGAGACACAATGACCAAGGTAGCTCTTCGAAAAGAAAGCATTTAATTGGGGGCTGGCTTACAGTTTCAGAGGTTTAGTCCATTATCATCATGGCAGGGAGCATGGTGGCACCAGCAGTAGCTGAGAGCTACATCCTGATCAGCAGGCCCAGAAACAGAGCCTGGGTCTGTCACTGGCTTTGGAAACCTCAAAGCCTGTCCCATGTGTGACACACTTCCTCCAAGACCACACCTCCTAATCCTTTCAAATATATGAGCCTATGGGGGCTATTCTCATTCAAACCAACACTTTCCACTCCCTGGCCTCCATAGGCTTGTAGCCATAGCACAGTGCAAAAATGCATTCAGTCCAACTTCAAAAAGTCCCGTAATCTACCACAGTCTCACCACTGTTTAAAAGTCCAAAGTCTCTTCTGAGACTCATGGCAATCTCTTAACTGTAACCCCTGTAAAATCAAAATCAAAGATCAGATTGCATACTTTCAACACACAATGGCACAAAATATACATTACCATCCCAAAAGGGAAGAAAAAGAGCCTGGTGAGGAAATACTGGGCCAAAGTAAGACTGAAGTCCAGCAGGAGAGACTCCAAATTCTGCATCTCCATGTCTGATGTCAAAGGACTTTTCATACCAACACACTCCTCTCTCTTGGGCTGGTTCCATTCTGGTCTGCAGCTCTCCTTGGCAGGCATCCCACAAGTCTGGCATCTCCAACATCTTGAGGTCTCCAACACAATCCGGGCTTCACCTTCACAACTTCATGCAATGGCCTCTCTCTGACTCCATGCAATGATACCCCTGACACACGTCTGGCCTCAGTGGCTTTCCTTAGCCCCAGAAGGAGATTCCACACACACACCCTTTTTTTATATTCTTGACTCTAAAGCCAGAACCATGTGGCCAAAGCTGCCAAGTTCTGCTGCTTGCTGGACCCTCTCCTTCACTTACATTTGCATCAGCTTTCTGTTGTCGATCATTTCCTTTACCACTGAACTTTACTTTTTTCCTTTAATTTCTACTGGAAGCCAAAGTAGGTGGGATCTTGCTCTGAGGTCACCACCCCTTTAATTCCATTTAGCATCGGATTTTGTTTTAACTTTTTACCTCCTTGAACACAGGACCTAGCCCCATTATGATCCCTGGTGCTCCTCTGTTGATGCAGTTAATTCAAAATTCTTCAATTTAGCCTCAGACAGATTTTTAGAACAACAGCAAAAACAACAACAAAAAAAAAACAGTCACATCCTTTGCCAAAATATCACATGAATGGTCTCTAAACCACTTACTAATATTCTTCCCCACTGAAATTTCTTGAGCTGGGCCCCAACAGTTCAAATCACTCTCAGCACTGTGTTCCATACTCACACTATTATGGACCATTAAGTCCTGCTTAAAACATCCAACCACTTTTCTAATCCAAAGTTGCAAAGTCAATATTCCTTCATCAATGTCAGGCCTGCCACAAGCAATACTCTACTCGTGGTGCCAACTACTTTCTTAGTCACTATTCTATTGCTGTGAAGAGACACCATGACCTAAGTAACTCTTATAAAAGAAAGCACTTAATGGGGGGCTCACTTACACTCTGAGGCTTAGCCCATTATCATCATGATACAGAGCATGGTGGCCCATAAGCAGACAGGGTGCTGGAGTAGTAGCTGACAGCTATACCCTGATAAACATTTCCAGAAACAGACTGGGACTGGCATCAGTTTTTGAAACCTCAAAGCCCACCCCCAATGACTTACCTACTCCAACAAGGCCACACCTCCTAATCCTTCTAATCCTTTCAAACAGTTCTACTCCCTGAACCAATCATTCAAATACATGAGCCTATAAGTGCCATTCTTATTCAAATTACTACATTTAGTGAGGGTTTAACCTCACTAAGAATTACTGATGTTGCTGGGCATGGTGGCTCATGCCTTTAATCCCAGCACTCTGGGGGGGCAGAGGCAGGTGGATCTCTGTGAGTTCAAGGCAGCCTGGTTGACAAAGAGAGTGCAGGACAGCCAGGGACGTTACACAGAGAAATCCTGTCTCAAAACAACAACAACAAAAAGCTGGGCATTGGTGGCGCACGCCTTAAATCCCAGCACTTGGGAGGCAGAGGCAGGTGGATCTCTGTGAGTTCGAGGCCAGCCTGGTCTACAAAGTGAGTCCAGGACAGCCAGGCTGTTACACAGAAATACCCTGTCTCGAAAAATCAAAAAAAAGAATTAGTGATGCTGTTGGGAAGTGGTACAAATGTTAAAAGGTAGGGAGTAAGGAGAGTTTAGATTAATATAAATTAGATTTAGTAAATATCTAGGGGTTTCTGATACAGTCTCTTAATCCAGGGCATGAGGATCAGCTTGGCTGTGGGCTATTAGCTTATCAGTTTATGGACTAAAAACAAGGATGAAGTCAGGTGAAATGAGGGGAGTGGGCTTCTGCTTCACTTCCTGCCTCCAGGTTTCTGCCTTGATCTCCTGCCCCGACTTCCCTTCATGAACTGTAAGCTGTAAACTGAAGTAAAAAACTCTTTCCTTCCCAAGTTGTTTTTTGTCACAGGGAAGACTGTATGGCCCTGGCTGGCCTCCTCTCTAGCTCTTTCAGGACCATAAGGTACATGGAGTTCTTCTGTCACTTGCCTTGCCAGACACAAAAGCACCGGACCATCCAACCATGGACTGACACTTAACAGAACTCCACAAAGAACAAAAAAAAAAAATTTTTTTTTAATAAAACAAGCACACAGAATGGGCTGGAAATGTAGTGTATCTGCTTTACTTATGTGACACTCTAGGTTCAAGCAAAACAAAACAAAATGCACAGAGTTCTTAAACACTGGTTTTCACAAAAGATAAATGTGGTATTTTGTGCAAAAAAAAAAATCCTTACTTCAGAAAAAAAAGACTGTTTGGTTTTTACTTCCTTGGTCTCTTTCCAAAGTCCTCTCAACCTGCCCATCTTCTAGAAAACCCTCCTCAGCTTCCCAAAGTCCAAACTAAAACTTTGAGGGCCCTCCTTCATATACCTCTCTTCTACCTCCCCAATATACAATCCTATCAACACTAACTCTAGAAGACCGTTCAACAGGGGGCTCCTTGTTCTCCGTTCTAAAAACTGGTTCCCTGATGAGTCCTTTTCTGGTGGACAATCATGCTCTGCTAACTAGCCTTGCTGCCAGCAAACTGTGTCTGTCTCTAAAATGACCCCATGCTATACTACGAAGGCGTCTCCCAAAGTTTGTATGTTTTCAACCCCATTCTTTGTTCAAGAGATGGGACCTTCAAGGAATGGTTAGATTGTGACGGCTCAACCTTAACCAGTGGGCTTATGCCGATTGTGGGAGGGGGTTCCTGATAATAGGATGAATCATGCCCCCCCCATCTCTTAGGTGATGCAAGGATAAACAGGTGCTACCTTGCTTTTCTGTCCTCTACCATGGGGGGAAGCAACAATAAGACTGACATTAGATGCCAGCTCCCCAGTCTTGGTTTTCCTGACTTCCAAGTTTGTGACTACATTTCTGATCTTTCCAGGTAAGTATGCTTTGCTTTTATAGAAGAATGAAAACATCAAGTATCCTCCTTTTCTCTATTTCTGAATAATGAAACTTCCTTTTTCCAATGTGGGGGTTGAACCTAGGGCCTAACACATTCTAGGCAAGTGCTAAGCTATATTCCCAGCCTTTTTAAAGGGCTTTTTTTATTGTGAAGCAGGATCTTGATAAGTGTCTTAATCAGTGTTCTATCATGTGAAGGGACACCATGATCACAGCAACTCTTAAAAAGGAAAGAATTTAATTGGGGCTGACTTACAGTTTCAGAGATTTAGTCCATGTCATGGCAGGGAGCATGCAGGCAGATGTGGTGCTGGAAAATTAGTTGAGAGTTTTACATCTGGATCTGTAAGCAGCAGAAAGAGAGAGACACTGGGCCTAGCTTGAGCTTTTGAAACCTCTGCTCCATGATACACTTCCTCTAACAAGGCCACACTTACCCCAACTAGGCCACACCTCCTAATTCCTCTCAAATAGTATCACTTCCTGGTGACCAAGTATTCAAATCTATGAGTCTATGGGGACCAGTATCATTTCAAACCACCTTGAACTTTCAATTCTTTTGACTCAGACTCCCAAGTAGTTGAAATGGCCTGTACCATCAAACCTGACTTAAATAATGAAATCTTCATCTTGGAAGTTCAACTTTAAAAAGGAATTCCTCACCCTGAATAATTCATGCATCCTTTCTTCTAGGCTTCCATACTTCTTTTTATAGAAACATTCTATTAGTAGAGTGGCATTCAGTCTCCTTAATAAGAGCAGGAAGAGGTAGAGCAGATCATCTCAAAAAATTTTAAAGTGTAAATCCATGACAATTACCTGACCAAACAAACTGAATGGAATTCAAGAATAATTTGAAGAACCTCAAGGTTGCAACAGAAATGTAGTTCAACAGTGGTATACATGTTTACCATGTGCCAAGCTCTGAATTATATCCCTAGTGTTAAAAAAGAAATCAATACCAAGCATGACGGCACAGGCCTTTAAGCCCAGCACTCAGGAGGCAGAGGCAGGCAGATCTCTGTGAGTTTAAGGCCAGCCTGGTCTACCTAGTAAGTTCCAGGTCAGCCAGGGCTACATAGAGAGATCCTGTCCCAAACAAAAGAAGACAAAAAGAGAGAGAAAAAATGTCTATATACAAAGATAACATATGCATATTTATATGACACTGAAGAGAATCCACATTTTCAGATGGAATATTCTCAATAGTTTCAACAAGTGTTCTTTTGTTTTGTTTTTATTTTGAGACGGGATCACACTATGTAGTTCTGGATGGCTTGGAACTCACTATGTAGAGTGGGGTGCTATCAAACTCACAGAGCTCTGCCTGTCTCTGCTTCCCAAGTAATGTAATTAAAGGTACACACTACACAGAGCAGATGTGTTTATTTATAATTACAAGAGTGACCCAATCAGGTTACAGCAGATAACATAAAAAGCAACAGAGGTAAGCTGTTTATTATAGAACCATTCAAGTATCCTCATTTAACCTTTTTAAAAAAACTATTGTGTATTCATGAGAAATACAGCAGCCATTTTGCAAATAACCTTGTAAGGAACATCCTTTATAAAACAGTATAGTATCACTACAAAAATTGACTCTTGATTCCAAATTAAAATTACTGTATTCCAATTACTGAGAGAAACATGAAGAAGCCTGATAGGTTGAAATGGTAGCTCAGTTGGTACATAGCTTTCGTATCAAGCATATGACTCAATTCCCAGCACTGCACAGAAGGATGTAATGGTGCATGCCTGTAATCCCGGCACTTGGGATGTAGAGTTCAAGGTTATCCTCCAATACACTAGAAGTTCAAGGCCAGCCTGGGATACATGAGACACTGTTAGGGGTGGGATCTGCAAAGTTAAGGATGTTCTAATTGAGCATAGTGAGGAACACCTGAAATCTCGAAAGTTGAAGGCAGAAGTAGGAAGACCAGGAGTGGGAGGCTAGCCTGGGCTACATTGAAAGAACATCTCCAAAAACAAAAGACGAGGGGGCCAAGTGCAGCAGGAACCACTTATTAAATAGCAACTGAGCTGCAGGCCATCTCAAAGGTCCTTGTTCTCAAATCTGTAATCAGCAAACACACCTATCTACCAATTTCCACATAGTATGAACCCTGCAGGTGTTATAAACCCACAAGGCTACTGTGTTTCCTCCCAGTCTTCTTTTCTGTGAATATTTACTTTTGATTTCCCTTTTTTTTTCTACAGCTTTTCTATGCACTTGAAAAAAGTAGGATTCTACTTTTACAGACTTGATTGTGTGCCCACACATGGCAAATTCATTATGTTGGAAATCAAGTCACCAGTACCTTAGATTGTAAAAGTATTTGAAGGGAAGGCCTTTGAAGAGACAAGTTAAAATGAGGTTCTTGAGGTAATAATACAGGAAGACGGATATCTGTATAAACAGAAGCAATTAGGACATACAGAGAGAGACCAGGAAATGAGTACAGGAAGCAGGTAGATATCTACAAACCTCTATCTTGGCCTTTCAACCTCCAGAATTGTGGGAAAATACTTTTCTATTATTTGAGCCACTCAATCTGTGGAATTTTGTTATAGCAGCTTGAGTAAGCTAATACACATTCTGGACGACTAGTTTTCACTGTCAGCTTGACTGAGTTTAGAGCCAAACAGGAGACATGTATGGAACTGACTTCAAGGGTGTCCCCAGAATGGCTTAACTGAGGAGAGAAGATGCCCCCTGGCTGTGGGCAGTACCATCTCACGGGCTGGAGCCTCTGACTAAATAAACAGTGTAGAGGAATTTTTTTTTTTTTTTGGTTTTTCGAGACAGGGTTTCTCTGAATATCTCTGGCTGTCCTGGACTCGCTTTGTAGACCAGGCTGGCCTCGAACTCACAAAGATCCGCCTGCCTCTGCCTCCCAAGTGCTGGGATTAAAGGCGTGCGCCACCACCGCCCAGCAGTGTAGAGGAATTTTAATTCAGAACATGGCTGCTCTGGCAAGAGATCACATCCAAAAAGCTTGTAGGTCTGTGTGATCCAGCTGGAATTCAGACACACCTTCAATCCCAGGAGACAGAGTCCAGAAGATCTCTGAATTCAAGGCCAGCCTGGTTTCATCAAGTTTCAGGTAAGGAAAAGTTTAGGTATGGGTGTGGCGGTACATGCCTTTAATCCCAGCACTCAGGAGACAGAGGCATGCAGATCTCTGAATTCTAGTCAGTTTGGTTGAGTCAGTCAGTTGAGAATCAGTGCAGTGAAGTTCAGTTTGTGGCAGTTCAGTTTGTGGAATTCAGAGGCAGTTTTACTGGGAGAGTTTTACAAAGGCAGATTGAAGAGAGACCAAACTAGACACAGGTGAAGACAGACGAGCCACAGAATAAGAAGTCAGAAGATTAAAACAGATTGCTAGAGTTAGTTTGAGGGCAAGCAGAGTAATCCAGTCAGAGGCCAAGAGAGAAACCAGATTGAATCAGTCAGCTTGGAGAGGAGTTTGAACCAGAACAGCTGTGTTGAACCAACCAACCAGAGTTCAGAAAGAACTAGAAAGGGTGAGTTTATTCAGCAATAAGTCTCAGAGACTGAAAGCATTCTTGCCCTAGATTAGATTGTGTGGAGGCTAGAAGACGGAGGCAAAATTGTCCAAGGTGACAATTACATCAAGCAAGTAAAAGTTACTGTTACAAAACAGTGTTAGAGAAAGCAATCTGGGTGGGGTGCACTTTTGTTTTTTGTTTTTTGGGGTTTTTTGTTTGTTTGTTGTTTGTTTCGTTTTTGTTTTTCAAGACAAGGTTTCTCTGTGTAACAGCTCTGGCTATCCTGGACTCTCTTTGTAGACCAGGCTGGCCTTGAACTCACAGAGATACACCTGCCTCTGCCTCCCAGGTGCTGGGATTAAAGGTGTGCACCACCACACCTAGCCCTGAGTGCACTTTTCTTTCAGGACTGTAAAGGTACCAGCAGTACCGAACACGCTCACCACAGGGACTCTGCCACGCCTTCCACACCATGATGAATTATGCACACTCAAATTATGAGCCAAATGAATCTCTGCTGCTCTTAGATTGCTTCTTGTAAATTAGACGTAACAACTAGAAAATAACCAAGTCAGGTAGTCATGTTGCACACCTCTAATCCCAGCACTGGGGAGGCAGAGGCAGGAAGATCTCTGAGTTTGAGGCCCACCTAGTCTACAGGGTGAGTTACAGGACAGCCAGGGATATATAGAGAAATCCTGTCTTCAAAAACCAGAAAGAAGCCGGGCGTGGTGGCACACGCCTTTAATCCCAACACTTGGGAGGCAGAGGCAGGCGGATCTCTGTGAGTTCGAGGCCAGCCTGGTCTACAAAGCAAGTCCAGGACAGCCAGGGCTGTTACACAGAGAAACCCTGTCTAAAAAAACCAAAAAAAAAAAAAAAAAAAAAGAAAACAAAAACCAGAAAGAGGAGGAGGAAGAAGAAAGAAAAAAGAAAGTAACTACTCTAACATGTTCACTAACAATAGTAATTTTGTGTTCTTCATTTAACTCATTTCATAATTTCTCTTGCTATTAAATATTCTTCAAAAACACCTTGCTAGAGTCAGAATGATCTCAACAACAGAGAAGTTGCCTAGCTAGCATGTACAAGGCCCTGGATTTAATTCTCAGCAAATCAATTTTTTTCTTTTTTACTCAGAAGCAATCTGCTGTAGAGATGGACTACAATTTAATCATGTTCCTATTTTGAGAATATAAATTACTCTGAATCTTCATTATTATGAATACTATTACAACAGTTGTCCTTTCAAATCTTTTCATTTCCGATCATCTCTTGGGGCAATGTTCCAGAGGTGAGACTGTTAATGAATGAAAAATATATGAATTATTTTGTGTGAGTTTTTGCTTTTTTGCTTGAGTCTTGTTTTCTGTCACACATTTGAATATTTTACGTGCTGGTGCTCTAGCATCACACCCTAGGCCTACAAATGAGCTACTTAAAAAAAATGTCTCTGCGAGAGTGCATGTGTGTGTGCGTGTGTGTGTGTCTATATATATATATATATATATATATATATATATATATATATGTATGTGTGTGAGTATACGTGTGTGTGTCTATGAGTGCATATGTGTGTGAGTATGTGTGTATGTGTATTGTGAGCATACGTGTGTATGTGTCTGTGAGTGCATGTGTGTGCAACATATCTGTGAGCACACGCCATGGCACCTCTGTGGAGTTGAGAGGACAACTCTTTTGGAGTCAGTGTTCACTGTCCACTTATTCTTAGCAGCATCTCTTTTGTTTCTGCCACTTTGTTATGTACTCCGACCTGTGCAACACCATCTGGTCTGTGGGCTCCAGGGATTTGAACTCAGGTCTTCAGGCTTGCAACGAAAGCACTTGACCCAGCAAACCATCTCTCCTGATACTCTTCTTAAGATTTCTTACAGTTTTTAGTACATTATTATTTATTTTGAGGAGTGGGGTGAACACATACCATGGCATGCATGTGGCGGATACAGAACAACTGAGGGAGTTGGCTCTCTTTCTATCTTGGGGGTCCAGGAATCGAACTCAGATCATCAGGTTTGGCAACAAGTGCCTTTGCTCACTGAACTGTCTTGCCACTCTACTCCCTAAATTATCTTCTTGACATTCATTCTCTACATTCTCCAACAGAAAAAAAAAAAAAAACATTTTTTTTTTGAGTTTTGATACATCATCTTGCTATGTTCTCCAGGCTCTGGGATCTTCTTGGTTCTGCCTCCTGAATGTGAAGTTTACAGGCATGTATTGTGGAGCCTGACTGACTCCATCTTGAAAAACAGATTCTATTTTGCATTAGACTTGACTAAGAGTTGACCTCCAGGAAAAACAACAAAATATACCCCACCTTGCATTCCAGGGGTGTTCCCTAGTCATATTCAGACAGCTCACTCTGAGAAAGCACCCAAAAAGTCTAAACAAACTCTCTGTGGTCAAGCTGACTGATAAATGGCCTGGCAACAGCAATGAGCCAATTAGGGATAGACCGGTTTGTCTCTCCAAATGTCATCCAATCTTGTGCTAGAAACCCCTTTCTTTGTTTAAACCCCTATAAAAACCCTATAAATTTTTAGTTCGGGGCTCTCAACTCAAACCACTGCGTCGGTGAGCATTGGGAGTCCAAGCTCAAGCTTGAATAAGCAACCCCCACGTTTTTACATCAGAGTTGACTCTGGGTGGTCTTTGGGGTGTCAAGAACCGGGCAGAACAGTGCTAACCCAACTGGCCTTGGAGAAATTAATTTGCGTGTGTGTGTGTGTGTGTGTGTGTGTGTGTGTGTGTGTGTGTGTTTGAGACAGGCTTTCAGTACCCAGACTGGTCTTGAACTCTCCATGTAACACCAAAAGTTACCTTGAACTTCTGATCCTCCTGTCTCTACCTCTGGAGTACTGTAGGTATATGGCATATATCCAGTTTATTTGGTGCTGGAGATCAGGCAAACCCTGGCCAAGCGAACTATACTACCCTCCTAGGAGTGTTTTAATTTATAAGTAGACCAGACTTGATGCTTCAGCTGGCAGTCTCCTTTGATGGTGACAGAAGAGGCCTGGGGACTCCACCAGCCTGCTCGAGGTCCTGCTTGGATCATACAAACTTATATAAGGGACATTCTGGTCCTTACATAGCAGTGGGAAGTGCAGGATGAGGTGTAAGCCTTCAAAGTCTGACACCATCAGAGTGATCTTAGAGATGCCCCTAGTGAGGGTTTGGCAGCCTCGCTGGGCACTCTCTGAGGCTGCTTGTCGTTATGTGATCACTGAACAAGATTCAACAGTTTCTTGCCGAGGTGGGCTTGGTAAGGGGACAGCCCATTGAATTTACTTCAGCTCAGTGGTGACTCTAATCCAGGCTTGCCACTCAGCAAGAGTAGCTAATACCAGAGAAGAAGCTGAAATGTCACCCAGAAATAGGAGTAAGGGAAACAAAAGCAAAAATCTTGTAGAAATTAAAGTTTCAGTTTAAGGCTATTTATTCACATAGATCTATTCTTCTTAAGATTATTGCCAGGTGTTTGGGGCTCATGTTGTTTTGTTCTCTGTGCTGTTGTCTGTTTCGGGGAATGAGGTTTTTTTTTTTCCTATGAGAACTTCTAACTGGTAATTGCTACTAAGCATCAACGCAATGAAGTTTTATGTAGTTATATGATCCTGCCATGATATCATATTATGTTTTTGAACATCTAAAAAAAAAACCCAAAATACAGTGCTTTGATTATAATTAAGTGATTTTTGTTTTGTTTGCTTGTTTAGGCTTTTCAAGACAGGGTTTCTCTGTGTATCCTGGACTGTCCTGGACTCACTTTGTAGACCATGCTGGCCTTGAACTCACAGAGATCCGCCTGCCTCTGCCTCCCGAGTGCTGGGATTAAAAGCATGCGGCACCACACCTGGCAATTAAGTGATTTTTAAAACTAGTCTGGTATTGCCAGAAAAGTCTGTTTTATGAAATTAAGATTTTTTTAAAAAGATTTATTTATTTATTATGTATACAGTGTTCTATCTGCGTGTATGCCTACAGACCAGAAGAGGATACCAGATCTAATTACAGATGGTTATGAACCAACATGTGATTGCTGGGAATTGAACTCAGGACCTCTGGAAGAGCAGTCAGTGCTCTTAACCTATGAACCATCTCTCCATCTCCAGCCCCCCCCAAATTAAGATTATTACTACAAGCCTTTAACGGGTCTTTTTTTTTTAATCTACTTTATGGCTTAGATTAGATCCAAAATCTCCTATGATTTATTTAGATTCTCTGGTTTAAGTGGATAAACTTTTAACTGTGATCACACATTTACCCATTTTATGTTTCTTTTTGTTTGGTTGGGGTTTTGTTGGCCCATGCGTGCGTGTGAGCGTGTGCATGTGCGTGTGTGTGTGTATGTATGTATGTGGTGTGTGTATGTGTGTGTACATGTATGTGCACACACACACACACACACACACACACACACAGAGGAAGGCCTGAAGTTGATGTCAGATGTCTCCTCCACTCGCTCTCTACTGCAGTCACTGAGTCAAATCTCTCCCCGAACCCAGAGCTTGACAGTTCCAGTGAGTCTAGCTAGCCAACTTGCCCTGGGGATCCCTATCTCTTCCTGGGGTTACAGGTGGCTGCCACATCTCCTGCTTTTATAAGCTTTTAAGAGATTCAAATTCCATACACACATCTGCCCTGCAGGGACTTTATCCTTTGACCCATCCCCGCCCACAACCATGCTTTACACTTCTAGTTGAAACATGGTCAATCCAACAGCTCCCGCCACTTATGTCTGTAAATACTTTGATTTTTATCTAAAATGTCTGCCAGAGCAAAATGCTGTAAACTAGGTCTTTTGCAGTTGACTGACTGCTCCCCCCAGGCTTCCAGAGCCTTGGGCTGTGGGGGCAGCTGTGGTGAACAGGACAGAGACCTCCCCAGGCTCCCTGGATGTCGCACAGCCTGTGTTCTGGCCACCTCCACTCTGGGGAGCCTGACGTGGGTCAGGAGTCTGGTTTTCAGCTCTTTGTGTTCCAGAATTTAATTATTTTCCCTGTACCAGGGCCATTTGGCCTCAGGGGTGTAATTCAATCAAAGCAAATTCACGTGAAACTAATTGAGAGCTTGCATTGCAGTCTTTGAACATAATTTCATGTACTGTCCGGCCAACTTGAATATTTTGGTGGCTTATTCAGGACCTTCCTTTCCCAGAGGGAACTGGCTGTGTGTCTATTACTATCAAGAGGGCTTGAGACCCAAGACCAAGTTAACAAGACTGGAAAATCACAGAAAATGTCTCTTCCCTACGATATTACCATGCACAGACCAGTTCCATCCATAGAAGACAGAAGCTGTAGTGTCACAAGTGTCACGAAAGGAGCCCTGAGGAAAGCCTAGTCACATGCAGGCCTGCAAACCCAGCGCTTGGGGCTGAAGCTGGAGGGTTCTAAGCTCTGGGGGAACCTGAGCTATATAGCAAGACCTCATCTCAGAAGAAGAAAGATGAAAGGAACAAAAGAAAAAGGGAGGGATGCAGAAGGAAGGAGAGACAGAGGGAGGGAGGGAAAGACAGTTTCTGTCAATTGCCATTCTCACATTTATGTGACCATGACCAAGTCACTTGCTTCCATGAGCCTACCTGCTGAGGAGCCCCCAGGGCCCAAAACAATTCTCTTTTTCTCCGTCTAGTTTTAGGGTTTGAGTCTACTATGTCACACGAGCAAGGCCAGGTCCTTTCCATTGCGGCTCGTCCACAGCCCCCCACTTTTTTTTTTCTTTTTAACTGTTTTACTTTGAGAAAGTGATTCCAGGCTGGTCGTCCAGGCTGGCCTTAAACTCACTCTGTAGTTTAGGAAGACTTTGAAATTGTGACCCTCCTGTGCCTCCCAAGTAACTGGGGTGGCAGGCACACACCACTAGGCCCAGCCAATGCCATATCTTTGCTTGGCCTGGATGAGAGTTTATGTATATATATGTATACTTTGAACATATATGTGTGTGTGTGTGTGTGTGTGTGTGTGTGTGTGTGTGTGTGTGTGTTATATGTTCAAGCATCAGCATTTAGTAATACTGGCAGTGTTTATACACAAAATAATGTAGATGCCATCATTACCTGTCCCTGCCATTTAAAGGAGGAGCAGGGAGAACAGATATGGAAACAACATTGAGTTTCTTATTTGTATTTTTCCACAAACCACACTTCTAAACACGAGGCAGAAGGATGCAAAGACAAGATGGAGGCGGGCGTTGTGGCGCAGGCCTTTAATCCCAGAACTCAGGAGGCAGAGGCAGGCGGATCTCTTCGAGTTCAAGACCAGCCTGGTCTACAAAGAGAGTCCAGGACAGCCAGGGCTATGCAGAGAAACCCTGTCTTGGAAAAAAAAAAAAAGACAAGATGGAGGAGAGCACTTATGATTGGAAGGGGTTTATTTCCTCTGAATGTAAAAAGAATGTGGTATGGCTCTAAAGAGGTATGGCTTGTTTTCCCTTTCAATTCACAATATTTCCCTCAGTTCTCTGTTCTCTTTCCTCCCAGCTCCAATCACCCTCAAACCACTGAACTTAAGACACAGAGCCATGGATGGAACTAGAAAAGCTCATCCTGAGTGAGCTAACCCAGACTCAGAAGGATGTACATGGCATCTATTCACTTATAGTCGGATTTTAGCCATATAGTACAGGATAACTATACTACAACCAACGCACCAAAGGGAACATGGAGATAGACTTTTGTTTTGTTTTGTTTTTGTTTGTTTGTTTATTTTCTCTCCCTGTCATTGAGAGACTTTTCCCTGGTGGTGCTGCCTTGTAGGCCCCTAGTGTATGAGGAGGCTCTTGGCCTTCATATGACTGCTGAACTGGGGCGGGGGAATGTTATGTAGGGACACTCCACTCCAGAGGAGTGGGATGGAAAGGTTAGGGGGTAGAGGGTGGGAGGGCGGGACTGGGAAGGGTGGAAAGAGGACACTATAATGGAGATGTAACCTGAAGCAATAAATAAATAAATTAAAAAAAAAAAGACAGAGCCAAGGATGGAAACCAAAGCCCCACTGCTTGCACTCAGGAGTATGATGCAGCCTGTGCTGGAGCACCCAGTATGTTCTGTTCATCTGTCTCTTCAGAATTTAGCACAAATTGGGCATAGTGGCCTACGCTTTAATCCCAGCGCTCAGGAGGTGGAGGCAGGAGGATCTCTGTGGATTCAAGGCCAGCCTGGTCTATACAGTGAGTCCAGGACAGCCAGGGTTGTTACACTGAGAAACTCTGTCTCAAAAAACCAAACAAATGGAGGGGGAATAGGGAGGGGACTGCGATTGAGATGTAACTTGAAGAAATAAAAAATAAAGGAAAAAAATACAAAAAAAAAAAACAAACAAACAAAATGAAGAGAACCTAGCACAGCTTCCCCCTGGCACTTGATGGGAGTTCCGTATATGCGTGGAATTAACAGCTACAGCAGACAACCAACAGAAATCAGATCCAACCGTGAACTCCAGACTTCACAGTCAGCAGAGAGGCCTGGGCAAGGTGTAGATTGAAAACAGGCTCCACGGCAGATTTAAAAACAACAGTAAAAACACAAGATTTTAAAGTCGTTTTCAGAGGGGGTTGGAGGAAATGAGGAAGAGGGAGAAGAGGAGGAAGAAGAAGAAAAGAGGAAGAGGAGGAAAAAGGAGAAGCAGCAACTATCCCTTCCAGGAATAGTGGCAGCATGAATCTATAAACTCAGCACTTGGGAAACTGACCTTGGCTACCTAATGATATGTTATCACAAGAAGATTCTTTGCCACCTACAAAGAAAGAGGAGAGAGGAGGAAGGAAGGAAGAAAAAGGAAAAAAGTAAGGAAGTAGCAGAAAAATATTTCCCTTATTCCCAAGCATACTTGCATGACAACTGATGGTGGGTTGGTTGAGTAAGGCAGTCTGGAAAGATGGCTCAGTGGTTTAGAGCACAGGCAGCTCTGCTAGAGGACCAAGAATTATTTTCTAGCATTCACTTTAGCGACTCACAACTATCTATACATCCAGCTCCAGGGGGTTCCAACATCTTCTTTGGGCACCAGGGGCAGACATGATGCACATACATACAGGCAAAATGCTCATACACATAAAGTACAAATTAATCTCTATTTCAGAGAGTGTGGGAGGCACAGAGGTCCTTGTTCTCACAGATAAGCCCTAGGGGATCCAAGAATGGTAAACACACAGGGTTGTTCCTTCAAAGGAAGGAATCCACAACTTGTTATCTGCCCAGAAGGCTGGGACCGGACATCGTTAATACCTGCTGACCTTTTGTACTATCTGTGTGACCAACCAGAGACCAAACTGACTTCTCCCTCAGAACCTTATCATGGAGCTGTCAATCAAAGAACACATCTTTATGGAAGATGTCACATTGCTTTACAAAGGGTTTCCATGGAGTCACATCTTAAGCTCACCGGCTGTGCAGTGCTCCCTCCAACCCCACCCCACACTCCCTCCACCCCCACCCCACACTCCCTCCACTGATGCCCTGAAGCAGGCAGGAAGGGATGGACCTACCCCTGGCCAGCTGCAGCACTCAGGACAGCAGACCCTGCACCTTGCCTGGGCAGCACAGTAGAGCTGGCCCTGGGGGAATGGGTGTGAGATAGCCAGTTGGTTCCTTGCCGACTGCTGCAGGTAGGAGAGCTGGCCCTACTCCTCACCTGGGCAAAGCAGAAGAGCTAGACCTGGTGGAAAGGGCTCAGGAGAGCTGGAAGGCTGGCCAACTCAGCTGCCCCCCAGGACCAGATCCAGGACATTGAGTTGGCCTGCCCCAACCAACATCTACCTCATCTATGAATTGCTGAAGCATGTGAAGGGTCTGGCCCTGCAGAGCCATGGCTGCAGGATCTCCATGACACCGGGCAACAACAGGATATCCAAGAGGAGTCCAGTGAGGATCCAGTATTGATAGTGTACCAGAAGCCAGAGGCCTTCAACCAGACCAATGACTCATTACAATGAACATTTGCAAGTAAAGCTGTTTGGGCAAAAGAGTACATTGTGGGACACACCATGGTGACACACTGAAGCTTCCATGGGGAGATGTTTTTTTCTTATTTTTTATTTTTATTTTTGTTTTCTTTTGGAGGGGAGGTTGCAAGGGCAGAAAGTGGATATGGAGGGACAGGAAGATGAGTAGAATTGGTGTGCATGATGTGAAATTCACAAAGAATAAGTTTTTTTTAATTACTCCTAATGACATTCTGCTATACTCATAGATCAGTGTCTTGACCATCATCACAGAAGCTTCCTCCTGCACCAGATGGGAACAAATAGAGATCCACAGCCAGATAATATACAGAGTCAGAGACACTGGAACACTCAGCCTTTAGTTTGATGTCTCAATCAAACCCCTCCCCTCAGGGCTCAGAAAACCCTGTGGAAGAGAAGGTAGAAAGAGTGTAAGAGCCAGAGGGGATGGAAAACACCAGGAAACAAGGCCTTCCAAACACAGAAAGGCTGAAGTACAGCTGAAGTCACAGAGATGGAGACAGGAAGCACAGGGCCTGCGCCGTCTGCCCAGGTCCTCTGCATGGATATTATGGCTTGCAGTTTAGTGTTTTTATGGGATTCCTGAGTGTGTGAACCAGTGAGTCTCTGACTGTTGTGCCTTCTCTTGGGCTCTTTTCCTTCTGCTTGTCTTGTTCAACTCTGATAGCACAGTTTTTGTTTTGTTTTTCAAGACAGGGTTTCTCTGTGTATCCCTGGCTGGCCTGGGCTTGCTTTGTAGACTAGGCTGGCCTCGAACTCACAGAGATCCACCTGCCTCTGCCTCCTGAGTGCTGGGATTAAAGGTGTGCGCCACCATGCCAAGCTTATTTTATTCTATCATATTTTTTATTATCATTTAGGAGCCTGTTCTTTTCTTTGTTTTTTTTTAAATTTATTTATTTATTGTATGTACATGGGTGCTCAATCTGCATGTACACCTGCAACCAGAAGAGGGAATCAGATCACATTGTGGATGGTTGTGAGCCACCATGTGGTTGCTGGGAATCAAACTCAGGACCTTTGGAAGAGCGCTAGCCAGTGCTCTTAACCGCTGAGCCATCTCTCCAGCCCACCTGTTCTTTTCTTTTTTTTTTTTTTTGTTTTTGTTTTTTTGAGACAGGGTTTCTCTGTATAACAGCCCTGGCTGTCCTGGACTCACTTTGTAGACCAGGCTGGCCTCGAACTCACAGAGATCCGCCTGCCTCTGCCTCCTGAGTGCTGGGATTAAAGGCGTGAGCCACCACCGCCCAGCCTCACCTGTACTTTTCTAATGAGAGACCAAAAGGGAGTGGATCCAGATGAGAGGGGAGATATGCAGGAACTGGGAGGAATAGAGGGAGGGAAAACAATAATCAGGATATTTTAAGTGAGAAAAATATTTATTTTCAGTTAAAGGAGGAAAAAAAATGCCAAAAAAAAAAACCCAGACTGGGAGAAAATCTTCACCAACCCCACATCTGATAGAGGGCTACTAAATGCTAAGAAACCAAATAATCCAATCAAAAAATGGGAGACGGAGCTAAATAGATAATTCACAAAGGAGGAATCCCTAATGGCCGAGAGTCACCTGAAGAAATGCTCAACATCCTTAATCATCAGAGAAATGCAACTCAAGACGACCCTGAGTTTCCATCTCACACCTGTCAGAATGGCTAAGATAAAGAGCTCAAATGACAGCATATGCTGGTGAGGGTGTGGAGAAAGGGGAACCCTACTCCATTGCTGGTGGGAGTGCAGGCTTGTGCAACCACTATGGAGGTCTGTCTGGAGATATCTTAGAAACCTTGGAATAACTTTGCCTCAGGACCCAGCCATACCACTCCTGGGTATACACCCAAAGGAATAGGGAAGTCTCCTCATCTATGTTCATAGCAGCCTTATTTGTAATAGCTAGAAACTGGAAACAACCCAGATGTCCTCAACTGAAGAATGGATTAAAAAACTGTGGTACATCTACACAATGGAATATTACTCAGCTATCAGAAACAATGAAATTATGCAATTTGCAGCCAAATGGATGGAACTAGAGAAGCTCATCCTGAGTGAGCTAAGCCAGACTCAAAAGGATGCACATGGCATCTATTCACTTATAGTAGGATTTTAGCCATATAGTACAGGATATCTGTACTACAACCAACACACCAAAAGGAACATGGACATAAACTTTTTTTCATTTCTTTTTCTTTTTCCTTTTCCTTTTTTTTCTTTTTCTTTTTCCTCTCTTTTTTTGTTGTTGTTCTTTGTTTTTGTGGGTTTGTGTGTCTGTTGGTCTTTTTTTTAGTTTTCCCCCCGTAGCAAGGAGACACCTTTCACTGGCAGTACTGCCTCGTAGGCCCCCGGTGTATGAAGAGGTTCTTGGCCCTCATATGACTCCTGATCTGTGGTGAGAGACTGTTATGCAGGGACACTCCACCCCAGAGGAACAAGACGGAAGGGTCAGGGGGTAGAGCATGGGAGGGTGGGGCTGGGAAGCGGGAAAAGAGGACAATATGATAAGGATGTAACCTGTAGAAACAAACAAATAAATTTATTAATTACAAAAAAGCAGGTAACAACGTTAAAACACTGTAAATAAAATAAAGGATACAGCCGTTCAACCTGGTTTTATAAACCTCCAAGTGTCGAAAAAACGTAGAACTTAGGTAAAATACAGGAGAAATGTGGCGTTAACCCATGCCTTTAACTTCAGCAGAGACGGGAGGAGCACCCTAGAGTTAGTGGACTTATAAATTCTAGAGTTACACGGAAAAGGGTGGTGAGGGTACACACCCTTAATCCCATCATTCAAGAAGAGTACACCCTTAACCCCAACACACTAGAGACAGAAACAGGCAGATCTCAGAGCTCAAGGTCAGCCTGATACAAAACAAACTCTAAATAAAGAAAAACTTTGATCCAGGAGTGGTGGAACACATCTTTAATCCCTTCAGATGGGAACCACAGGTCTCTGATCCCAATAATTAGAATGCAGAGACACACACATAGGATTTGGAAGGACCTAAGTTTAAAAGCTACTTACAAAAGGCCCACTCAATACAAACAAATTGTCCTTCGAGATCTCAAAATATATACACTAAAGCTGGTTTAGCTCCAAAATAACAAAATAATTTCTTCTTTAAACCAGATTGAAAGATAACACTTTATATATTGTCAAAAAACCAAATTTGCTTCAGGAGAAATATTACCTCCCCCCCCCCAAAAAAAAAGAGGGTGATTGTTCCTGAGTGAGGATTAGGGCAGGGCTCTGTTCTTATCTTTCCAGGCGAATCAAAGCATCCATTCAAGGAACCCAGGGACAACTGGACAACGGAAACCTCAGCAGAAAACAGAATCAGACACCAAAAGAAGACGAGTGACCCAGTTGATTCAGCCTGACAGACTCCTTCAATAGCTGTCTCCATCAAAAGCCTATAACCACAACAACTCAATATCGCTAAGACCGTTCAGCTCTACACAATGCCCCAGCCAAAACTTCAGTAAAGCCTGGAAGTTCAGCTTCTGCCTACAAACTCCTTAGGACATCTAAACAGCTGAGAACAGGAGGACTGAACATAAAAGGATTGTACTAACATTTTTAACCATTTTTCCATTTTGGTTCCGGCCCCAAACAGGTTTACTACGTCCCAAATCAGCAGGAAGTCATTTTAAGAGAGCAACGTCCCATACCCAGAGGGTGGGGAGGGTGTTTCTCCGCCCCCCCCTTTTTTGGTTATTTGAAGGACAACTGAAAACTCTGTTATTTAGGGGAAGAGATTACAAGTTGTTAAATGGTCCTGTTTAATGGGTTTTGGAGGTTAGACCCAGGGTATTCCTTCTTTCCCTTTTCTGTATCCTTCTTTAACTCCTACATAGGAATGCATGGACTTGAGAAAAATTGAGACATAGACATAGCACAGGAAGGACCAAGAAGAAGGGTCAGATTATTGAATATGCCCTTATACCTTTGTATATTGATACAAAATTAGTAGTATATTTGGCTAAAGTGGTATTGACCATTGTTTATTGTGCAAAAATAAGATTGTATTGGACTACATCGGTATTGATATTTGTATATTGATACAAAATTAAGATTATAGTTGGCCACAATGGTATTGACCCTTGTATAAGGACGCAATATTAAGATTGTATTGGGCCACATAGGCATTGATCTTTGTATATTGATACAAAATTAAGAGTATATTTAGCCACATTTGAATAGATCTTTGTATATTGATACAAAATTAAAGGTAACGCTTCCTAATGTTATCATAACTAGAGATACTTAAAAATGAAATGTGAAGCTCTGGCCTCTTGATACCAATCGTCTTAAACTGTTTAGGATAGTTAAGAAAAACAAACTCCTAGTCATGCAAGCATGTCACCTTGTTAGCTACTATGACAGTCTATCACAGATATTCTCTAAGCTACTCAGTAATCAAGTTGTTAAGAGACAAGCAACATTTGCTTATCTAAATACAAGAGATAGATAGGGCATCTTCAAAAACCCCAAGAGATCTGCAGAATATGGCATTCAAAGATGTGGTCTTAAATTAAGATTTTTTTTGATATCGTGACATATCAGCTCCTGACAGCACCCCCTATTCTACTCCAAGTAGAAGATAAGCATTGAAGAATCTCCAGTGTGAGATGGTTGAATTAGTGGCAAGCCTATCTCTTGGCATGAAAAAACTCCTTGCTTCAACTGCAGACAGACTGCTGTCCAAAAAAGGACAAAACTTAGTAGCAGGGAAGTCGACAGCCCAGCTCTGCCAAGACAGGCTAGGTAAGTCCTTCATAATCCCTGCTCTACAATAAATGTCTGTCAGAGAAACAGGACCAAAAGGCTGAAGACTGATGCTGGAATGTATGGAGAGAAAATGGGAACTGTCCAGGTAGTCACTGGTTTGTCATTTCTTAGTATTGGAAGCTGCAGGCCCTGCACTTCCTATATAATCAGATATATTTATCCTTCTCAGCTCTCTGAGGTGGTTGAAGAATAGACAGCTTGAGTCTCATAGCTAAATTTTGAGTTGTTTAGGAATCAAGAGGGTGTTCTAGATCTAAGAAGATGGTTATAATAGTGATGCAAGTTAGTATGAAAGCTAAGTCAGTTATAGAACTTTAAACTCATGGAGATGGTTAGAAGGTAGAAGGTTAAAGTCAGGGGCCAAATATGTATGAACTGGACATTGGGAAGGTATACTGGGCCATTTAACTCTCATAAATGTGGCATATTTAATTCTGCTGTTTTGTATAGAATTTACTGTTATAAGAGAAAGAACCATTTTGTTGGATTGAAAACGGAAGCTGTTGGGGGGGGAAGAGGGTGGAAGGGTGGGACAGGAAGGGGGAATAGGGAAGGGTTTGTGACTGAGATGTAACTTGAAGAAAAAAAAATAAAGTACTTATATATAAAAAAAAGAAACAAACAAATAAAACCCAACTGTTTACTTGACACAGTCTAGAATCACCTGAAAGTATCTCAGTGAAGTGACTATCTTTATCAGTTTGCTCTGTGATGTGTCTGTGAGGGACAGTCTTCATTGTTAATTAATGCAAGATGGCCTGGCCCACTGTGGGTGGCACTATTCCTAGGCACGTGGTCATGGGCTGTATAAGAAAATTAGCTGAGCATGAATCTTTGAGCCAGCCAACGAGCAAGGCAGGAAGCAGCGTTGCTCAATGCTTCCTGCCTCCAGGCACCTCCCTTCAGTTCCTGACCTGAGCTCCTTCAATGGTGAATTGTGACCTACAAGTGTGAGATGAAATAAACCCCTCTTCACCCCCAAAAGCAAGCAAGCAAGCAAGCAAACAAACAAAACCAATGTTTAGGTTACTCTATATTCACAATTCAGAGCTGCTGAATGACAAACAATGTAAAACAAAGCCAGGAATGCTAACTTTATTATAATGCTACTGTTGGAATCCATTTTTTTTTCAATGTTTTCTCTTCTGCCCTGTTTACTATTCTAAAAAAAAAAAAAAAGCTTGTATTTTATCAGACTTATAACCTGGCCTGCACATCTTTCTCAGGTTGATATTCTTAGGCATCTTGCTTTGCAGTGGTCAGCAATAATCCTCCTAAAGGCATACGTATTTGCAGACTTAATCTCCAAAGGTTATTCCCTTAGCACAAACAGCACAAAGAACTGCGTTGTTTTTTGTTTTCTGTTTTACAAAACATAAAGCTGCTACAGAAGATCCCTGCGCCCCTCGCCCCCTGAAAGCACCTCACAGTGCTTTTCTCCTGAAACCTTCAGAGTGCAGGCGTTACAGGGACACAGCACACCAGCCCTGTGGCTTGGGGACTCACACAAGGTGATCAACACAAAGGAAGTGGTTGCTCTTTTATCATAGCAAACAATTTAACGGGATGTGGTTCAGCCCCATCTACACTGCAGATGAGAAACATGCAGGAGTCCAGCAATTTACACAGGAAACACAGCCAGCACTTGAATTCAATCTGGCTGATGCTGAAGCCAAAAAAAAAAAAAAAAAATACCTGTTTTGTTCTCCTGACTTTACAATGACTGAAAATTGGTGTGACTCTAGACACTCCTTGAGCTCTTCAAGGCCCTGACACTTGCCCTTCATCCACCATTAAATTTTTTTTGCTCCATGGGGGGTGGAATATATTATGTATATAAATATATTTTTATATATTTATAAATAAAATATGCTTTATATATAAATTATATCCATTATTTTCCCCAAAGTATTTATTTTCCCTTTGTTGTTCATCTGTTTATTTATTTATTGGGGGTGCATATGTCACAGCACACAAAGGATGATGTACAGGAGTCAGTTTTCTCCTTCCACTATCTGGATGTTGGGGACAGAACTCAGGCATCAGTGTTTGTGGCACCTCTAAGCATCTGTAGTTTTTCCTTTCCTTTTCTTTTCTTTTTTTTTTTTTTGATTTTCAAGACAGGGTCTTTCTGTGTATCCTTGGCTGTCCTGGACTCACTTTGTAGACCAGGTTGGCCTTGAACTCAGAGATCACCTGCCTCTGCCTCCCAAGTGCTAGAATTAAAGGCGTGTGCCACCATGTCCGGCCATTACAGACAGCTGTGAACTGCCATGTGGTGCTGGGATTTGAACCCGGGACCTTTGGAAGAACAGCCAGTACTCTTAACTGCTGAGCCATATCTCCAGCCCTCTTTCTTTTTTTTTTGAGACAGGGTCTCAAATGGTTTGTGCTGCTTCTGTGACAATCTGCCTCCACCCAAAAAAGAAACAGCCTAGACAGGAAAGCCATTGAAAAGAACTCTTGACAGGGCGTGGTGGTGCACGCCCTTAATCCCAGCACTCTTACACAGAGAAACCTTGTCTCAAAAACAAACAAAAAGAACTCTTAAAAACTTGTGATAGTTGCCGGGCGGTGGTGGCTCACGCCTTTAATCCCAGCACTTGGGAGGCAGAGGCAGGCGGATCTCTGTGAGTTCGAGGCCAGCCTGGTCTACAAAAGTGAGACCAGGACAGCCAGAGCTGTTACACAGAGAAACCCTATCTCGAAAAACCAAAAAAAAAAAAAAAAAAAAAAAACTTGTGATAGGGATGCTGAAGCATAGCTGATGGTTTCCAGCAGCAGTGGGTGTGAGGAAGGACTCAATTTTCTTTAAGGACATGGCCACTGGGAGTGTGACCACACTCAAACAGCCTTTGAAAACTATTATTTATATGTCCACTGTCCTGGTTAGTTTTTACGTCAACTTAACACAAGCTAGCGTCATCTGGGAGGAGCAAACCAAGAAAATGCCTTCATAAGATCAGGCAGGAAGCAGGCAAGCCTGTAGGACATTTTCCTAACTTGAGATTGTTGGAAGTGGGCCCAGTCCATCATGGTGGGGATACCCTTGGTTGGTGGTCCTGGGTGGGATAAAATGGGCTGAGCAAACCATAAGGAGCAAGCCAGTAAGCAGCACTCCTCCATGGCCTCCACATCAGCTCCAGGTTCCTGCCCTGTCTGAACCCCGACCTCCACTGCCTTTGAGGATGGACTGTTACATGGAAATGTGAGGAAAAAACTCTTTCCTCTGCAAGTTGCTTTTGGTCATGGTGTTTCATCACAGCAATAGAAATCTTGATTCTTTTCCAAATTGAACACTAAATCATTATTGTAGCTTCCTGAAGGTCAACAGGAGAGTGGCTCACATAAACACAAAGCGTTAAGGTTGTCATTTAACCAGGGAATCCCATTTGTGGTGACCACATCCCTGCACAGAAAACAAAGTGTTTGTTCAACAGATTTGTGTGGTTTTGTCTTTGAGTTTACAACTGAGTAAGAATGAGTTGCTTCAACCCCAGCGTCTTTCTTAAATTTGAGGATGGATCCCCATTTACAGACAACAAAAGTCACAGTCTGATGATATGGTGGTGGCCCTCCAGCCAGATGGGATAGGTCATCCAGGGCCACATGCATAGGGGAAAAAGCAAGATTTTAGAACATGAAGTTCTCTAGATGAACCAAGGACCCCTGTTTGGTGTTTTTATGTCACTCCACTTCCCCTTTGTTCCAGTTTTCAGACTGCAGTTCAGGAGTGTCCATAACCCCTGTCCTTCGGGCATTCATTCTGTGGACATCTTGCAGCACCCAGTCTATGCCATCCTGTGTTAAGTGTTGGCAAAACAATACCTTGTTGCTTTGTGTCATGTACAAGTCCATCTCGCCAGCACTTACTCATCTGGTCATGCACTACAAGCTGTTTAAGGTCAAAGACTCACCCTTACGCTATCTGTTTACTCAATGGGCACTTGGTTAATGGATTAATGGGTGAATCCGAGAATGAATGAGTGAATTTACAAAGCCTCATATCTGTGCTGTTTTGAGTTTTTTAAATCAAGATTGCCAAATGTCTTATCTGTTTCTCTTTAACTTTCTTGGACTGAAAAAGCTTTGACGTCTCTACTCATTCCTTTCCCTTGGGTAGGGCAATACTGATGGTGGCCCGAAGCAACACTCCACCTCCCCCAAGTCTCCAGTGGCCTCTGCTCTTCTGCTCAGATTGTTTTGGTGAAGCAGCAATCTCTGTGCGAGGCGACACGAAGTCTTGGCCCTTCTCTGCCCCTGTTTTAAAACCAAACAAGTCTTGATGAGGAGTTTGGCAAGTAGACCATGATCTAAAGTTCATCTTTCCTAGCACTACCGTGAAAGGATAATTTGAAATGTGATGAAAACGCTGTCTAAGTAGGTTTTCCCTTTAGATCTATCACCAAGAGGTCTTGAGAACAGCTGAGGAAACCACAAGGTAGGCTGATGCACTTTGGGTGCTTAGGGGAGATTGCCAGGCAGAATCAGGAAATGAACTGCATCCAGACACTGCTAAAAATACTTTCACCAGAGATGCCCACGGACAGAAGTGTCTTCTTCAGTGAGCGCCGGCTGACACCAAAGCCAGAGTTCTAAGCTTACTGCGCATGCTCTATGCTGATGAACTGTCCCCCCAAAACCCCAAAGAAATTTTTTTCAAACTTTTCTCTTGAAAATTTATAAGTACCTTCTAGGTCATCCCTATCTTAAAACCTTTCAGAGAATCACTTTGAAAAATCTTTGTAGACAAATAAGATGCCCCTAAAACAAAAAGCCATCTTTTCTTGCCTAGCTCAAGATTTTCATTCCTCCTCCTCCTCTTCTTTTTCTTTTCTTTCTTTTTTTTTTTTTTTAAGGTTTTTCCAGACAATGTTTCTATGTGCTACAGCCCTTGCTGTCTGGACTCACTTTGTAGACCAGGCTGGCCTCGAACTCACAGACATCCACCTGCCTCTGCCCTGCGAGGGCTGGGATTAAAGATGTGCGCCACCACGCATGGCGATTTTCACTTCTTTAATCGTTAATGAAGATTGTTCAGGTTTGCCCAAACTGTCACATTAAACCTTGACAGAAACCTGTGTGTACGAGCACAGCTACTCGCTGGGCTACTGCTGAATCACTGAGCTATGTTCCCAGCCATGAAAACACCCTTGGTGGAAGTTTCCAAAATCATTTGCCCATTTTTAAAAAAAGATTTATTTTACGTATATGAGTGTTTTGCCCACATATGTATGGGCACTATCCCCATGTGTGTGTTATCCAAGGACAGAAGAAGATATCAGATCCCCTGGAACAGGAGTTAATGTGGGTGCTGGGAACCAAACCTGGGTCCTCCACAAAGAATGGCGAACGAATGCTGAGTCATCTCTTTCCAGGCCTATTTACTCATCTTTTGACCTCAGTCTTCATCGCTCTTCCAAGTGCAGCGCACACACAGCATCACACCTCTCTGTCATGGCGTTCCCACAATGCTCACAGTGGGGAGAGGACCTGTACCAACGGCCTCTGGATTGTCCCCACCGAGGCAGATAGAAGAGCCTGCAGACAGCTGGAAGTGTGAATGCCCTCTCTCAGCACATGCATAGGGGCACTGAAGAGTCGGAAAGCATCCAGAGCCTTGCTCTGGCCTTAGTCAATCTAGATGGACGACTCTAGCAAAAGCTCGACTCTGTCACTCTCTTTTTAGTCACTCTTGCTCCCCACAGACACCTTCCCCACCCCCCCCACATTTGTGATAGTTGGTGAGTGACGCAAGAGATCAGAACTTTATGCCTGAGAACTGCGAGCCACACTGACCTTGCTGGGGGAACGAAGGCAAGAACTTCCGCATGGTGCAGGCCTGTGTGCTGCCCTTTGCTAGCCGTGTGGTCCGCGCAGGAGAGCTCATTTCTCTGTAAAATGGGATCCTGGGGCTGTCCGACTGCGTTGTCAGGACTCCACAGAGTGGGCAGAGCATGCAGCTATGACACAGCGCTGTTCCCATCCTTGGAACCTGGCAGGCTGTAAGTGCTTATCTGGTTTAAATAAAAAATGTCCTCTAGTTGTGTTTTTATGGAGTGTGTGTGAGAGAGAGTTTCCTGTGTTTTTTTTTTTTTTTAATTTTGTGTTTGTTTTTCTTTCTTTTTTTTTTTCTTTTGACACAGGGTTTCTCTGTGTATCTCTGGGTGTCCTGGACTCACTTTGTAGACCAGGCTGGCCTTGAACTCACAGAGATCCGCCTGCCTCTACCTCTTGAGTGCTGGGACTAATGGCATGGGCCACCACGCCAGGCTTTTTTGTTTTGATTTTGTTTTTTTTCTGTTGTTGTTGTTGTTTGTTTGTTTGTTTTGTCTGGAGGGAGACTTTGAGAGGAAAAAACTTCACCTACATCCAACTTGCCCTCTCCACTTCAAGCTTATGGTAAAGGATATGAACTCTCAGCTCCGTCTTTCTCCACTCACCATGTCTACTGCTTGCTGCCTGCCTCCCCTCCATGATAGACTCTTATCCCTCTGGAACTGTAAGCCCAAACAAACTCTTTCTTCTATAAGTTGCTTTGGTCTTGGTTTTTTATCACAGCCACCAAAAAGTGAATAGCGCAGTGTTCAATAATCAGTAGCCCAGAGAATGTGTGTAAAGATGAGGAGTCATAGGAGGTAAAGAAATGCTTGTGGACTGAAAAACTATGGTCCCATAAACTCCATGAGACGTGAAATCCACATATTCGTAAGTCATCTTGTACCTATACAAGTATCAAGCCACAGAAGAGACAAAGAGACAAGGGCTACTCTCTCAGCTCCCTGTCCCCTTTCCCTGGATGAATTTCACCAGTTGCTGCTGTTCACCGAAAGCAGCCTTGGAGGCCGTGACCCTGGGAGGCAGCAGCATGTTTATCATTACAGTGCCGCCTCTCCTGGTTCACTCACACATCCAGCTGCGCTGAGGGCAACAGACTCCTCAGCAGGGTCAAGTGGAATGCAGTGTGGCCCAGAAGCAGCTGGCCTTCCACGGTCTTCACACATAGTGCAGACATTAATAGAATGCCAGGGATGCGTAAAGCCAGAAGCCCTGCCCTCATTCTACTACAAATCTAGAGTAGAAAACAACTGTAATGCCAAACACAGCAGGCGTCTTGAGAGAACAAACAGAACTGGGAGAGGAAGAAGTAACTGCATCCCATTGAAGGACCTGCATTGCTCGATGAAGAAAGTGGCCGCTGGATGGGTGTGGTGGTTTGAATGAAAATGACCCCCAAGGCTCCTATAGAGTGGCATTATTTGAAAGCATTAGGACCTATGGCCTTTTTGGAGTAGGTATGGGCTTGTTGGAGAAAGTGTGTGTGTCACTGGAGGTGGGCTTCGAGGTTTCAGATTGCTCAAGCTAGGTCCAATGCTTCTCTCTCGTCCTGCCAATCTGATCCAAGTGGAGAACTCTCAGCTCCTTCTCTAGCACTGGCTCCCTGTATGCCACCATGCTTCCCACTCTGACAAACCTCTGGACTGTAAACCAACCTCAAATTAAATGCTTTCCTTTATAAGAGTTGCCATGGTCATGGTGTCTCTTCACAGCAATAGAAACCCCAAGACAATGGGAAACAGAAGGAGATTGTGGACCACAGAAGAAGAAATTTCTCACTAAGTAGCCCAAGCAAGTTTTAAACTCAAGATCTCCCTACCTTAGCCTCCAGAGTGCTGGGATTACAGGCACCCTCCCCAAGGCCACTAAAAGAAAGAGGTGGCCATGGGCTGGAGAGGTGGCTCAGAGGTTAAGAGCACTGGCTGTTCTTCCCAAGGTCCTGAGTTCAATTCCCAGCAACCACATGGTGGCTCACAGCCATCTACATTGAGATCTGCCCGGGCATATATGTAGAGCAAATACTGTATACATAATAAATAAACAAAAAAAAGTTTAAAAAAAAAAAAAAAAAGAGGTGGCCTTAACTAGAAAGGAACCGGGTCATAGCAGGGCTTGTTTTCAACAAGATGATAAGCTTTCATGTAGGCTAAAGGAACATGAAGACCTGCTGAGGCTACACAGGGGCTGCAAGTGAACAGGCTGGCTTTGTGATGGGAGAGAGATGAGGTTGTGAGCAGGAGCGTGTGTTTCAGGTCCTTGAAGCTTCATCGGGATTTTCTCAGGAAGTGAGGAATCCATTCCTGAGGGCAGGTCCACAAAGCTCCTCCCATTTGCTTCTGCAGTTGGGAAAAGATTTCCTTGTGGTCCTCGTCCTTGGAGTGTAGTTTCCTTTAGTAAGCAACAGGAACACCAAGCGACAGAAGTCAGTGTGTCCACATGGAGGGAAAGAAGGCTCAGAAAGAGCAACTGGAGAGCTGGAGAGATGGGTCAGTGGTTAAGAGCCCAGAACCAGCTGGCCTTCCACAGTCTTCACACATAGTACAGACATTAATAGAATGCCAGGGATGCATAAGGCCAGAACCCCGCCTTCATTCTACTACAAATCTGGTGTAGAAAATAACTAATGCCAAACACATTGGCTGTTCTTCCAAAGGACCTGGGTTCAAATCCCAGCATCCACGTGGCAGTTCACAGCTGACTAATTGCCGGGCTTGATGGCACACACCTTTAATCCCAGCACTTGGGAGGCAGAGGCAGGTGGATCTGTGAGTTCAAGGCCAGCCTGGTCTACAAAGTGAGTCCAGAACACCCAAGGGTACACAGAGAAACCCTGTCCCAAAAGAGAGAGAGAGAGAGAGAGAGAGAGAGAGAGAGAGAGAGAGAGAGA